>OX457041.1:30139899-30147399 GCA_949752735.1 Lumbricus terrestris | reverse complement strand
CACACTAACGTACTTCGAGAAATTATACGAACTCACAATTATTTAGACTGATCCTCGTCTCATCGGGGTTAAGGAAATATAATCTCTCCCGAGGCTTTGCTATGAAGGTGAGGAGCTGCTGCCTTGCGTAGAATAAAACCAGGAAACTTCTAGACGTCACAAATCCCTATTCATCAATCAATCACCAACCCTATAAGCAGTGTTATTTCAGTTATGGTTTTTCAGTTACAGTTTCAGTTACAGTTATCTATTTTTTTATTTTTCAGTTACAGTTTTAGTTACAGTTAACTGCAATGAGATTTTTCAGTTTCAGTTACAGTTATTTCTTATTTTTCAGTTACAGTTTCAGTTACAGTTATTACGTGTATATTCAAACGTCACAACTACCAAGACACTGATCACAGTCACACATATTGCGCAAAGTTCCCAGAAAGTTGAATAGGAGATCAATCTGATTGTACATATTGTCGGTTGACTTTAAGGAACACACGACGTTCCAGGTTTACACTTAATCTGTTTCGCTTTCTAGCCTTTCTTGCGCACAAGTCCCCACAAACTGAGAAGACGCGCTCAACGTATGCTTGTGACATACCAACAGTGCGTACGCCTGCGGGCGCCGCTGACATATGTGAATTCCATTGTTCTTATTGTAAGTTATAACATGTTGACAGTTGACACTTGACAGTGATGTCAAGTGTCAACTGTCAACATGTTATAACTTACAATAAGAACAATGGAATTCACATATGTCAGCGGCGCCCGCAGGCGTACGCACTTACGCAAGTGCGTACAGCAGCGGCGCCCGCAGACGTACGCACATACGTAAGTGCGTACAGCGCGATGACAGAAAATGTATGTTTTGGGGAAATTCTAGGTTGATGACTAAAAAAAAAAAGGTCATCAGTTTTTTTGGCGACCTAACGAAAATTTTTCCCTGTTCGCCCCTCCTTCGAAAATTTCTGTGCGTACAAGAAAAAAATCCTGCGGGCGCCGCTGACATATGTTCACAAACCAAAAGATAACGAGTGAAACACCCCTCAAAGTGATTAATCAACTTGTCATGTAATAGCAGAATTACAAATGTTATAGAAAGGCAGTAGTCAAACATACTACTATACTATACACTAAGGGGCAGTAAGGGCTCAACTAATGACTAGTTTCTCTTCATTGGTCTCATGTTCTTTAAAGGCATTTCTTCTCCCCCGAAGTTTCCGTGCTGAGAACGCCTCTGAATAGTTATGTTGTGAGAAATGTATATAGAAAAGCACTTGTTTTATTTTCAAGTTAACTCCTTTTGATTCTTCAGTTATACAGTTATTGTTTTTCAGTTTCTATTACAGTTTCAGTTATTCAACATTTTTCAGTTTCAGTTTCAGTTGCAGTTAACTGGCAAAGATTTTTCAGTTATTCTGCTATTTCAGTTACAGTTTCAGTTAATACAAATAACACTGCCTATCTATATAAATAAAGAGAAGATTCTGTAACGTGTGTCTGTCTGTCTGTCTGTCTGTTTGTCCGGGATGCATTTCCACAGTTTTTGAGCTTTTCACTCCAAACCTTCACTACTGTGTAGGTCTCGGCAGGAGACACAAAGTCGAGGGGTTGGCGATTCTCTGCCACCATGGGGGTCAGGCTGGGGGGCGAAACCCCCAAATTTTTTTCAAAAAAACGCAGCCATTGATATGATTTTTTATACCCAGATAGAGGGCCATCAGAACCACCCGGATCAGTGGTTGGCGAATCTCTACCACCAAGAGGGCCAGGGTGGGGGCCGAAAACACTGAGACGGCAGTTTCTTAAACACCTTTTTAAACGCTTGCATGGTCATTATATAAAAGGCCAGCGCAAATGACGTATTTTTCACGAAGATCCTCACGGGTGGCGTACTGGTGCAAGTCGGTGTGGTGGGATGAGATGGGAGAGAGGGTGGGGTGGAGGGTTGGGTGGAGGGAAGGAGAGGGGAGGGGATGGGGTGAGGGGGAATTTTCCCCGAAACCCAAATTTCACGGGTGGCGTACCTGTGGAGGTCGGAGTGCAGCGGGGCGTTGTGGGGTTGTGGATGGTGGGGTGGGGAGGCGAAGGTAGGGGTGGATCGATGGGGTGGGTGGGTGGGGAGAGGGTGGGGGAGGGTTGTGTTGGGGGTGAGAGGGGTGGGGTCAGGGGGAATTTTTCCCGAAAACCCTAATTTCACGGGTGGCGTGCCTGTGGAGGTCGGAGTGCGGTGGGGCGCTGTGGGGTGGAGGATGGTGGGGTGGGGAGGCGAAGGTAGGGGTGGGTCGGTTTGGTGGGGTGGGGGTGGGGAGGGTTGGGTGCGGGTGAGAGGGGTGGGGTCAGAGGGGAATTTTTCCCGAAAACCGTAATTTCACGGGTGGCGTACCGGTGGAGGTCGGAGTGCTGTGGGGTGTTGTGGGGTGGGGTTGAAGGGGTGGGGCGTGGTGTGGTGGGGCTGAGGCCGGGGGCGGGTCGAATCCTAAATTTCCCGGGCAACGCCGGGTACCCCAGCTAGTAAGGCTATAATTATGTTTTACTTGGAAAATTGATTCAATTTTGCAGCATGCCAATCCTTAGATGAGTTTATTGAAGGGAGAGAAAAGGTGTAAGAGAGAGTGTCGTTAGCGAAATTGCAAAGATTGTCAATATCAAACATAGTTTCATGTTAATGTGTTTTGACTATCATAGATGAAGAGGGCAGCACGACGTTTTATAACAAAGCGGAAGTGATAGAGGTCGTGGAAATAAAAAACCGATTACCTGGAACATTTTGAACCTTGAGGACGACTACTTTTTTCAGATGACGATTTGCGTGTTGTCTTAATTCGTTTCTGATCATCGACACCTGAAAAAACAGTTTCGTCCAGCAATGATAATGTTAGACAAATCCATTGAATATAATGTAAAGGATCGGATGACGATTGATGAAAAGACAAACTTAGGCTACGTGTAGCGCTTACGAGCTTCAGGGTATAGCTACTATTCCGATTTGGATAAGTTGTAGCTGGGAGATTAAGCGGAGTGCTACTGAGTTTTAAATTTATAATAGTCTGTTCGACGTTTCCAGAGTCCACGCGCCCAAGAGGAGGAATCCCAAAATTTGGAGGCACTTTCGCCTGTCACTCCTCCTTGCCCCCTACGCCAATGAGACTGCATAAATATGCGCGTGCTAATAAATATCTATGTATATGTACGTATATATATATATATTAAATATCTATATATGATTGTATGTGTTGTAGTATTGTGTACGTATATATATATTATACTATAGCTGGGGTACCCGGCGTTGCACGGGAAATTTAGGATTCGACCCACTCTGGCCACAACCCCACCCCACCACACAACACTCCAACCTTCACCGGCACGCCACCCGTAAAATTAGGGTTTTCGGGGAAATTGTCCCCCCACCACCCTTCCCATCCTCACACTTCCCCACCCACCCCACAACACGTCACCACTAACTCCGAGCTCTACCGGTACGCGTAAATCTACATCCACTGCTCTCGCCATTTATATAATGACCATGCAAGCGTTTAAGAAGGTGTTTAATAAACTGCCGTCTTACGGTTTTCGCCCCCCACCCTGGCCCCCATGGTGGTAGAGATTAGCCAACCCCTCCACCGTGTGGTTCTGATGGCCTTCTGTCTGGGTACAAAATTTGAAATCAATAGCTGCGTGTTAGGGAAAATTTTGGGGGTTTCGCCCCCACCCTGGCCCCCATGGTGGTAGAGAATCGCCAACCCCTCCACTGACTAATTCTGATGGCCCTCTGTCTATGTACAAAGTTTCAAAACAATAGCTGCGAAACTGTGGGCGTGCATTCTGGACAAAGTCCGCCAAGTCCTTTCTTATAGATACAGATGATGAGAACCTGGTCGGCATATGGCGTCGTGATGAGGATCTCTTCCGGATTTGCTTCTCCCCATTCTGCTCGAGGCCATGCGTTGATCATTCGGTTGACCTCTCCCACGACCTCTACCACTTCCGCTTCGTTATAGAACGACGTGCTGCCTTCCTGCTGCCTCTCCTCTCCGTTTGCCGCAAGGAAGTTAAGCGCAGGAAACGCCCGGACGTCCTTAACTTGTCCTTTCACCGACTTCAGAATGTCGTCTCCACCGTAGAAGACGGTTCCTACGAATCGGACGATGTCTGGATGACTGCGGTAGTTGTGTCTGAGAAGGACCATTGGTTTGTTATGCATCGATGGCCAAGTGTTCATGTAGCTGGACATCAAACGCTCCACGAGAGACACGTGGAAGTTCTGTCTCCTGGCATCTGCGCTGTGCACTGCTTCCGTCATCTGGATATGGTCTCCAGCCAGGACGACACACGTGCATTCGTCCGCCAGACACAGAGGCATGACGGCTCGACATTCGTTCGCCTGAGCGGCTTCATCGATGAAGATGTGGGTGAAGTGACCTCTCAGACCTTTCTCCTGCAGTCGACCGATCACCAACGATGTCTCGAGTGTTGTTATGACGATCCTCTTGCGTTTTATGTCCTCCACCGTTGGCTCACAAAACGTAGAATCACCCGAACGAAGGCTGTACTCAAGGATTTGACGATCAACCCGATTGACGAGACGGAATTTGTCGTAGACTCGAAGGAAGCTCAGCTGCCTCTCTTCCGCCAACGGATGAAAGTAGCGCAGGATGTATTCGTCCGCTGCACTGAAAGACACAGCGAATTACGTCAGATATGCATAATATATAATTATATATCTAATTATATATATAATTATATATATAACTAGCTGAATTACCCGGCGTTGCCCGGGAAATTTCGATATTTGGTCCACAGCCACGCTGACCCCGTTCCCACTTAAACTTTCTCACCCCACCTTCTTCCATCGGCCCCAACCCGGTCCCAGACTGAGGTGCCTGGCGTTGTCGGTGAAATGTAGATTTTTCGCCCCAACCCAGCTCCCATTGCAACCGCCCCTGCAGGGCGGGTTCGTCACCCTCCGTTGTGGCCAGCATTTGCCGGCGAATTTTGGTTCTTTTGCCTAAACCCGTCCGCCCTAAATACCGTAATGTCCAGATGGCCTGTATACGTACGACGACACGTTACTATATTAATTACCGGTATCCATTGTCATTGTCTTGCGATCAACCGTTCATAATATTATTATCAGTGTTATTAGTATAATTTAGCGAAAGCGCGCGCTATAAAATCGGCCGCCTAAAGCGAAGTAAAGAAGTGATGACGTCATAAATCTATGGGTTCTTTGAAAGCGATCCGGCGACCAATCTTAAATACTGCATTATTAGCTTTCGTCGGATTATTAAAAATTAAATGTTTCAAATTCGGCAAAGGTAAGATTTTTGGATCGCGAACCCCCCTATATTTGTTAATGGGTCCTAAAAAGTATTTTTGTAAATATTGGGAAAAATCGGTCGGGCGGATAAGAAGAAAATTGTTCGCAAACATTGGAAAAGTTCGCCTTTATAGTTTTAGATTATATATATAATTATAAATTATATATAATAATTATTATACCGAAAATTACAAAAGCGCACACATTTGAGGTGTGTAAGAGAAACATGATGCAAATCTGACAACTACATTGTTGTGTCAAAGGCATTTCTGGATAAAACGCAATCTTCTGGATAATCAGCAGTCTGTAATATTATTTTCATGCATGAAGTGCAGTACAGATGCAGTACCACTATGGAAGATTTTAAAATTTTCACATACATGTATTGCAGAGTTGTAAGTGCACTTTAAAGAGTCCAGCTCACTTGTTATAGGGCTGACAGCTTCCAATCAATAAAGAAGAAACGGTTTACAGTAGGCAGCTACTAAATGCAACAAAACTGGTTCACTAAATGTGTAGAATTTGCAATACAATGAATGAAATGACCTAAAAAACTTAATATATATATATATATATTTATATAGAATATGTATATTATATATAATAAATTATATTGTTGATTTCGATGCCATTGACCATTGTCTAGCTTTCTTATTACGAAATAAGCCGTTATGGATATTTTCTGCTTTTTGCTTTGGGGGCGGGGGCTGAGCCACATTTAGAGGCTATAACCCCTAGCCCTCTGACACCGCCACTGGCGCAAGCATCTACGCTATGATTATATAGTTGATTGCAGGAGGAAGAAAATCCTAAACATTCTTTTGTGACGATAATTAGATTTGTGAAATATGCGAAAAATCAAGATAAAATTCAGCTTTGCACCACTTTTTGAAGGACTAGGCAGTTTCGATATTTCTATACGTCTAATACTTATAAAACGGTTTCAATCTGAAACGAGGTGTCTAAGAGCCATGATGTTTCTTCAACAATTTCGACAACCCTGTCCGGTTGTATGGTCAAAAGGTAAGGGTGCAAACTTGTCACCCGTTTTCATAGACTGAGGCCAAGAATGGAAGTCGCTAACTTCATTCTCAAATAGATTTCGATGCCGTTGATGATTGTCTAGTTTTCTTATTACGAAATTAGCCGTTATAGACATTTTCCGCATTTTACTTTGGGGGGGGCTGAGCCGCATTCAGGGGGGGCTTAGCCCCCTCCAGCCCCCCTGGCGCCGCCACTGTTACAGACATAGCAGATGCTAAACTGTGGTGCGTCTGGCAAGAGGGGCTGGCGGACCGACAAATGAAAATAATATGTCATGAATTATTAGGCTGAATGAACGAACGAATGAAAGCAATTATACAGTAAAGAGATCGTCGAATGAAAGAATTAGAGATTAACTATATCAAATGACGAACAAACAGCAGAATCAATAAATAAATGAGTGAACATAGTATACAAAAGAATTAATGATCTGGCAATATTAAATATATATATATATATATATATATATATAAGGGGAGGTTTGTCGTTAACTCACTGGTTCGTAAGAGTGCAGATGAGAATGTATGCGTCGTTGGTTTTTGTGGTGAGACTCATGGCAGCTTCAGCCAAGGTCCTCGTTTTCCCAGTTCCAAAAGGACCATAGACGAGGAGAGGCCAGGACGACAGTTGACGATGTCGTTTCAACACGAAATTCACGATCTTGTTCTGGTCTTCGTTCAATGGAGATAACCTGCGCACGGTTTAATGACCAGCATGATTGTGTCTAGTTGCATAATTATATGCAATATGAAGCATACAATAAGCTTACTGCAGTGTAAAGTAATGAATTAGTTTAATTTGTCGCAGTGTTAATTTTGATTATAAAAGATAAGAAACGGTGAGAGGCTTTAGTTATGCGCTCATGCATGTATGTTGTATGCGATTATATCCGTTAGTGGACAGCAGTTATAGCCAGATTTAGTCAGCGACTAAGGCTTACGCTATCGTCGTGCGTATACTGTCCCTGACAACGACTTGGTTTTGGTGCACATGCGCTATTGTTTGAGACACCTTGTGCATTAGACAGTGGCACAATAAAACCATATACAGCGTCGTGCCTTCTCTGTCGCTGGTATACGGTATAGATCTGGAATGGGATCCTCGTGGGACTACGTCTGATGCCTAAAGCCCCTTGAGACCACGTT
>OX457041.1:29704899-30137399 GCA_949752735.1 Lumbricus terrestris | reverse complement strand
TTCTTCCGAGAATTTTCAAAAGACTTATACTCAAGACACATCAGGTATCCCGATATAAAATTATGCGTACACAAGTATTTGCATACACACGCACAGGCATACGTAACCCACAGATATACAAACATATTATATGCAATACTCATACACGTGCATGGATAATATATTATATATATATGTAGATGTAGGCCTATAACCTACTCAAGATACTTCAGGTATCATAATATCCCGTGTGTGCATAGCTTCACGGATTGGTCTATTCTCGCACAGAGGTACATGTACCTCCAGACGATGACGAGATCCGTCGAATCCAAAATGGATGTAGGCACAAAAATACATATAATCTATTAATTATGCGCATGCATGCAACAAAAACGTAGATATATATACATATACAGTACACGCACATGATAGGTCTACGTTAATGATAGATACAAGTATAATAGGCCTCAGTGTATATGACTCTCCTTGCAGTCTCTGAATAAGAAAGCAAGACGAACAACTGAAGGAAACCTTCGATGATTCTGTTCTCGAGCGTCACTCGTGCGAACAGCTGTCCACGACTGCTGTACTGGCTCCCATACATCTCGAATTCCAAACGATCGGTCAAATGCATCTTCGTGACGACGTCATAACTGAAGCAAAGCACACTCGTTGTCAGATCTCTTGTCTCCTATAGAAGGTCTAATGCAGACACTAAACACATCATGTATCTTTGTCGCTATACAGTATTCATGCGCTGCAGTGTAATACATAGGGTAAGATCAAACGAGTAAGGATCACGTTTGTATATCCTCACTGTGAGACGTTTTCCATTCGTAAGCCATTGAGCCGACAATCCGTAATATATTTTGTTATCAATGGACATTAATGAACGTCAATCAACGTCAAACGAAACTGAGACCCTGTGTTATTATTATTAACAACGACGAATCTCATACATGCCACGCAGGACAGTTGGACAAAGAGGCAGCGAATCGCATTGATTACCGTTTTCTTCTCAGCACATGTGCAAACTCCGCCACTGGTTGCACTCTACCAGTGTCAGTCTCATCATCATCATCGAAATCCTTGGGCTAAATGCCCGTAGGTGTCCGGCGCGCCACTCTCTGTTTGAGTCTGTCTCGTGTCATGTTGCCCATCTTCAACCTGTCCGGTCTGCAGGTCCGTATACCATCTTGGAGCAGCTAGACCACCTTGTCTGATGAAGAGAATATTAGGAGAGAGGCACGAAGGACAACCTGGGTCAATGCCCGTTTGTGTCCCACGCTCTCTCCCCCCGACTCTCTCCACTGGTCTGTACTGACGGGGAACGGACATTTCCCCCCTGGACATTTCCCCCCGGACATTTCCCCCCCGGACATTTCCCCTCCTGGACGTTTCCCCCCCTACCCTAGGACATTTCCCCCCCCCCCGTATGTGGAAACCATTGCTTTTGTCGTCTTCAACAATTTAAACCAGAATATTTTCATCAATCCAGCTCAAATTTAAACCAGAATATTTTCATCAATCCAGCTCCAATTTAAACCAGAATATTTTCATCAATCCAGCTCCAATTTAAACCAGAATATTTTCATCAATCCAGCTCCAATTTAAGCAAGAATATTTTCATCAATCCAGCTCCAATTTAAACCAGAATATTTTCATCAATCCAGCTCCAATTTAAGCAAGAATATTTTCATCAATCCAGCTTCCATTTAAGTAATACGTTTGTGCGTTTTAAGCGCATGGTTATTTAAGTGGATTCCTTAGCATTTACTTCAAAGGAATCGTTGTAAAAGTTTCAGATTTAATTATGCAGGCCTAGGCGTAGGTCTAGAATTCAGGGTAGGACTTGTATGGTCATTTGAGGTGGTATGCACAGAAGGGGGGAAATGTCCGGGGGGTAACTGTCCTAGTCGAAATCAGAGGGGAAACGTCCAGGGGGGGAAATGTCCAGGGGGAAATGTCCGGGGGGGGGGAATGTCCAGGGGGAGAAATGTCCTACACTCGTACTGACCGGCCTGTGCATGTCAGCTCCACATCATGACACCTTGAAGCATCTGGGTCGCTATGTCACTTGTGCCATGGTTTTTGCGGATTTCAATGGTCTTGGTCTTTTACTGCCAGCGTATCTCCACCCATCTGGCAAACCTTCCTCATTTTATCCGGGCTTAGGACCGGCACAGGGACGTTGCTGGTTCCCTGTGGCAGAGGATGTATGCAGTTTAACGTCGTGCCCAGGACAATCTCAAGCCAGGATAAAGGAAGAGGGCGACACTAATCATCTTTATCATGGCACAGTGTCGTCGTTAAACAGCAACAACAAGCAGCACTTTTTGTTGCTTTAGATCTTTTATAATAGGCTCTATATCTAACTGGCAAATTGTAGTTAGGCCAACATCTTATTCATATTCGATAATAATTAAAGTAGGACATGTATGTTAGGCCCATGAACATAATCATATCAATTCAGCCCGGATTGATTGCCCAGTATCTTTAATGAGCAGTTTGCAATTAATGGGGCCTACGCTGCCCATCTGACCTGGCCTATACTATCTTTGTACGGGCCTGCAATCCCTGCATATATGAACACATAGGTCATAATTATACATACACACACAACCAATAATTATACACACGACCAGCTGATGCATTTAGCCTACTAGTAATGACGTGCGTAGTTGGCCTAGACATGCATATTCGTATGCTGAATAATATTGTCCTAATGAGAGAATAGCTGGTGATAGCTGCTGACCGTGATTCGGTGGCAATTGCTTTGGCCTGTGCCAACTCTTCGAGTCCGATGAGTCTATGCATCCTGTGTCTGTAGTTGTGGCGATTCAGTTGTTTCGACTGATCATCGATGATGATCATCTCTTGCATTGTCATGCATTCGTCAATACTCGGATCCTTATATTTCGCCAGCAGACGACCTTTCAAATCGTCATCGTCGTCTGTTCGATCAGTTGCTTCCCTCGCAAATCGTACGATTACCCGGTTCTGCATCGTCCACCTGTTAACAAACGGACGGACATCTACACCGTGGCTCAATAAAAAGTAGCGAAACTGTTTTTCATATATTATCTCTAATGCCTGATGATTATTCATACTAAAATTGTCTCAATATTTAGAGAATTGAACCAATTATTATACGATTCAAACATATCATGTTATAAATTTGAACGGATAGAAATTTGAGTTTGCGAGCAATTTTCCTTTGGATTTTTGTAACAAAGTACTTCAAACATGAAAACCGTCTTTAATATTTTTATGAAGAAACTCTAAATAGTATAGATTGGTTGCTTATTTAAATACAAAAGATGTTATACTGTTATAGGCGACAGGATTGCGTAATTTTGGAGAAATGAAGTATGGCGTCTCTCTCTCTCTCTCTCTCTCTCTCTCTCTCTCTCTCTCTCTCTCTCTCTCTCTCTCTATCTCTCTCTATCTCTCTCTCTCGTTAGCATTTCGATGGTTATCTGGCTCTGTGGACTGACACTGTTCTGTTGAAAAAGAAAATAGTCTTCCGGGGATATATATTTTTTCATAACAGGTGGAATATGATGTGACAGCAGAACGTTGCGATAATAGGCTCCTTTAATTTTTACTCCAGGATTACTGGAGACCAATTTTGGGAACTATCAAGCGTCGAAATCACAACGAAAACCATAGCAGACTTACACAAAACTTAAATTTCGGCAGACGAAGTTGAAAGATTCATATCTTTCTATCCGTTCAAATCAATGACATGATATGTATGAATCATATTGTTGGTTCAATTCTCTAAATTTAGCGACACTTTTAGTATGATTAATCATCAGGCATTAGAGATACATAAAAACAGTTTGGCTTACTTTTTATTGAACCACGGTGTATAATTAAACTCTTGTCCCACGAATCACATTTCACAATCTTATACAGACAGCAAGACAGAGTTTGTGCTTTTCAATAACTGACAGACTTGTGATTAATAGACTAGTTCTCTTATAAAACACTTAAATTTGAATTATCTATTATCTAATAGCTTACATTCATTGACCACAAGCTTATAGTGTGTCTGCCAGTTTGTTTGTTGATGTACATACATGTAGGCCTATGGCAAATCAGGTACTGAATTGCTGAGTAAAACCTTGACAGAATGCATATTAGAAAGTATATTTACAAATAAAGGTAATTTCCCGTATACCTATCGAAGTTCAGCTGTTGTCGAAGTGTTAGCAGCCTATCACAAGCTTCCAGTCTTCCCAGATCAACTGTCAGCTTCTGTACCAGCATCGGACGTTGACCAAAGTCAAAGACAATCCACTGCCGGAAAGACCCAAACAGTCCTCCAGTGAATTGGACTCTGACTTCGTACATGGAAATGTCTTCGTTCAAGAACACTTCTCCATCCGCCATCTGACAATCCTTCTCTAAACTGCTTCCATCGAGAATGAAGTGCAAAGCTCCTTCCTCGTGGAGTAGAGCAACCTTCTGCAAGGTCAGAGTTGCCTGAAACGATCATGTTCAATTGACACAGTCTTATATACACAAGTAGATTAGTGAAATATGCGCTCAGTGACAGCAACCAACGAAATGCCACTCACTTTCTGTTCATACGAGCAACTCTAGCAAGATTAGGTTCTTAGTCAGGGCCGGATTAACCAGTGTCTGCCATGGCGGCGGGCTCCCCGCCGTCAGAGGGCCCCCCGCGCCGGCAATTTTTTTGGCATTTTCCCAAAATAGTTCAAGGACAGTGTGTAAATTTGCGGTCATTGGTCATTTTTTTCTTCTTTGGGTGAACAACAATTTTATTTATGTTGTCCTCTATGTTTGTGCCAGCTCTGATTTATGACTTTGTCGGTATTCCATTTGGCCTATTTTTAAAAGGGATTGGTCAAAGTTACAGGACAGGCGGACAGAGAGGGAGAGATCGGCCTTCTAAGAAGAGTCAGACAAAGATATAGATATAGAGATTCGGTTGAGCTATATTTAAACATTAAACTCTGTAATTGGTCTGCACATTCATGCGCAAGGTGTATCATGTTATCTTTGGCACAGTCTTACAAAGGCAATCTATAATGATTATGTCGTAGAGGAATGCTATTCGACTACATGGATGCGTGGATCACGGCCATCTCAATTGAGGGTGGATGCAGAGAGGGGAGAGTGAACTGTAAATTATCGCTTGTCAGTGCCTTTGAACTTCCCACCAACTTTTCGTATAACTAGAACTCCACTTTAGGCTTATGGATGCTGCACGCACTCGCTGCATGCCACGGTGACTCATTTGGCATCAGGGAGGGTCGATCCTGAAGTGGGGAGAGGGAATTATCGCTGAAAGTTGTGCAGCCAACGCAGAGTCGTGGGCCGCGTGGTCACCCTACCTTCGGAAAAGAGCCGCTAATACTATCGAAATGGCGCTAATGGAATTTATATTTCTCAATCTAAAGCCGACCAAAGCTGGCTCTGACTTGTAGGATGATAAATTGGGCGAATCGTGGATGCCCGAGACCATGCTCTATGTATACGGGCTTGCATTCCACTGAAAATCACAACTACGTATAAATTGGTCAATGACAGATATATATTTTGCCAAATCCGTAGACCCGTAGTGGTGGTGGTCACTGGTCTGAGGAGGAATCATGAATGTGATGTGCAGTATATCATAATATCAACCTATAGCCTACGACAACTGTGAAATATAATAATTATAATGCCGCATAGTGTGTCAGAGTGGAAGTCTAGATCACTTTACATTGAGATCCGAGCGTGTGGCTTCTATTAGGCCTACGGTGCTGTTGGTGTCCACGGCCCGAGCTAGTGTACAAGTCTGCAGGGAATTTAATAAACGCGACACTGGATATGCTAGGCGTCTGCTATTATCGCTATACTAAGGGTAGGCCTATAATAAATATAAGTTGTCGAGATGGTTAAAAGATTAACCTTCTTCATTTTGGTTTCTCAACATGAATGCGTAAAAAATTCCGATACCGGACATGTCGGCGTTTGTGATGACGATGAGCAAGCCGTAAGAAACACCTGTAGCTGGTGCAAAAAGTTGGCGCGCACTCCTGGGTCAATCAGATCATGTACGTAGGCCTATATGAAGGCATGCGCTGCAGATCATTAATATTATGACTTCCCTGCTATTTGTTTGTCTCAACAATCTTACGTCCATTATTTGTTGTCTATCCTGAGCATGGGCAGAGTTTGGTTTCGGTTCTTGGAGGGGTTAAAGCCTTCTTGCAATGGGGGGGGGACTAAGCCCGGGAAAAGATACCATTTACACGGTTAAAAAATGAATTTGGGCCTTCTTGGATGGCTTAGTCCCCTAGCCCCTGATAAACTCCGCCCATGATCCTGAGCATTACCTCTGGTTCACATCCAGGTTAATCTGCACAACTTGTAGGCCTATTTAAAATATTTCATGTCTCATGCAGCATTTCTGCGTTTTATAGTAGTTTCTCAAAAACTAATTTATTATTATTATTATTGTTGTTGCTGCTGCTGCTGCTGCTGCTGCTGTTGCAGTTGTTGCTGCTGTTGTTGATCTCCCAAAATGCAGACAAAATAGTCAACTTTACATGGATCAATCATCAAAGTCTAGCCCGCCGTCTTTTTTCGACGACTATTCTCACACTGCAATATAGTCTACTGAATATAGATGCAATGTTATTATTACGACAGGCTTCTTAGCGTTGAGAGTAATCTCTTAGATACAGTTTCCTTTAATGACATTCTTGATCAGTTTGTCACTGCCAAGAGCAGAAAAATGCGATCCATAATTGGTATAATCAGAGGATTTAAACAGGCCCGACCTTTGGGCAAGGCGAACGAGGCAGCCGCCTTGGGCTCCGCGCTTCAGAGGCCCCGCGCTGCCGATTTTTTTTTACTGTGACAATGTTGATAAGATTTACGATGCGTTAGTCGCTTACTTGCTTAGCAATAATAAGCTAGTCAATCAGATAAAGGGAGTCGCTACTGTATGAATGTAAAAAAATTTGCAGTATATATTTTTGGCAGCTAGATTATATGTTTCATATATTCTCTAGACTGTCTTTTCAATATTTTAAATAAAAATTCGTGATTTGACGTGATAAGCGATCTAGCATAAATCTGTTCTGATAGCTTGACTTCAAACTGAGAAATTTTAAAGGTCTCCTTAGGTCTAAAAATAATTATGTTTAATTTGAAAGAACCCACTATTATTAGTGTCTGACACTCTTTTATTAATGGTGTCTAATTGTTGAGCGTATAAGATTGATGCTTGAGAGAAACTCATTGGCCTTCATTGGTCCTGCACTTTGCGACCAGAGCAAAGCTCTCTCAATTGACACGTCGTTATTCGCTGTTATAACTGCATGGTATACCTTAAAATGCGTCTTTTTGCAGTATGGGAGCGCCATGAGTTGGTGCACGTGCACTGTGAGAGGTGCATTAAAAATTTATAGATATAATAGCCTACAATACAATACAATTGAAAGGACCAAATTTGACTTTTCCAATTTCTCCCTTTATCTGGACTGTACGTTCTACTAAGTAATTATTTTAATTGAAAGGATGTGCCGCTAAATTCTTTTCACTATTGTGGTAAAAAAATTTGAAAGTGGGAATCAAAAAGAAAATAAATGACTAAAATTTATCTAAACCTGCATGCGATTAACGATGTTTCAAGAACGGCTAACTGATTTGAGCCTTGCTAATTTGTCAACGTAGAATGATATTGCTATCGATCAGAACCTAGGCCTATTGCAAATTTTTCATCCATCAAAATTCGTAAGAGTTGCTTGTGAATATAAAATTTATGAGATAATCCCCAAGACATTGCCTATAGTGACCAACAAGCTTTCAATTAGAAGGTCGTTTAAATATTTTAATTATTGGCATCCCCTTTCAGATGTCAAATAGGCCTATTCAAATGAGGAAAAAAACATAGCCTACTTATTGCCTTCATATATACTAGAGTAACTGCTAGTGTTAGGAGTTTGATTTGCATTTTATGTCCATTAGTCAATTTTATTTCGATTTGCGTTATTTTTATAGGCCTACATAATATGATATTAATCAGTACGGTAGGCTATTGATAGAAAGAAAGTCAATTCCGCAAATTTTGCTTAAGGGTCCGCTCATCGCTTGCTGCCTTGGGCCTCGCAAATCGTAGGGCCGGGCCTGGATTTAAACCACTAAACTGAGCAATAAATATAATCTATTGAATTGACGTTAATTAAGTTTGAATTATATGGACACGTAGGCCTGTGGAGTATGGTGACCGAAGGAAATGGTAAATTAGGGGCCCCCTGAAAATATGGCGGTGGGCCCCCGAGGGGTTAATCTGGGCCTGTTCTTAGTACCAAACACTATCCAAACAGTTTAGGATTCTTTGGCCAAAAGTCATGACTAATTAATACGTCCGCATAGGATATAATGAAAGCGTGTCTGAATGGTTCCGTTGGTGTTCGGCCGAACATGTTGAACATGCCTTAATCTGGCCCTGGTTTTGTACCTAGATGTGGACAGTGTAAATTGATATAATTATATGTTATATCTAGTCCCTGCGGGCGTCCCGGAATGTCAAAATCAAGAGTTGGCAGCCCTAGGTCTATATATTGTTTTTGCGTATGCTTTTATTGCTAAGAATGAAATGATGCTAACCGATTGGAGTTTGAATGTCCACATCTTCACTTTATCTTTGCTTTCATCAACGATGGATAGCGGATCAGAACATTCGACGCTGACTTCATCCACTGTTTCAGACAACTTAAAAACAACAACTGCTCAACCAGTAGCTTCCCAAAATTAATATGAGCATCTTTTACATGTAAGAATATTTTCAGTATAGGCCTATCATTTACCACCACACGATCGAACTTAACATTCGCCCATCTGCAAAGTTATTTTTAATTTTAAAGAAAATGCCTAATAGGCCTAAAGATGCAGGTTATGGTAGCGGTATACATACATCTTAAAAAGAAAACAATTCATAAATTTGAATTTATGCGTGATGCAAGGCAATTAAAATAAAATGTAAACCAGCTCAATTGAATTGCCATATATACACTGTGTCCCAATAAATCGAGACCCCTTTTTATAATGTGAATAAAACAGGCAAATCTTAATCGATTTTCAAAATTTCAAAACTGTTTTTATCCTGAGATAATTATCTTACACTGATTCAAATATTAAGTTTCTGACATGAATATTGACGTCACAATTACGTCATTTGCATCAGATAATTCAAATGTTAAGTAGGCCTACAGAACACAACTTTTTCTTTAAAAAAATCTACGTTATATACCTTAAATATTATTTCACAATTCTAAATTTCAGTTAAATTTTATTTAAAATTTGACTAACATTATACTACAAGGTATGTTCAAAGTGTCCGCCTTCGGCTTCAACATAAGCTTCAAGGCGCGTTCGCCATTTCCATTTGCCAATTGCAGCATCAATAACCAATTGATCAAATTCTTCCCATGCACGCATTAATGATTCGTTCACGAAGTTCTTCAATGTCTCTGATATTTGTCTTATAAACTTTCTCTTGCATTACTCCCCAAATCTTGTAATCGACCGAGTTTAAGTCCGGGCTGTTTGGTGGCCAAAGATTAGGGGGTATGAAATCCGGGGTCTCCCTTGTCAGCATTTCAACAGTTTCACGCGCTCGGTGGGCCGGAGCGCCATCTTGCTGAAACGTGTAATATTCCGAACATTCCCGGATATATGGCAACAACTTTTCCGACATCAAGCAATCCCGGTAGTAAGCTCCATTTATTTTTACTCCAGGTTCTATGAAGTGGATTTGTGTTTTACCAAGAGCCGAGACACCAACCGAAACCATGACTGACCGGCTAAATGTCGAGCGAGTGCGAAGCAAACGAACAGCTGAGATGTTTTTCTTAAGTGTTCCGGCGGCCGCATGCACACGGTCATTTTGACTGTTCTTTGGTGTAGCGATGGTAAACAACTTTTCGTCCGTGAACCATATAAAATTTACCATGTGAGCAGGATACCGATCTAACAGTTGCTTTGACCGCTCAACCCGTGCGTGCTTGTTGGCTTCTGTTAATGACGTAATTGTGACGTCAATATTCATTCCAGAAACGTAATATTTGAATCAGTGTAAGATAATTATCTCAGGATAAAAACAGTTTAAAAATTTTGAAAATCGATTACGATTTGCCTGTTTTATTCACATTATAAAAAGGGGTCTCGATTTATTGGGACACAGTGTACACGGTGAACGAAAAAAAAACCGAACCTTTCCTATTGCTACGATTATTTTTGTAATGGT
Organism: Lumbricus terrestris; assembly: GCA_949752735.1. Classification (NCBI taxonomy): domain Eukaryota; kingdom Metazoa; phylum Annelida; class Clitellata; order Crassiclitellata; family Lumbricidae; genus Lumbricus; species Lumbricus terrestris. The sequence goes on along the minus strand of OX457041.1, from coordinate 30,127,147 downwards.
TTGTACATTTTAATCAAATATGGCGGAACTTCTAGACTAAAGGACAATAATCAGATAACTATCATTTGTTAGCTATATAATGTGTGTTAAAAATTTCTTCCTTCGACATCAACACACGCACAAAGACGCGCTCGCCATTGACTAATTGCTGAATCGATTACAGCTTGATCAAATTCGTCCTGTGCCTGTATTATACGCTGACGCAGTTCTTCCACACAGCGTTCCTTTTCTTTTAAACTTTTCCTGCATCATCACAGACCAGATTTTATAGTCAACGGAATTAAGGTCTAGGTTATTTGAAATGTATCAAGTTTGCAGGATAGCGCATCAACAACTGCCTTGATCGCTCAAGCCGTGCCTGCTAGCTGACCTCCGTTAGTTCAGTCGCTGTACGCTCCTTGAAACATTTTAAATGACTTCAAATTTCAACTGGATTAGCGTATAATAATAAAAACTAGTTAAGTCTATAGTTGGGAATAAAATAATTTTATTCTCAATAATATTTTTACATGTTTGGTGTTAATTTCTAAATTTATTGTAGAGGTTCGGTTTTTTCCGTTCACCGTGTATATACATATATATATAATTTTTTTATCGAACTATAATGATTGAAATGAATGCTATATGCCCGTTTGACAGTAGTTCAGGGATATTATATTTAGCTGACCTCCTCCCCATGTATATAGAGCCGTGCGATATATGTCAGCCTACTTACAAAATGAACGTGCTAACTGTTAGCTGAACAACTATAAGCATCTCATCCTACAAGTCGCACTGTGCAATCATCGACCCCGGCAAAAGGCAGAAAATAACATGCAGAAACATGCCATAAACATGACATAAACATGACAAAAAGATGACATAGATATAACATAAACATCGTGACACCGTTGAAATAAATCAGGGTTTACATCCCCGGAATTTATTTCTTTTCTAAACGGAGAGCTGGGGTGCAGTGTTCCAGTGGATTTTTAAAAATCAAAATAATTATATTCGAGTACATGACAGCCACGTACTTCGGTGGTCGAGTAAAAGCGTAAAAGGGTTAGAAGGAAAAGTTTAAAGGGAAGAACAGCTGGTAAGTAAGTAAGTAGCCAATGGTAGCCCTACCACGGTGCATCCGCCGATATTGTATTCCTCCTTTAAACGACTGATGTAGGAATAGAGATTGTCCATCTGGGCAACCTTGATTTTCATCTCTCGCCACTTGTATCGCTCCTTCCACTCGTCCAACTGATCCTGACTGTGCGCAAACGTACAGTAGTTGAACTTCTCATCCACTTTCGTAAAGCGACAGCTGCCTTCGAGATGTCTACAGTTTCAATATATCACATCTTTCTCAATTCAGCGCAATCTTTGCTGGTACCGTACGCATGAAAAGCAAGGAGTAGGGAATATGTATAGACTGATTTTAGGCTAAATCCAATTCCTCACAAACTATGTGGATCAGAATTCGATGCATCAATTATCAATCATCAACTCATTGGTGATCTTGTGATCTTGTCGCGGTATGACCGCGTTACGACGCTATATAAATTGTCGTTATTGTTATTATGCAAATAAAAAAGGTAAATGCTATATGGTTAGTTATTGAGACAGAATTGAAGTCATACGCAGAGCAGAGGCGATATCGTCCGTTCCGCACATTCCACGGAGGCTGGCGATGGTTCCATTGGTGATCTTTGTCGGAACTGACGTTACCCTGGTGCTCGAATGTGACGCAGTGGCGCTCCAAGTGAGCTTGACTGTCAAAGTACTTGCTACAGTATTCGCAGAAGTACTGGACCGTCTGATAGGGTGTGGGCCAAGCAGATGAAGCGGGCGTCGGCGTCGGACGTGCAGCAGTCGACCAGATTGATGTAGACGTCGGTGCTGACTGTAGTGCAAAGTTCCTCTCTTCTTGCATTTCTATTATTTCGTCCAACGATTGAACTGCAATTGAGGCAAAGGTTCAAAAAGTAATTTGCACTGCAGGATGTTTTGTATCTTGAAAGTTTAAATACACATTGGTCGTTTATCTCGCCTTTCGTCCTTCATCACTTCTCAAGTTAACAAGCACAGAACGCTCGATCATCATTGGACGCTATGATTCTATTCTGATCTTAACAGAGCAATCTTGCTTTTATCTTTCTCAGTCGCTGGCCGAAAGAAAGGCGGTGCTGGAATTCAGTTCTTGTTTCTGTCCGCCACGCTAGTCACGTGACGTCGTTAGGTTATGAGTTTATGACTAAATCTAATCCCAAATGGCTTGGCCGTCTTCCTGCTTCCTCGAAGGTTTTACGGATCAGGATTTTTCCCATCAATTGCAGGCCACCTATATTGGTCTGATTGAGTGTGATTTTGGATTGCGATGTTGTTCAAAAGTAAACATTGATTGGTGTCATGTGATTGATGTCATGTGATTGATGTCATGTGATTGATGTCATGTGATTGATGTCATGTGATTGATGTCATGTGATCGGTGTCATAATTATGAATTTATGATTGATGTCATGTGAAGATGGACAAACTGTGATTATGACGTCGCATATAGAAATGTTTGCTTTAGTTCACAGTTGGTCTAAATTAACTCCCACAGCAACCCAAAATATCGCAGATCTGTTTTAGCCTGATCTCCAACAGTAGTGCTGGTTATCGTAGACCTGATCCTTCTCTGCTCCTCAAGCTTTCAGTGGCGGCGCTAGGGGGGGTTAGGGGGCTAAGCCCCCCTAAAAAAGGCCATTCATTTTCCCCCATGTAAAAATAACACGTGTTGACGATTAGCCCCCTTTAGCCCCCCCCCCCCAAAATAACCGTAAAGGTACGCACGAGGTTTGGCAGACAGCTTGGCGGTCACGGAAAAGGACCAGTTTCCAAGATTTCGACCAAATGACTAAACAAAAGGTCATCAGAAATGTTTACGGGCGAAATGGAATTTTTTTATATTTCAGCTCCCCCCAAACTGAAATCCTGGCGCCGCCACTGCAAGCTTTTCACTTCTATTCTAGCTAGCCCACGTTAGCTACATCGGTAAGAGAGCTGGCGGCCGCGCGTCTGTGGAGGAGAGCGTGTGGGCCGCAGTTCGATTCCCGAAGGTGGCCATTTCAGAGATTCAAAATCTCGGGCTAACACGGTCCGTCCACGGGGACCTAAATGGCGTGGCGTCCATTCAAATGGGCGAGCGGTGGTGAAGGATCTCACCCTCAGGGTCGAGGCCATAAGACAGCCGCTATATAAAAATCCGATTACATTTAAATTTTATATTCTGTTTGATCGAGGATCGTCTTATCGGATCTGGAGTGCTACTGAGAGTTTTTCTTGAAGTTGGGCTTTAGGCCTACACATTTCAAGCTATGATGCCATGTGTGCTAGCATAAGCTACAACCGTAATCTAAGCTACTGTATCTTAACTTAAGCCACTGCAGTAGATCTAATGGAAGATCTGGCAGCAACATGACCGTCAACAGTAACCCAGTGAAAGTTCAGTAACCGAATTGTTGACACAGTATATATTTTATATATCATTGAATGAATATGGAGCACAATAAGTATACCTTCGTTGACTTCTTTCGTTGACACAGTATATATCTTATATATCATTGAATGAATATGAAGCACAATAAGTAGCCTAGGCTATACCTTCGTTTTCTTCCATCCAGTTCCACAGTTTCATCTCTTCTTCGTTATGAGCAAAATGACATTTGCTCGAATATCTGCAATCCGCTTTCGCGCGTGGGCACATCCGAAACTTGCGAGACCGTCTGCCCCTCTGGCGTGCTGGAAGTCCTCTGACGACCTTCTTGGATGAAACGACGACGTATACGACCTTGATTGCATCCCAGACGTGACCATTGACACAACGATTTCCAGTCGCACGCTTCTTAGATTGTTTCCTTCCGGAATGATAGCAAACGGAGCAGACTTTCATGATAACCAATGGACATCTGATGATGATAGGACGATGATCTCTACCATGAACCGCAGCAGCAGCAGCAGCAGCAGATGATGATGATCTTCTCCTGGAATGATCGTAAGATGGCGAATGCAGAGAAGCAGCTGATGCAGCTGATGCGTTTTCGTAAGATGTCTGAACTCCAGTTGATCCGCTGAGGGTCTGTTCAACAATCCTCTGACGATCAGACGATGCAGTTGACAACCCTCCACTCAACCTTTGCCACTGACACAGACACACACACACATACACACACACATAGATGCGAAACTTAGATTAGATTCTCTGTCGTCCTCATTGAGATCTACCTATAGTATACCTCTGCCTCCTCCTCCTCATCATCCTCATCCTCCTCCTCTTTCCAGTCTCTATGTCATCGAGGATCCTATCTCCTCCACTGGACATCGATCACAACTCATCCGATATGATACACGGCTCGTTAATAGGATGATTCTATTAATTTGTTATTACACACTCTTAGTCGTAAAGTAACGCTTTAGAAATTTGGCGTTTACGATTTACCCTTTATGCAGACGTGACAATTAATTTAGCACGTTATTATAGGCCTATATATATATATATATATATATATACAGGGTGGCTCAAAAAAATGTACCACCGGTGAAAATGCGATATCTTCGCAGCCAATTGAGCTTTTTCTGCGAAAATTTCCCAATTTGTAGGGGAATGAATTTCCAACAATCCCTGAAAGTTTCATTTGAAACTTTTCATGTTTACAAAAGTTACAGCTGTTTAAACTTTCAATTTCGTTTTTCAAATTTCCGCGGAAAATGTACGTCACTTGTAGATTTCCATGTCAAATGATATCACTTTTCACTACGACCTTAGAATTCCGTTTTGCAGTATATTGTAAGGTATAATGAGAGTGTCCACTCCCTGCCTTAACACGAGCTCGAATTCTTTTTGTGAAGCTCAGTATGGCCTTGTTGATCGGGCCCTGCGGCAACTGACCCCACATTGGCAGCAAGACTCCCTTCAGCTAGCAAATGTTCTCCAACTTGGGATGAAATGTCTTGCAGTGTTCCAGCATAGCACCCCAGACGTGATAAGCAAAAGGGCTAAGGTCTGGCGAGTTTGTTAGTCATCTTTGCCAATACATTTACTTCAGTTTGTGACAATAAGGTAGCGCCATCATAATCAACCTTGCCGTGCAAGCAAGCAGGCGCACCGTCCTGCTGGAAAATAAAACCAGATGTTAGAGCATACCTGGTCTTCAATGAGTCCGGGTTAGAGAGTTCAACGATGAGTTTGACATCTAACCAACTGAATGGGATTAAAGGCAGTCTTTTCTTGCAACCGTAACACACGCCAGCATATCTGATGTCGAAACCATGATGTGCTTTGCACTTGACCCTTTGATTGCCAAGCGAATTTCGTGAAAATCGCGCTTTTTTCCGTCAAACCAAACAACCACTTCCTGCCTCTCTTCCGACATATGATCTTTGTTACATAAAGACGTTTAAAGGTAGCCTTCAATGTGCTCAGGCTCCACTTTTCACTGGGTATATTTGCTATGATAACGCGATGTCCCAGTCTCTGTTCACGCAACGTCCGAGTTCCCACTTTATCTTCCACAGAAACTTTGCCCATGACGTTCAGTAATGGATTAACGAATTTAGACATTAATCTATAAAATATCACCAAATACCAGCAGATTGCTTCATAAACAGCTTCTTTACAGCTCATAGTGAGGTCGTATGACATCATCATCAATTTGTGCGTTGTAATTTGCCAAAAATCTTAATGAAATCACATGTATTGGAGCATGATTCTCCGGATAATTGAAAAAACGAAATTGAAAGTTTAAACGGCTGTAACTTTTGCAAGCATGAAAGGTTTCAAATGAAATCGACTTTCGCTGTCGCTTAGGTTCTCAAATTCACTTCCTTCCTTAAAAAACGACTTAAAACTCACTGTGCATCCTTGACTTTCAAGCACATTAACCCCAACTCCATCTTTCTCTGGCGGCTGACTATCCACGCCTCAGATTCACATATGCTATGAGGGACAGCCTAACTGTGCCCTAACAGGTCCTGCATTGGGATGTAGGCCTATTGGCTAACACAGATGTATGCTTTGAAATGTAAAAATTTACTCAATCAGGGCAATTCTTCCCTACTCAACAGGTCGAAGACATTAAATGTAAAGTTGACATAGGCTAATAAATGCCAAAGAATTTTTGCAGATCATAAAGCGGGTCAAGATTAAATAGGATGCCGCGACCTATGGAATATAGCGCCGCTGACACGAAACGGAGTAGGCTATCCCCCCTGAAAGCTATCCGGGGGGATGAATTAATCTATCCCACCGGATGGAATTAACCGGTCTATACTATCCGGGGGATAAACTATTCTATCCCCTTTTCTGAAAAATGCGCATAATAAAAAAATTATGCTGTAGGTTAATCAAAATTTAAAGTGACTCTAATTGTTTTAAGTGTCCTAAGCAATGCTCAGATAAAGGCAACTCGAATTTATTTAGTGATTCTGAGTGTTCTTAAGTGTTTTAAATGTTTTAAGTGCTCCAAAACCAGGGCAAAACAAATTATCTAGTAGGAATAAACATACCTGTTAGTGTCATTGTTCAAAAAAGCAGATGAAAATTAATTTGCCAAAAAATTCACGCGAAAACGATTTTTTCGGCTTTTTTTTATTTGGGGGGATACAATTAATACGGGGTATGGAGTGTAGTTCTGTATGGGTCAGAAACATGGACAATGAGAAAGGATGACATAAGAAGATTGGAAGCTTTCGAAATGTGGATTTGGCGACGAATGGAGCATGTCAGCTGGACGGAGCACAAGACGAAAGAAGAAGTACTGCGAATGGTCGGAGAGAGGTCAATGCTGGAGACAACACGGAGGCGGCAGAGAAACTGGATTGGCCACGTCCTGAGGAGCGACACCATAGTAAGGGACATTATAGAAGGAAGAATGGAGGGGAAAAAGACAAGAGGAAGACCAAGAACAATGCTACTGGACTGGATGATGGCAAAGGATGGTTACAGAAGACTAAAGGAGGAGGCACAGAACAGATACGCGTGGCGTCATTGGACATATGAACCTGCCTGACGGCAGAGAACTAAAGAAGAAGAAGATACTCTATTTCGTGACACCGCCACTGTGAGGCACAGTTCTCGTCTAAATCCCAGACCAGCGCTGTAGCCTACCAATAATAGTGAGATGCATGGACCTCGATCTCCTTTAAACGTACCCGCGTGGTGAAGATTGGGGGGAAGGGTACTTCCCATCCACTGCCTCACAACAGCCTTGTTTGGGAACATCGCTATATAAATGTCACTATATAGGCTAAACAGTATTAGGCCTATACACGATTTTTCTATAATAGCAATCCCTCGTGAATCATTTGTCAGTGAATCAGACGATCGTCTGAGTTCTTTAACAAGGCTGAAAGAGGAATGATTTTGCAATTAATATGAAGCATGTGAAAATAATATGCTATCAAAATCCTATATATAGCCATAATAGCCTACTGTATGTGCCTGAACATCAACAGAGCACATTAGTTTAAAGAATTTCACAGAAGAACTGTGAATATGACTGTCTAAAGAGTTAATTTAAGGTCCGATTACTGACATTGAAATAATTATAAATAGGCCTACGTATGATACTCCGTACATATTATAATGCAGTATAGGCCTAGTCCTATATTTAGTGCTAGGACAAAAAGTCCCCGGACAAAAAGTCCCCGGACAAAAAGTCCCCGGATAAAATGTCCCCGGACAAAAAGTCCCCGGATAAAATGTCCCTGGACAAAAAGTCCCCGGACAAAAAGTTCCCGGATAAAATGTCCCTGGACAAAAAGTCCCCGGACAAAAAGTCCCTGGACAAAAAGTCCCCGGACAAAATGTCCCCGGACAAAATGTCCCTGGACAGAAAGTCGCAGGGTAAAGGTGATGTCCCCACACTACGTCGCATAAGGCCTTTGTTTATTGTATACATGTATCGTTTCATATGAATTTCAGTTATTAACGAATACTGAGTGATCGTTTACTTCAAGGCATCCGTTTTTAAACTTAACATGCCATATGTACAGTTGCCTGGGGGATGGGGAAATTTCCTAGTCAAAATGGGGGTGACGTCCGGGGTTAATTGTCGGGGGATAAGTCCAGGGAATATGTCCAGGGGAAATATCCGTTCCCCACCTAAACTACGCATCGCTGTTGGGATTTTGTGCGGCTGCAGTATCACGCTAGACTGCGTCCGTGTGGGAGACTAAGCCTAGGTCCAAAATGGACCGTCTTGTCCTACAATGCCCTCACCTGTAGACAGCCCACCATTTGAAACAGCTGTGTAGAATGGCAGACGGGAACCTCTTAACTTCTATCTTAGCAGACCAGGGCTGTGTTCAGAAACCGCTCCTAATCCAAACTGCAGGAAATTCTATCATTTTCTCAAATTCTTCTGCGGTAATGCCATTTCTGGAAGGAATTCTCCCTCCCTTTGAAGATGCCTAGATTAAACACTGGCCACTGCCTGTGTGGTCGCCCAGTCACTGTCGCCAGCGCTTTACTGCCAATTGAAGACATCTGAATCCACCATCTGAAAGGAGATGCTTGGTGACAAAATCGAATGCATTGTATCTGACCGTTATGTTCATCGCTTTATAATTAAATAGCAGCTAAGGACTTTCAGAAGCGCTGCCAGTGCATGCAATACCTAGAGAATAGGCAGGCTTTAAGACGAGAGCAGGGCCGGATTAAGGCATGTTCTACATGTTCGGCTGAACAGGGGCCCCGACACATTAGGGGGCCCCCACACATGCAATATAAATATTTTTCATCACTGTCAATCATAATAGTAAAAATATGTAAAATATCTCGGAACAAATTTTCAAATTATTTGAAAACTACTGATTATAGCATAATATAGATTTGCAAATTTTGAGCATGTGTGGGGGCCCTTCATAGGCGTAGGGGACATTTCGGAAGTGAGAGGGGCAAAAATTTAATTTTTGCCCAAAACATCGGATGACCTTTTTTTTAGTCATCCGCCCAAAATCTTCGGATTTTCTCGTTCGAAAAATCTGATGACTTTTTTTGTCATCCGCCCAAAATCTTAGGATTTTCTCGTCCGAAAAATCTCATGGCCTTTTTTTTAGTCATTTCCTGTAAATTTTCAGAATATTTTGCTTTTTACCCCTGTGTGTCCGAAAAAATCCGCCTGTTCCTGTTTGCCCGAAAAAATTCCGAATTTTTTTCCCGTCTGTGCCTCTTTTGCCCGAAAAACACATTTGCCCGAAAGTTGGGGGCATTTGCCCCCCCTGGACCCTCGCCTCCTACGCCTATGGGACCCTTATTGTAGTTTCCAATTCCAAGCAGACATATCTTAAAATCGGCCAGAAGTTCTAGCAAGGGCTATCAGTTTTAACTACTTAGATCTAAATGATTTTAGACACTTAACACCTCTTTCGATCGGAATTCAAGTGGTATGCAACGCATTTTATGAAATGGCATCATTATACACTCTTTGCTTTTACGAATTAGGTCTAGGCCTACTACTTGCGTAAACGCGAAAATATAGGCCTATTTTAGTGTGTGATCAGTGACGGCGCTACAGAAGGTCAAATCAGGGCAAATGCCCTGGTAGGCCTACAAATCCTTTGCCTTGGTCGTTGTGCTGTCACAAGACTGCCAGAATATATTCCCAGCCAAGAATTTATTTAGGGCATATATGCCTAAATCGCCTCTGCACAGTTTACTTGTACGAGTGCCCTGACTATGGATGCCCTGATTAAAAAATCTGATTCTAATATTCTTAAACGGTAATAGATGAATACTTTAACACTAGACTGGAATATAAAAAGACATGTTCATATTGTAAAAAAAAGGATCGAATTACTAATAGACGAGTGTTGATTTGTTGAATATAGCACGTTTTGTGTCAATTGTGTGTCCTTTTTCAGTGAGTCTGTGACGTTGGGGCCCCCACAGTTTTACCGAACAGGGCCCCCACATTTGTTAATCCGGCCCTGCATGGACGAGAGAAAGATGACGAAAGACTACTATGATAGAGAGGATGACAGAGCGAAGTGATGGGGGGGGAGTCCATTCCATAGGGAGGGACCTATGCAGGTAAATGATAAGGATTGTGCCATGGCGGTCCTGACGCGGGGAACAAAGACGTCGAGCCAATCAGAGACCTAAGAGGACGCAACGAAGTGGCAAAATTGGGTGAGTATACTGGATCACAAAGATACTTCGGAGCAAGACCCACTTGGGACTTGACGTTCAGGGGTTGCTGTCCCCAAAAATGGCATTTCCAGCCGCTCGAACTATAGCCATGACTATGCAGAATCGAGTTTTGTTCGTCTTGGGCCCAGTCCATGGTCCATGGTCGGGATAGTGCCGCTATGGCCCTCCGAACCCTTCGGTATATAGGTCGGGTCTGAAGTTGAAGGGGTTTCCAAATGAAATTTAGCTGCTCAATATGCCTATTGTGTATGTTTATTTCTGAAACTCATGTATTTACAACTTACAAACTGAAGGCCCCAAATCGGAGTCGGATCGAGTGCCTCAAAAGTCAGGTAGGCCTACAGCTTCAGCAAACCTAATACAAATATTATTGATTTTGTGCATAAGTAATGCCACTTAAACTGACTCAGGTCAGTACATAGAGTTTGTAAGCCTACTTTCTTAAGCACAGCCGGGTCGAATCCTAAATTTCCCGGGCAACGCCGGGTACCCCAGCTAGTCTAATATAAGTTAATCCAGCATATATAAGCTTATAGTGAACGACACGCCCTTATCTGTGCATGTGTATACATATGACAGCCTCCACATTTACAAGTGTAGACCTACTCCAAAACGCAACTGTAGAAATATAATAATTTTCTTATGTTAACACCGTCATCATATAGGCCTATAGCGCCTCTTCAAGCGTATCTACTCAGAAGCGCTCCCGACCCAACCACGGCTAAAGATAACAGTCTTGCAACATTGTAGTGTGGTGTAGTTAGTCTAATGTTTAAGGACCCAAACCTTTAGAGTGTCCATGGGCTTAAGGTTGTCATGCCACTGCATAGTTACGTCCTGACGCTAACGATCGAGAAATAATTTCTCGACTTATCGATTGTCTCACAAAAATATTATAATTAGGATAATTTATAAACTATCAAAATAATGAGCGATCCGGACACACACCTTCAAGGCTGCCTATATGTAGGACAAACGCAGATAGCCTACTATGAAAAATAGCTGAGCCTCTTGGCAAATTTGTACATTTCTGACGCAAGAATCGGAATTCTTCTAAAATAGTGCAAAGTGCAGCTTGTTGATTTGCTAATTGGTCGATTTGCTAAGAATGTTCTGTTATATTCAAAATGACTCGTTTTAATGCATTTAGAGAAGGTGGTTCTCTGACAGAAGGACCTTTTTCTCAATGTAGGTGCGCCTACTGCTAGGCGCCCATGCGCTGGGTTTAGGTAGTGTAGGGACATTACTTTTATCTCGGGACTTTTTGTCCGGGACATTTTGTCCGGGGACTTTTTGTCCGGGGACATTTTGTCCGGGGACATTTTGTCCGGGGACTTTTTGTTCGGAGACATTTTGTCCGGGGACATTTTGTCCGGGGACATTTTGTCCGGGGACATTTTGTCCGGGGACATTTTTCCGGGGACATTTTGTCCGGGGACTTTTTGTTCAGGGACATTTTGTCCGGGACATTTTGTCCGGGATATTTTGTCCGGGGACATTTTGTCCGTCCACGCTATAATTTATATACTTCGTTATATTGTATGCTACACTGCATTACATTTACATTTACAGAGTGGGCCAAACAAGTAATCACCTAAGATGCTTTTCAGATTTTTTGCCAAAGGTAAGAATCTTTGAATCCTATTTTACAGGCTTAACCCAATCCCGCCTGAATTGTTTTTGGGATATCTAGAAAACTTATGGTACTTATGGTAGAATAACAATACTGCAACAATGGTCACACTTAAGCATAATAAAGTATATATTTTCTGAATCAGCAAACTTAAGGGAATAAAATTGAATATTTCACGGTGAAGAAATATTCATTTATATAGCGCCTTTAGCATACCAAAGGGCAAAACAGTCATTGATAAGCATTTCACACAGCATTTGAAGGTCAACAGCACAATATTGGCAACAAATAAGCATACTAAACCATATATTTACTGAACCAGAAGTCTTTTCGCTATATAATCCAGATTTCATATTGTGAATAATAGTTAATTTATATAGCGGCCATAATGCCAAATGGTAAAACAGTCGCTAATAAAAAATATCGACAATGAATTTGAAGGACAGCAATTCAACCAAATTTACTAGAAGGCATAATAAAGTATATATTTTCTGAATCAGCAGACGTCTGGCTATGAAATCAATATTTCACTGGGAACAACTATTCATTTATGTAGCGGCCTTAGGATACCAAAGGAAAAACAGTCACCGATACACAAAATCGGCACTGCATTTGAAGACAACTATGATCACAGATAACCATAATAAAGCACATATTTTCTAAATCAGCAGACTTCTCGCTATGAAATCCAAATTTCATTATGGACAAAAGTTCCATTCTAATAGAGGACCAAAAAGAGTAGGGTGACACCTACAGGGACTTGGTACAACATCAACATGTGGAAGGTTAGCACTACTTACAGTGACGTTGTCTATCAAGTCAAGTCCGCTAACAAGACTATCTCAATGTCCAACTGTTCTAGTAAAGGCAATATCCTTATATGAAAAAGCCTTTTTGCCAGTTCCATTCCTCATTGTCAAAAAGTTGCTGTCGGTTAGTTTAGTAATTCCATCGACTTCATCACTTGGACGTTGACCTTTGCGAACACGACTTTGACCTTGACCACAACCACGACCTCGACCATGACTACACCGTTGATCACAACCGCTTCTTCCTCTTATGCTGTTGGTTGTGTTACCATCATCAGCAGTACTGTTGCAGATGCTGCATAGACATGGAAAAATTATAATGAATTACATAGGATCAATGGATATGATTATTCACTGTCAATCAGCTGATCAAAGGACACATAAAGTTATTCCATGAAACCATTTCAGTACAAACTTTTAGCTTGAATTGAATATCAGTAAACAATAAACATAGCTTTGCTTTCAATCAAGCTTATTCAAATACCTCTTACATCATAACTATCAAGAAATTATAAGAAATAAACATGACTGAAAATATTGGCCTTTGCTTACCTTTCCGACTTCGTTATCATTTAGCAATGCAAAGTCCGAACGACAAGACTCGGTATCAGACCGGTCTAAAATCGAAACTGTTTGCGTCCCAAACACTGTCTACTAGCGACATTCAAATCTCGAGTGAATTGAATCGTCAAAAGATGAAAATTCATCGTCAAAACCATTCATGACACACCTCAAAAACTTCGAAACTCAGGACAATTTTTATCCCTAACTTCAAACTTTTTTTGGGACTCCAATATATAACCTTTGTCAACAAATAAGACATCATCTTGTACGGAATTTTTCGCTTATCAACACTGATTTTTTATACATAAAACGGAAGCGTATTATAAATAGCTTATAGCCTGTTTCAATGCCTCCCGTTTTCGGGGCCGTACGGACCCGATCCGGCGGGAACGGGTTAAAGGCAATTCGCATATACACACAATTGACAACCGAATTTCACCCAAATTTTTAAAACAGAACAAAAGTTATATAACTTATAGTGAGTCCACCCACTGTTTTTGACGATCCGAAAGCATAACGCAACAAACAGTAGCAAAAAAACGACTTTATTAAGTCATATAGTCATTGTTGCCAAATCAACTTAAAAATTTTGTGTTAAAATTTGACTCTTTAACGTAGATATGATTTACCTTTAAGCATATATGAACGCGATTTCAAAATTCTTATTTTTGACCAAGATATTGGCAAAGAAAGACCTTAGGGAGTTACTTTTGGCTCACCATGTTTAATATGAATTAAGCAGACTTATGCAATACCTTCTCCAGAATCTGCTCCTCGCTAAGATTGCTGTCCCTTTGCACATACCAGATGTCGTGCTCGATTTCACTGTGAGCAAAAACGCACCGAGGATTCCTACAGAACCGACCCCGACGACACATGTTGTAGAAGGACGTCGTCGATGTGAATGTTCGTCGGCCAATGGTTGTAAAGCGACGGTTTGTGTTGTCGTAATGAGCAAACATTCTGTTGGATCTCAGGTGATGCAGATCTCTACTACATGACTCTTCTGACAGTTCCTGAAATCCAGTCCTTACGTTTTGCTGATGGCATAATCTGCACAGGAATCCAACGAAACCAGCGAACTTTTCGTAGACGGCTTCTACGTTGTACCTGGAAAGGCGACCAGGAGACTGGTTGCTAGTGATAAACTGGTCATACCTAAACGCATTGTTCCTCTGCATGTTCCACAATGTACATTCATCGTGGCTGTGGGCGAACCAGCAATTATGTTTTCTCGGACATTCGACTCCAGCAATGACGCTTCGACAGAGTTTGTAGCTGTGAACATTTCCCCAGTTCTTTGGTTGTCTTATCAACCACCATCGCTGCGTTTCTTCGTTGCAGACAATCAGGCGATCTTCATGACACGTGTGCGTTATCTGCAGCGGTGGAGAGTTTTCCCTGAAGCACTGGAAGCAGACCAGACGGAAAGCGCAGCCTTGAAGAGGAAATTGCACGGGACGCAGTGGATGCAAAAGTTCCGCTGGATTTCCAGTCGTCCTAAGACTTGTCCGAGTCTGAGGCATTTGTGTCTGATGTGTTTGAGACAACTGCTGGTGATTGTGTCTGCTTGGTGCTAGACCTGTGATGTTTATGGAAGGCTGAGCGTTTCCACTCGTGTAAGCCATGTTTATGGATTCCTACAGCAAGTGGAGAAGCTGCAAAGATTTTGAAATTCGTATCATAGTCCGAACAAGCTGTAGCAAAAATTGGACTAGTGTTCCAATTATATTTTTTATCCTGTGCGGCCAACTTCTTATAGACTATGTGTAAAGCGTTTTCATCTGCTCGAAATTGTGAAAGACCGGCAACATTTACAGTTCAAGTCGCTTAACTTAATTGATGTGCAAATTAAGTTTCTTGTACACGAGATCGGCCCAAATAATAATCATATATATGTACTGGCACAGATTAAAAAAAACTTTCAATTATTATGATAACTGTAAGGAAGTGCGGATAAAGTTATAGGACCTACGTATAGGCCTACATAATGTCGTACATTGAATGGTAAACGCTGGCGGCCTCTAACTGATGAATAATATGAAGCAGATTATCCAGGTAAGTTTTTCTTGCGATTGTAGCAAAATGGAAACAATGTCATTGAAAACAAAGAGGGGTTGCCGGTGTCACGAAATAGAGTAGCCCCCGTATTAATCGTATCCCCCCCATATGAAGAAAAGTCGATAAAGTCACTTTCGCGTGTATTTATTTTTGCAAATTAATATTAGTCTGCTTTGTTTTGAACAATGATACTAACAGGTAGGCTATGTTTGTTCCTACTAGATATTTTTTTGCTTTGATTTTAGAGTAGGCTACTTAGAACATTTAAAACACTTAAGAACAGTCAGAGTCACTGAAAAAATAGAAGTTGCTTTTCTCTGAACATTGCTTAGGACACTTAAAACAATTAGAGTCACTTTAAATTTTGTTTAGAGCATAAAATTTCAATTATAGCCTACGGATTTAAAAAAAAGGGGTTAGAATGGTTTATCCTCCCGGATAGACTAGACCGGTTAATTCCATCGGGGGGACAGATTAATTCATCTCCCCGGATAGCTTTCAAGGGGGGATACCCTATTTCGTGACACCGGAATGTAGAAGATTTTTCACAGGAACGATCTCTTGTCAAACTGACGCCAATGTGGTTTATACGTAAGATGCTATAATTATGAGATCGTTACCAACGAAACGGTAGCCTATACATGCATACACACGTATATGGCCTATGTATAATATATAGCCTATGTATACGCTGGGACTGCATACAGAACACATGCAACGGTATGATGTACGCCTATAGTCACTACAGCGACCTATGAAGAGCCCGAATTGATTGCCATGGCCACTTAATTAGCACTCTGTTAAGGATATTCTCATCTCTTATGGGTTGATTAATAGGGTGGTGCGTTGTCAGACCTGTTCACTCCACCAACTCCCTTGCTTCAAGCCGTTAAAAGTCAACACTCAGAACAATTAGTCCCTGCGACACCATACGGTGGCAAAGGTCATCTGCTTTCTGACTAAGACGAGGTAAAGAGGAGGTCCATCAGCTTTCCCATTCACTTTCCCACGTTTCCTGTGGATGGTGGCCTAGTGACTTGCAGGAATGAGGAAGGATTTTTATGCGAGAAGAACTGATGGAATCGTAATCGTAAACTCGAAATTTCTAAAGCGCCACTCGAAAGCCAAGCGCGGGGCACCAGCTTATTCACGAGCGCTGCGTTGAGTTAGAAAGGCTGTCCGTGAGAGTAGTCCGTGCCACTCGTGGTGGTCCGGGTCGAGTGATAGGCTATATATATATATATATATATATATATATATATATATAAATATATATATATATACAGTATGTACAGGCCATATAGTGGGAATATTGCTTAATCCGACGACCGGATTCACCTGGAGAAATTACTTTATTGGATGCGAAGAACGAGATTATGGATTTCTATTGTAGGCTTACCTGAATATTTAAAAAAAGTCTTGAGACTCTTGTTTAGAAGCGTTATGTTGACACTGATGACTATATATTATAATATGTCATGTAGCGGCAGCCTATACCCTACGTCGACCTCTGGTGGAACACGATATCTAATCATCTATTAATAAAAATTATAATTAATTTGCAGTTGACATCGCTATTTTTGCAATGGATTGTCGTGTGTCAACCCAGTGCATGATTTAAAAAAGATTATTAATTTATGAGTTTCTGATTATAGTATAAGTCGACATATCTGACCTGTTCATGTATGCTGCCTCTGAGGCCTAACTCTCTTCTCAAAGTCTTAATTAAATGCCAGCGATGTTATAATAGGCAAAATCAAGCTGGATTTTCCAAATAGTGAAAGATAGGGGCTTTTTGCATGTAACGCTGCCACTCGTCAGCTTATTACGGAAGACCAGATGCGACTTTGTCCCAATCGACTGTTGATTAGACAGTTACAGCCTACAAACTCTAATTAATTACTTTGGACTTTGATGACCGGATTTGTCCAATCGAATATAACTTACTATATCGATGATGATGATGATGATGATGATGATGATGATGATGATGATGATGATGATTACAATGGTGATGATGATGATGATGATGATGACGACGACGACTTACTTTAGAACTCGAGTTATACAATCAACTATATATTACTTTCATTTGAATCGACCAATCGACTGATGTTTTGTATATTATCGCAACAGCGGGACGAGGTGGTTTAGCGGTACACGTTCTGTGGCTTGTAATCGCAGGGTAGCGGGTTCGAATCTGTACTTCGAGTCACAACGTGGTGATCTGGACAAGTTGGCTACCCACATTATTGTCTGTGAGGAAGGCAACTGGAACCAGGTCACTCATCTCATCGCGGGTGGCATTAGAGCCAATGGAGCTGTCTTTGGACAGAGAGCTCATCATTATACACGTGTATACATAAGTGTCTTTGCTAAAACAAACACTAGAAAAAATTTCTATTAAGTATCAGGGTCCTCTTTTATGGAATAATATACCGGAAAATATTCGTGCATCCAGGAGTCTTGATCGATTTAAATCCCAAATCCGCGCACACACATTAAAAAATGTAAAATGAACAACCCATTTATTCCGTGTTTTCCCCCCATTCTTTTTAAGTTGAGCAGAGGGAAGGTATCCCACTGCTGTTATTTAATTGATTCCAAAAATACTGCCATTTCTATCTGTTTTCTAATCTATTATCATTAATCATATAATAGTGAAGAATTTTTTCCTTTGGTAAATAGGCCCCAATAGCGGGATCACTCGATCCCTTCGGGTAGTCTATTGCTCCCTACATTTCACAGTAATAACTGTACACTAAGCTATACCATTCGCAATCATTAACTGCAATTAATCACTTTGTGTACTATTATGAATGCATAATTGTTAACAGCAATCAATCGCTTTGTGTACTATTATGAATGCATAATTGTTTGTTTTATATTTTTGGGATCAATAAACAAGTTGAAGTTGAAGTTGAAGTGTGCGACTGATGAGCAGATACATGGAATAGATGTTACGTTTCCAGCTGACCTTCAGTGACCTTTGCGTACAGATGAATTTCTTGATGATGCTATTATTAACAAATTGCGACATCATTTAGGTTAGCGTGAAGCATTTTGCTAGGGTATGTTAATGTTACTCTGTCACCAAGCAGTACCAGCGTAAGCTGGGAAGTAAACGGCAAGTCCTGGAAAATCACTGGCCCCGTGTCCAGGACCTTGGGATTCGTCCATTGCCGGCTGAAGGGCCAAGAAAAGGAGATGAGCGCCTCATCAACGGGCCTTCGGCCCTGGGATGACTTTACTTACTTTACTTACTTTATGTTAATGCGACGCATTATGTTCAGCTATAACCACATGGGTGCGTGTGCGTGTGTGCTTCAGTGCATATTATAGCTGTGGCGCTGCAGTGAAGTGCTGGACATAGATCACAACGAATTAAATACATAGCCTATACTTATACATCAGCAACGTATTTTATCTCGTATATATATACCCACATACATATAAATAATACAATGTACATATACATATACACTTATACGTATAGAAAGCATGTCTACGTTAGATATATTGTCTGACAAACCGACGATGCACTCAAGAATATAGGTAGGCAGACAGAGAGTGCTTAAAGTGTTAAAACATAAGTGCATGGACGCTACTTAACTTTACAGTCTGTGCAGGCGAAATAATTGGCAGGACGGCAATTAGATTTGAAAAGAAGTGAATGGACGCCGTCCATGACCGTCCAGCCACACTTTAAGCCATGCAGGCTGAGATAGAAGACGTTCAAGTATTATGCACGAAGCCAGTGAACTTTGACCGACGTCAGCAGAGCAACCCAGGGACATGTAGACAGAAAGACAGACAGGCAGAGGTATAATACTACCCAGCTATGAATAATATCTATATTATAAGGCAGAAACACTTTCCTTATGTTTGTTTGTTTGTACGCTTTTGACTCTTCCCTGCAGAATAGGCTCGGAAATGAAACAGCGTCGGTTTAAAAAAATTATTGCAATCGATTCTTACCCAAATTATAAGGTCATCGCAACTATTTTCAGGTTTTAATTCAATTTAAAACAAGAATTATTAGCGTTTTAAGACAGATTTCATCATTAATTGATAACGCCAGCGTTAAGTGAAGAGTCTAATCCCGCATGACGTCATACCCGCCCAGTAATAATTTCCGCAGCGCCCCGCAGAGGTGGGTCAAGTTTGGCTTTTTGGGGAAGCGAGGTTGGGTGGAGGGTTGGCGAAAACCCGAAATTTAGCAGTCAACGATGGGTACCAGAGTGGAGTAGTGTTTAAAACCCGAAATTTCACTTTAGAACTCGAGTTATTAGCGTTTTAAGACAGAAGCGTTGTTAATACAGATTTCATCGCTCACACTTTGGTAAACAGTATCGAGCTTTAGTAAAAGAGTCTACAGCCCGAATGACGTCATACAAGCCCAGTAATAATTTCCCTAGCGCCCCGCAGGGGCGTGTTACGTTTGGCCTTTTGGGGAAGCGGGGTGGGGTAGAGGGTTGGCGAAAACCCGAAATTTAGCGGTCAACGTTGGGTACCATAGGGGAGTAGTGTTTAAAACCCTAAATTTCCCGGGCAACGCCGGGTTACACATCTAGTATATTATATATATACCTAGAAAAAGGTGGAAGAAACAGAAGAAGGATAAAGATGAACACAAGGAAGGATATCAGCTCTCTCTCTCTCTCTCTCTCTCTCTCTCTCTCTCTCTCTCTCTCTCTATATATATATATATATATATATATATATATATATATGTATATATATATATGTATATGCATATAAAGCAGGGCCGTCTTATCCATTAAGCACAGTATAGGCACTGTGCCGAGAGCCAACGATTTTGGTAGTGACTACGAAAGTCAAAAATAAGATATTAAACAAATTAATTTATTCATTGCCCCAAAAAAGAAAAAAAGAAAAACAAAACTAATTATAACCTTAAATATTGCACTGAAACAGTTTAAGTGAAGCTGTGTTACATCGTCTTAACTTCGCCACTCTTTACATTAACACAATCCAGTGGCGTAGGGAAGGGGGGGTTTCGGGGGTTAAAACCCCCCATTGGCTCCGGAAACAGTTGTTTAAAGGTTATTTATCCATTTGAATAGGAAAAAATAACAAAAAACAGGGTATTCGGTCATAAACCCTCCCCCCATCACAAATTTCTGGCTACGCCACTGACACAATCACATAAAACATCCGTAAAATGTCATTTCCCACTCATTAATCAGAAATTAAAGAAATTAAAGAAATTAAAGAAATTATACATACATGCATACGTAAATACATACTTACATACATATACATACATACATACATACATACATACACACATACATGCATACATACATACATACATACATACATACATACTTACATACATACATACATACATACATACATACATACATACATACATACATACATACATACATACATACATACATACACACATACATACATACATACATACATACATACATACATACATACATACATACATACATACATACATACATATATACATACATGCATGCATGCATGCATACATACATACATACATGCATACATACATACATACATACATACATACATACATGCATACATACATACATACATACATACATACATCCCTACATACATGCATACATTCATACATGCAAACATGCAAGTGGCATGTTTTTCGTTTGTTTGTATATGCATATAAAAATGGAATGGTTCCTTTTTTGCTTCGGTAGAACCCAAACCCAGTGCACTCTAAAAGTCTAGACAGTCTAAGGCCAGTATTAAAGCATTGACTGATTCTCTGGCGCCGGATTCAGTCCCAGCTTACTAATATAATAAGTATTGATCATGCATGTTGATACGTGCGTGCGGCTGACGTTACGCTGAGGAGTTATATAAAAATTATCTAATCAATGACGACATACTCTTATGCTACCCAAGCTACTTTGCCCTGTCTTCACGTTCAGTTCTAACCCATGGGAACTTTATTGCTTATTGGAAATACCATTATAGAAGTGGTTAACCATATCAAATTAGGTGACCATGATCATGTGACCACCAGTTTCGGTTTCATTTTCATTTTCTGGATATACAGAGCCGTTCAATTCTTTCAAGGTGCAGTGTGAGTGATCTGATATATAATTATCCTATACGGGCCAAATAGACATTTGCTCAAGTAGAAACAGAAAATAATAGTAAAAATAGACACTCCTCAAAATAGTTGTTTTTGCACGTTGAGACAATTAGAACTCACGACAAGTTTAGGTTCTGACAGGGACTAAATTCACCCGATCCATTAGCCTAAGAGTTGTAATCAATATTAAGATATATTATGAGGTCTATGAAGAAGAGGAAGATGAGCATATGTTATGCTCTGTTAGGCTATGCTAGGCTTGCCCAAGCCCGTAGCCAGTTTGAGACACGACGAGGCGAGTGTCTCCGTGTAATTCTCAAGACGAGGCATTCGTTATATTGTAACCTGCTGTTTAACACTACTTGTACAGCGTTTGTTATGTAGTAGGCCTAAACTGAAAGGAGTTGCTACCGGTATATCTTCTAATTGCAAGCAAATTGAACATCATAAACAGAGTCCTGCAAAGGCCACAAAACATTCTAAAACGTATCTATGCCACAACGAAATGCTGATTCTATTACTGCTCTATTTGACTTTAAAGTGCCCGAATATTTATCAACAACCATCACAAATTTCTACAAATTTTCAGGCCACCGTAAGGCCCAACTTAAAGGAAAGGAGCCGGAGGGGGTTTGAGAAGGGGAAGGCAAGACAGGGAATAGATCGTGGACGGGACGGGGAAAGCAGAGGAATGGGACAAAATGAGGAGGAGGTAAGGATATGTATGTACGTGCATTTGTTATAGCGACCCTTCAAGATTTATACTCAGAAGCGCTTTCGATTACAACGCATAACTGAATAGGAGTTTCACGCGGAAGCGCTGAGCAATTGCGAGTGAAGGACTTGCCCATGGTCCCTACTAGGCGGTTTGAGGTGGATTCGAACTTGCAACCCTCCGGCTGCAAAGCAACGAGCATATCCACTATGCACCACCGCGCCCCACGATCGGGAAACGGAGAGGACAGAGGGAGGAGACATGCCTCACAAGGTCAAACAGCGACCCAAGTAGGACGTACCCCACACCCGGGCTCTTGGAAAGCTATAACTAACCCACTGGGGAGGGAATTAACCTCGACTTGAGTTTGTCTCTGGCTGCAGGCCTGCACATAAACCTAGGCATATAATGCAACTTAAGATATCTATGAAGTCACTGTAATGAACTTTCAGTCATAGACGATAGAATAGATCGTCGGTGAAGAATCCTGATTTAAAAATTATGAAATGACCTTTCGATCACTGTACGACGTGTACGTATACGTCCTCCCATCCAATCTATAACAACGCCAGCGCCCCCACAAGGCACATGCAGCCGAAATAAGCCGCATAATGAGATCACAGAGATATATAGCGATGAGCTTGACCAATGAGCGCTTTGTATACGTATGTATATGTCAACCGTGGTTGGACTGGGAGCGCTTCTGAGTGGATTCGTTGAAGGGGCGCTATATAAATTCTTGAAATGAATGAATATATGAATGAATCAAGGAACGTAAGAAAGAGAATTTCAAACTGAATCGGAGCAGATCAGAGAAGCCATGGTAAAGAGCAGTCTTAATTAACAGTCGAAATGCGAGAGAAACGAAGGAGGCGGGCAATGAAACGTGCAACTGTATACGGCCTATTAAGTACCGTACTCATTGGATGATCGGAGGTCGAGTTTTAGTATATGCTCAGTTGACGAGTGAAGAGTTACAGTTGTCAATGCGGAAAAATGGAGCATGGAAGAAAATCAGAGAGAGAGATGGACAGATCTTGTCGAGTGACTTAGCAAAGATTAGAGAGAGAAAGAGAGACAGACAGACAGATAGGCAGACAAAGAGAGAGACAGACAGACAGAGAGACGGAGACAGAGAAACAGAGAGAGACAGACACACAGACTCACAAACATACAGATACAGATCAAATAGATGGGGGAAAGAGCAAGCAGGTTGGGAAGAGGCGCCATGAACTGCAGCTAACATAGGCCTATACATGCAGTAGGTTTGATTTAGGGGATTCGATAGAAACGGCAAAGGTCTAACAGTGACCGATTAATATTCATTATGATGAATCACAAAACAGCATTTCTATATGCAGTGCTAATTCAGGAGTTTCCATATCAATTCTCTTTTAAAAGGGACTCATGCGATATTGTAGGCTACTGTGGTACAAGAACAATACAGAGAGTAGTTTTTTGTACAACGTTTCATGGCAACAAGCATCGCTGCAATCAAATCATTTCCTGCAATCAAATCATTTCATGCAATGCAAT
This sequence comes from Lumbricus terrestris, assembly GCA_949752735.1. Classification (NCBI taxonomy): domain Eukaryota; kingdom Metazoa; phylum Annelida; class Clitellata; order Crassiclitellata; family Lumbricidae; genus Lumbricus; species Lumbricus terrestris. The sequence goes on along the minus strand of OX457041.1, from coordinate 30,103,546 downwards.
TGTAAAGCGATCGGAAAACTCTCCATCGTAGTTTTTTGTACCATAAATGAATGCACTTTAAAAATAGTAAGACGAACATTGGTATTAACAGCTGCGCATGTAGCAAACTGGCAGCAATTAAGCAGCTCTGAAACTAATATTAATTTCTATAATGAAGCGTGCGTGATAGGGTACTGTGTCGTTCTGTCTTTAGGGCAAGTCAACAAAGATTGATAGCGCAGTTAGTTTGCTTAAATTGGCTATAGGAATTCGAGAGCTGAAAGTGAATCGGGTCTGTCAGGATTTCAGACACGGCATTCGTTAGCACCCTCTCTCCCTAAAGAGACCTGGCAAATTTCTTCAGACCACTTTCAGCACTGAGGAATTCCACAGAACATAGCATATATATATATATATATATATATATATATATATATATATATATATATATAGTCCTACAAGTATTGCATACTTGGAGATAGGGAATACTTAATTGTTTCTTATAATCTCTTTAAGACAGATATAAGTTTCTGCAAACGTTTCTTATCAAATGATAGCCATCTCCTTTCTCACGAGAAAGCAAAGCGTTCCAGGGACAATTCAAAAAGACTGCAGGCGATGGACTACAAGGAGCATACCCCACCACCAGTTCGGAAATTTCCACGTGGATTTACATGTCCTAAGTAATCATAGTCGGGAGCGCCTCTGAGTAGTTTTTTCTTGAAGAAGCGCTATATAAATGTCCGAATGAATGAATGAATGAATGAATGAATATGAGGTCCCATGTTAAAAACACGCATGCTTTAGTAGGCCTAGTATAATTAATAATCTGTCTAAGCATATTATTTTCTAATAGGCCATTCGGAAAGCGTTATAGCCTAGTAATATAGTTGGATTTAATGCGCAGTCAGACAAACAGGAATCGATCAGCAACCAGGTGACATAATTATGTAGTCTGTGAGTTTTCCTTTGCGAATGATAACTTGCGTATGAAAAATATCAGTGGTTGATTCTATGCGTTATATAGTCTGGCGGTTAAGCAGCGTCGGCCATGCATCTCATCCCATGTAGCACATGATCTTGATCCATTTTGCACAGGTCTCCTACAATGGCAACGCGTTACAAGATTAGATCTAATCATGATTTCCATAGGCCTACATTATAGTGGGTTTCATGCATGAAAACTTTTTTGTTTTTGCTTTTCTTTCTGTAAATCTGTGGGACAATTTATTATGTCTACAGAAGAACAATTCTCTGGATTTATCTCATCTGTAACCTAATGCCATTGAATTCAACAGATTTTCTTAAATGAATGCCAATAGCAGATTTTCTTCCTATGCATGAAACCCCTTTGCAATAGGCTATAGTATAGGTCTATTACCAGATAAACGCATTCATCTGTGATTTTCACTATACTATCGTCCTATAGACAATTAAAAAGGTAAAGTTACACTTTGAAATGTATAATTATTGTGTTTAACTGATTATGGAAATTTTTAATTGAAACGTTCTGCAGAATTTTACATCGACAACGAGAAGCAGAAACCTGAGTCTGCAGCAATCAATCATTCGTCTGTGTAGTCACATTGAGTAGTAGGCACAGCTGTAAACAAAAGCACACGTATGTAAAGTCATAAATCTAAAACATAACTTTGGAGAAGACAATTGTCCCACTATTTAAGTGTGCAAGTAGGGTCTACTGGTGTAACTAAACAATGTGCAGTAGGCCTATACGTGCTTGACTGGAAGAAGACATTATACTGTATTAGAAGTAATGGAAGGTTGGATAGAAAGAAGGAGGAGAGTCGACAGAGATGTATCAACACCATCGTACCATTACCAAAGTAGCACCGCCCACCTCAGATTACTCAACTTCGTCAAACTAAGGTGAAACGCAATTTCTACTAGTTAAGCCATGCGGACATGAGATCTCAATGTACGATTATTTGCTCAGTGAAGGGTGACACTATAGGGTTAACAACACCGGTGTCTTCTTTGACCTAAATATCAATGTGATTTAGACCCACGCCTGTTTCAGTAGCAACCGTTTTTAGCCGTTACCCTGTTCATATCTCAGTGAATCGATCATTGCATCATTAACATCCCACTTGGGAAGTCCGCTCTGAACGCTTCTCACGCTCAATCTCTTGTAAGCAGAAGCTTGGCCAGTGAATAAAGGCTACATCACTGAAACTATAGATACTCCAGCAACTTCCGACAGCTTCCAACTAAGTACTAACGCATAAGATGAAGCAACTCAAAACAGCTGCATTCACCATTAAAGTCTCAGACTACCTCATCGAATTATGCTCATAAATTCATAACACGATATCTATTCATGTCACAGTGCATGATGTGCATCTGCGTCATTCCGCAACTCACAGCGAACTCTACAGTCATCCAGCGGCAATAAGAAAAGATGCGAATGAAATAACCTAAGATTGGTTTGATTGCATAATGCCAGCAACTAACAAAAGCAGTCAAACATTCGACTTAATATAAAATGTTCATTGAAGCGAATCGAAATGCTGGAAGACGAAATATGACGAAATGACTATAAAAATATATGCCGTCACCAAAACACTTCAACATGTCACACAAAACTTATCTCAAGCAAATAGACATCCGACCTGACGTCTCATAATTCAAGTCAATTAGTAGTATCAATAAAAGTGCTAATTAAATCAGCAGCACCGAGTTTAATTTAAAAGGCGAGATGCGACTGAAACAGACAAGAACAGGTCAAGTTTGACCAGACCAGATTGGATCCGATTATATCAAGACAGCTTAGTCATGCGGGTGTGTAATGTGTGAACGACAGTTCGCAATATAAATCTACTCTATTTTATATAGCAACCGTAAACTTCGCCTCGACCCTGCAGCTCACTTCTCAATGAACTGGGCTGGTATGCACAGGACAAGGCGTAAGGTAATCAATGTATAATGCCTAAACGCGACTTAGCAATTCCAGATATAGCCATTGGAATGTATCCGTATGCACGAGATAAAATAGCACAGAGCATAACTAATCTACACATTGCTTGCACCCGACGATGCATGACGCTTGCTCTTCCCCCAATTCAATAGGTTATAGCTGAGCGCGCATGCGTGAAAGATATTTATATGCAGTCGTTGCCAGCGTGGGGTAAACAGAATCAGACCTAGAGCGGCCCGTAGGGAAATATCGGACGGCTGCCTATTGTTCGCGCTGACCAGCTAAAGTCGACCGTCTATTGTTCACAATGGGAGTAGCCGGCCAACTCCTACCTCGGACTTGGAATAACGTTATACCTAGCACAGTTCGATAAGCTCGAGCCATGCATACCGAATTAACACACTTCTCCCGCATAGACGATATTTAAGCCATCTATAAGAGTTAAGCCCTTATGTGCATACGAGCCCTGGTTCGATGAGATTCGTTTGTAACGACATTTATGGTAAATAACATCAGACCACTATTCAGATATCAGTCTTACCTATGTTTTTCCTGCAGTAGACAACCGAATCTCCGCCTTCGTACCCTGGCGTCCAGATCCAGTAGGCGTCTCTCCTGATCCCTTGTACGAACGTCCACGGATAAGTCACATGGACTGCAATGGAATAAGCTGCAGGCCAGAATGAGTCATCATAGCCAACCATCTGCCATCCTGTGTAGTAGACACTCGTACACTTCCACGAGGAATTGGTCATGATGAAACCGTCATCAGTTGAAGCCAGAATTCCAGCCACGACTCCAACGTCAGTTCCTTGAACAGCGATGACGCTAGTATCGCACGGTAGCGCAACCGTGTCGGCTTTCGTCCAATCGTCGGCGTTTGTCAGACCAGTCTTCTCAACCCCGTCGATGTAAAGACGCATTTCATTGTCTACCGTGATGGCTAGACTACGAGACGGACATATAGGACGTGGTCCTTAAACATCAAGACCATCGTCATGACCATCATGAAACATCAAGACCGTCGTCATGACCATCATGAAATATCAAAACCATCGTCATGACCATCATGAAACATCAAGACCATCGTCATGACCATCAGGAAACATCATGACCATCGTCATGACCATCACGAAACATCAAGAAAATCGTCATGACCATCATGAAACATCAAAACCATCGTCATGACCATCATGAGACATCAAAACTATCGTCATGACCATCATGAAACATCAAAACATCGTCATGACCATCATGAAACATCAAGACCATCGTCATGACCATCATGAGACATCAAAACCATCGTCATGACCATCATGAAACATCAAAACATCGTCATGACCATCATGAAACATCAAAACATCGTCATGACCATCATGAAACATCAAAACCATCGTCATCACCATCATGAAACATCAAGACCATCGTCAATGACCATCATGAAACATCAAGACCAAACCATCAAGTCATCATGGACTCTAATGCAGTCGCTTCGTCCAGTAGGCCATACTTTCCGGTCGCTGTTATAGGCAATCAATGACCAGATTGCATCTTGTATACTTCTTTAAGAAGCTTAATAAGTTGATACATGTATCTGCACTATACTACATGCAAACTTAATTGGCGATAATACTACAATTTGAAGCTGTAAAATGTTTGCAAAGTTGGCCTTTAACAAATGCAAGAATTTGTAAAGTTAAATTTCTGGGCTTAGTTTAAAACAAACAATACAAGTCGTGTTGAAGCCAGGGTAGGCCTATAATTATTAGATTGGTCGGTAGACCCTATATATACATGTAATGTTGAAATTTAACTTGTATGGCATTGTTTGAATTTTGTACAGAGTAATTGTTTTAGAGATTTAGCCTAGTGACAGTTTCTTGCTGATTTTAAGAGGATAAGAAAGATAAGTCAATAATTTTGATGTTCGCTATTAGACCTATTTCAATAATTAGGCCTAACAAGAAACCAGCGCGTAAGCATGCAGTAGGCTTATTCGATAGAATAATAAAAAATAACTATAATTGCTTGCGATTATAATTTTAACAACAGGCCTAAGTTTTAATATAATTATTATCATAAATTCGTAAGTAATAATGGTTAGACATGCAAGCTTACCGTACATGCGCAATAATATAATATTATAGGCCTACAGCGTATGTATACCTCGTACAACGCATGTTTTCGCGAGAAACCAACAAATACACAGCCTATTATCTACTCTAAGAAGTTACGTCAATCTAAAAATGATGGCCAATGTTTCTGCAACTCAGGGCCGGATCAAGAAATGTGTGGGCCGTGTTCGGGAATTTTTTTGCTAAATTCTGATTACCTTTTTTAGTCGTTTGATCGAAATTTCTGTAGAATATAGGCCTACTGATTTTTCCCTGCCGAAAAAGCTGACGACCTTTTTTAGTCCGAAAAAGTTTTTCTCGCATGTATCGGGCCCCCTAACGTGTGGGGGGCCCTGTTCGGCCGAACATATGTTGAACATGCCTTAATTCGGACCTGCTGCAACTAAATACTACATGCAAATAGAGAAATCTGAAAACTACACCACTATATTTTAAATTTGTAAGTGCTTCTGCTGGGCAGGTGACCAGAATATCGTTCAGAACTAATGGTGCTTAATTGCTGTTGCTACATCTGTATCAGTTCAGTATGACACACGTTAATTAGGCCCCTATTCTCAGTTCCGAATGCTCAGAGTTGGTTAGAAGGAAACAAACACAGGACCACGTGTATACTGTATGCGAAGCAGGAAAATCCACGGCCATGGAAATGGTAGTTTTGACGAATTGAACTATAGACCATTTGCGTCCTTCAAGAATTCTGTTGCATTAATTGTATTTAGTCTCAAACTCTCATTTCGTTCACAATTTATTTTGTTCATGTAAAGTCAAAGTCATCGATGGAATATATAATCTATTCAAATATCAGTCTTACCTATGTTTTTCCTGCAGTAGACAACCGAATCTCCGCCTTCGTACCCTGGCGTCCAGATCCAGTAGGCGTCTCTCCTGATCCCTTGTACGAACGTCCACGGATAAGTCACATGGACTGCAGTGGAATAAGCTGCAGGCCAGAATGAGTCATCATAGCCAACCATCTGCCATCCTGTGTAGTAGACACTCGTACACTTCCACGAGGAATTGGTCATGATGAAACCGTCATCAGTTGAAGCCAGAATTCCAGCCACGACTCCAACGTCAGTTCCTTGAACAGCGATGACGCTAGTATCGCACGGTAGCGCAACCGTGTCGGCTTTCGTCCAATCGTCGGCGTTTGTCAGACCAGTCTTCTCAACCCCGTCGATGTAAAGACGCATTTCATTGTCTACCGTGATGGCTAGACTACGAGACGGACATATAGGACGTGGTCCTTAAACATCAAGACCATCGTCATGACCATCATGAAACATCAAGACCGTCGTCATGACCATCATGAAACATCAAAACCATCGTCATGACCATCATGAAACATCAAGACCATCGTCATGACCATCAGGAAACATCATGACCATCGTCATGACCATCATGAAACATCAAAACATCGTCATGACCATCATGAAACATCAAAACCATCGTCATGACCATCATGAAACATCAAAACCATCGTCATCACCATCATGAAACATCAAGACCATCGTCAATGACCATCATGAAACATCAAGACCAAACCATCAAGTCATCATTGACTCTAATGCAGTCGCTTCGTCCAGTAGGCCATACTTTCCGGTCGCTGTTATAGGCAATCAATGACCAGATTGCATCTTGTATACTTCTTTAAGAAGCTTAATAAGTTGATACATGTATCTGCACTATACTACATGTACATGCAAACTTAATTGGCGATAATACTACAATTTGAAGCTGTAAAATGTTTGCAAAGTTGGCCTTTAACAAATGCAAGAATTTGTAAAGTTAAATTTCTGGGCTTAGTTTAAAACAAACAATACAAGTCGTGTTGAAGCCAGGGTAGGCCTATAATTATTAGATTGGTCGGTAGACCCTATATATACATGTAATGTTGAAATTTAACTTGTATGGCATTGTTTGAATTTTGTACAGAGTAATTGTTTTAGAGATTTAGCCTAGTGACAGTTTCTTGCTGATTTTAAGAGGATAAGAAAGATAAGTCAATAATTTTGATGATCGCTATTAGACCTACAGTATTTCAATAATTAGGCCTAACAAGAAACCAGCGCGTAAACATGCAGTAGGCTTATTCGATAGAATAACAAAAAAATAACTATAATTGCTTGCGATTATAATTTTAACAACAGGCCTAAGTTTTAATATATTATCATAAATTCGTAAGTAATAATGGTTAGACATGCAAGCTTACCGTACATGCGCAATAATATAATATTATAGGCCTACAGCGTATGTATAGTTGTATACCTCGTACAACGCATGTTTTTGCGAGAAACCAACAAATACACAGCCTATTATCTACTCTAAGAAGTTACGTCAATCTAAAAATGATGGCCAATGTTTCTGCAACTCAGGGCCGGATCAAGAAATGTGTGGGCCGTGTTCCGGAATTTTTTTGCTGAATTCTGATTACCTTTTTTTAGTCGTTTGATCGAAATTTCTGTAGAATATAGGCCTACTGATTTTTCCCTGCCGAAAAAGCTGACGACCTTTTTTAGTCCGAAAAAGTTTTTTCTCGCATGTATCGGGCCCCCTAACGTGTGGGGGGCCCTGTTCGGCCGAACATATGTTGAACATGCCTTAATTCTGACCTGCTGCAACTAAATACTACATGCAAATAGAGAAATTTGAAAACTACACATATTATTTTAAATTTGTAAGTGCTTCTGCTGGGCAGGTGACCAGAATATCGTTCAGAACTAATGGTGCTTAATTGCTGTTGCTACATCTGTATCAGTTCAGTATGACACACGTTAATTAGGCCCTATTCTCAGTTCCGAATGCTCAGAGTTGGTTAGAAGGAAACAAACACAGGACCACGTGTATACTGTATGCGAAGCAGGAAAATCCACGGCCATGGAAATGGTAGTTTTGACGAATTGAACTATAGACCATTTGCGTCCTTCAGGAATTCTGTTGCATTAATTGCATTTAGTCTCATACTCTCATTTCGTTCACAATTTATTTTGTTCATGTAAAGTCAAAGTCATCGATGGAATATATAATCTATTCAAATATCAGTCTTACCTATGTTTTTCCTGCAGTAGACAACCGAATCTCCGCCTTCGTACCCTGGCGTCCAGATCCAGTAGGCGTCTCTCCTGATCCCTTGTACGAACGTCCACGGATAAGTCACATGGACTGCAATGGAATAAGCTGCAGGCCAGAATGAGTCATCATAGCCAACCATCTGCCATCCTGTGTAGTAGACACTCGTACACTTCCACGAGGAATTGGTCATGATGAAACCGTCATCAGTTGAAGCCAGAATTCCAGCCACGACTCCAACGTCAGTTCCTTGAACAGCGATGACGCTAGTATCGCACGGTAGCGCAACCGTGTCGGCTTTCGTCCAATCGTCGGCGTTTGTCAGACCAGTCTTCTCAACCCCGTCGATGTAAAGACGCATTTCATTGTCTACCGTGATGGCTAGACTACGAGACGGACATATTGGACGTGGTCCTGAAACATCAAGACCATCGTCATGACCATCATGAAACATCAAGACCATCGTCATGACCATCATGAAATATCAAAACCATCGTCATGACCATCATGAAACATCAAGACCATCGTCATGACCATCAGGAAACATCAAGACCATCGTCATGACCATCATGAAACATCAAAACATCGTCATGACCATCATGAAACATCAAAACCATCGTCATGATCATCATGAAACATCAAAACCATCGTCATCACCATCATGAAACATCAAGACCATCGTCAATGACCATCATGAAACATCAAGACTAAACCATCAAGTCATCATGGACTCTAATGCAGTCGCTTCGTCCAGTAGGCCATACTTTCCGGTCGCTGTTATAGGCAATCAATGACCAGATTGCATCTTGTATACTTCTTTAAGAAGCTTAATAAGTTGATACATGTATCTGCACTATACTACATGTACATGCAAACTTAATCGGCGATAATACTGCAATTTGAAGCTGTAAAATGTTTGCAAAGTTGGCCTTTAACAAATGCAAGAATTTGTAAAGTTAAATTTCTGGGCTTAGTTTAAAACAAACAATACAAGTCGTGTTGAAGCCAGGGTAGGCCTATAATTATTAGATTGGTCGGTAGACCCTGTATATACATGTAATGTTGAAATTTAACTTGTATGGCATTGTTTGAATTTTGTACAGAGTAATTGTTTTAGAGATTTAGCCTAGTGACAGTTTCTTGCTGATTTTAAGAGGATAAGAAAGATAAGTCAATAATTTTGATGTTCGCTATTAGACCTATTTCAATAATTAGGCCTAACAAGAAACCAGCGCGTAAGCATGCAGTAGGTTTATTCGATAGAACAGTGGTTCCCAACCTTTTTTGACTGTCGGGCCACTTTTTTTAAGTTGGAGGACACGAGGGCCACTTTTTCTTAGTTGAAAAACATTAGGGGGCCACAAGGCTAAAATTTAATTAACTAAAAGCAAATAACATTGTTATAATTGAATCAAAATACAATGTTTGATGTTATTTATAGACATCAAAATAAAATAATTTGTAATAGAAAAATTATATATTCTATCATGTCCAAATTGTCAATTTTTACATATATTTCTCTTAATTCATTGAGATGCTGCGGGCCAATTTTGAAGGCCAGGCGGGCCACTTTTGGCCCGCGGGCCACGGGTTGGGAACCGCTGCGATAGAATAATAAAAAATAACTATAATTGCTTGCGATTATAATTTTAACAACAGGCCTAAGTTTTAATATATTATCATAAATTCGTAAGTAATAATGGTTAGACATGTAAGCTTACCGTACATGCGCAATAATATAATATTATAGGCCTACAGCGTATGTATACCTCGTACAACGCATGTTTTTGCGAGAAACCAACAAATATACAGCCTATTATCTACTCTAAGAAGTTACGTCAATCTAAAAATGATGGCCAATGTTTCTGCAACTCAGGGTCGGATCAAGAAATGTGTGGGCCGTGTTCGGGAATTTTTTTGCTAAATTCTGATTACCTTTTTTAGTCGTTTGATCGAAATTTCTGTAGAATATAGGCCTACTGATTTTTCCCTGCCGAAAAAGCTGACGACCTTTTTTAGTCCGAAAAAGTTTTTCTCGCATGTATCGGGCCCCCTAACGTGTGGGGGGCCCTGTTCGGCCGAACATATGTTGAACATGCCTTAATTCGGACCTGCTGCAACTAAATACTACATGCAAATAGAGAAATTTGAAAACTACACATATTATTTTAAATTTGTAAGTGCTTCTGCTGGGCAGGTGACCAGAATATCGTTCAGAACTAATGGTGCTTAATTGCTGTTGCTACATCTGTATCAGTTCAGTATGACACACGTTAATTAGGCCCCTATTCTCAGTTCCGAATGCTCAGAGTTGGTTAGAAGGAAACAAACACAGGACCACGTGTATACTGTATGCGAAGCAGGAAAATCCACGGCCATGGAAATGGTAGTTTTGACGAATTGAACTATAGACCATTTGCGTCCTTCAGGAATTCTGTTGCATTAATTGTATTTAGTCTCATACTCTCATTTCGTTCACAATTTATTTTGTTCATGTAAAGTCAAAGTCATCGATGGAATATATAATCTATTCAAATATCAGTCTTACCTATGTTTTTCCTGCAGTAGACAACCGAATCTCCGCCTTCGTACCCTGGCGTCCAGATCCAGTAGGCGTCTCTCCTGATCCCTTGTACGAACGTCCACGGATAAGTCACATGGACTGCAATGGAATAAGCTGCAGGCCAGAATGAGTCATCATAGCCAACCATCTGCCATCCTGTGTAGTAGACACTCGTACACTTCCACGAGGAATTGGTCATGATGAAACCGTCATCAGTTGAAGCCAGAATTCCAGCCACGACTCCAACGTCAGTTCCTTGAACAGCGATGACGCTAGTATCGCACGGTAGCGCAACCGTGTCGGCTTTCGTCCAATCGTCGGCGTTTGTCAGACCAGTCTTCTCAACCCCGTCGATGTAAAGACGCATTTCATTGTCTACCGTGATGGCTAGACTACGAGACGGACATATTGGACGTGGTCCTGAAACATCAAGACCATCGTCATGACCATCATGAAACATCAAGACCATCGTCATGACCATCATGAAATATCAAAACCATCGTCATGACCATCATGAAACATCAAGACCATCGTCATGACCATCAGGAAACATCAAGACCATCGTCATGACCATCATGAAACATCAAAACATCGTCATGACCATCATGAAACATCAAAACCATCGTCATGATCATCATGAAACATCAAAACCATCGTCATCACCATCATGAAACATCAAGACCATCGTCAATGACCATCATGAAACATCAAGACTAAACCATCAAGTCATCATGGACTCTAATGCAGTCGCTTCGTCCAGTAGGCCATACTTTCCGGTCGCTGTTATAGGCAATCAATGACCAGATTGCATCTTGTATACTTCTTTAAGAAGCTTAATAAGTTGATACATGTATCTGCACTATACTACATGTACATGCAAACTTAATCGGCGATAATACTGCAATTTGAAGCTGTAAAATGTTTGCAAAGTTGGCCTTTAACAAATGCAAGAATTTGTAAAGTTAAATTTCTGGGCTTAGTTTAAAACAAACAATACAAGTCGTGTTGAAGCCAGGGTAGGCCTATAATTATTAGATTGGTCGGTAGACCCTGTATATACATGTAATGTTGAAATTTAACTTGTATGGCATTGTTTGAATTTTGTACAGAGTAATTGTTTTAGAGATTTAGCCTAGTGACAGTTTCTTGCTGATTTTAAGAGGATAAGAAAGATAAGTCAATAATTTTGATGTTCGCTATTAGACCTATTTCAATAATTAGGCCTAACAAGAAACCAGCGCGTAAGCATGCAGTAGGTTTATTCGATAGAACAGTGGTTCCCAACCTTTTTTGACTGTCGGGCCACTTTTTTTAAGTTGGAGGACACGAGGGCCACTTTTTCTTAGTTGAAAAACATTAGGGGGCCACAAGGCTAAAATTTAATTAACTAAAAGCATATAACATTGTTATAATTGAATCAAAATACAATGTTTGATGTTATTTATAGACATCAAAATAAAATAATTTGTAATAGAAAAATTATATATTCTATCATGTCCAAATTGTCAATTTTTACATATATTTCTCTTAATTCATTGAGATGCTGCGGGCCAATTTTGAAGGCCAGGCGGGCCACTTTTGGCCCGCGGGCCACGGGTTGGGAACCGCTGCGATAGAATAATAAAAAATAACTATAATTGCTTGCGATTATAATTTTAACAACAGGCCTAAGTTTTAATATATTATCATAAATTCGTAAGTAATAATGGTTAGACATGTAAGCTTACCGTACATGCGCAATAATATAATATTATAGGCCTACAGCGTATGTATACCTCGTACAACGCATGTTTTTGCGAGAAACCAACAAATATACAGCCTATTATCTACTCTAAGAAGTTACGTCAATCTAAAAATGATGGCCAATGTTTCTGCAACTCAGGGCCGGATCAAGAAATGTGTGGGCCGTGTTCGGGAATTTTTTTGCTAAATTCTGATTACCTTTTTTAGTCGTTTGATCGAAATTTCTGTAGAATATAGGCCTACTGATTTTTCCCTGCCGAAAAAGCTGACGACCTTTTTTAGTCCGAAAAAGTTTTTCTCGCATGTATCGGGCCCCCTAACGTGTGGGGGGCCCTGTTCGGCCGAACATATGTTGAACATGCCTTAATTCGGACCTGCTGCAACTAAATACTACATGCAAATAGAGAAATTTGAAAACTACACCACTATATTTTAAATTTGTAAGTGCTTCTGCTGGGCAGGTGACCAGAATATCGTTCAGAACTAATGGTGCTTAATTGCTGTTGCTACATCTGTATCAGTTCAGTATGACACACGTTAATTAGGCCCCTATTCTCAGTTCCGAATGCTCAGAGTTGGTTAGAAGGAAACAAACACAGGACCACGTGTATACTGTATGCGAAGCAGGAAAATCCACGGCCATGGAAATGGTAGTTTTGACGAATTGAACTATAGACCATATGCGTCCTTCAGGAATTCTGTTGCATTAATTGTATTTAGTCTCATACTCTCATTTCGTTCACAATTTATTTTGTTCATGTAAAGTCAAAGTCATCGATGGAATATATAATCTATTCAAATATCAGTCTTACCTATGTTTTTCCTGCAGTAGACAACCGAATCTCCGCCTTCGTACCCTGGCGTCCAGATCCAGTAGGCGTCTCTCCTGATCCCTTGTACGAACGTCCACGGATAAGTCACATGGACTGCAATGGAATAAGCTGCAGGCCAGAATGAGTCATCATAGCCAACCATCTGCCATCCTGTGTAGTAGACACTCGTACACTTCCACGAGGAATTGGTCATGATGAAACCGTCATCAGTTGAAGCCAGAATTCCAGCCACGACTCCAACGTCAGTTCCTTGAACAGCGATGACGCTAGTATCGCACGGTAGCGCAACCGTGTCGGCTTTCGTCCAATCGTCGGCGTTTGTCAGACCAGTCTTCTCAACCCCGTCGATGTAAAGACGCATTTCATTGTCTACCGTGATGGCTAGACTACGAGACGGACATATTGGACGTGGTCCTGAAACATCAAGACCATCGTCATGACCATCATGAAACATCAAGACCGTCGTCATGACCATCATGAAATATCAAAACCATCGTCATGACCATCATGAAACATCAAGACCATCGTCATGACCATCAGGAAACATCAAGACCATCGTCATGACCATCATGAAACATCAAAACATCGTCATGACCATCATGAAACATCAAAACCATCGTCATGATCATCATGAAACATCAAAACCATCGTCATCACCATCATGAAACATCAAGACCATCGTCAATGACCATCATGAAACATCAAGACTAAACCATCAAGTCATCATGGACTCTAATGCAGTCGCTTCGTCCAGTAGGCCATACTTTCCGGTCGCTGTTATAGGCAATCAATGACCAGATTGCATCTTGTATACTTCTTTAAGAAGCTTAATAAGTTGATACATGTATCTGCACTATACTACATGTACATGCAAACTTAATCGGCGATAATACTGCAATTTGAAGCTGTAAAATGTTTGCAAAGTTGGCCTTTAACAAATGCAAGAATTTGTAAAGTTAAATTTCTGGGCTTAGTTTAAAACAAACAATACAAGTCGTGTTGAAGCCAGGGTAGGCCTATAATTATTAGATTGGTCGGTAGACCCTGTATATACATGTAATGTTGAAATTTAACTTGTATGGCATTGTTTGAATTTTGTACAGAGTAATTGTTTTAGAGATTTAGCCTAGTGACAGTTTCTTGCTGATTTTAAGAGGATAAGAAAGATAAGTCAATAATTTTGATGTTCGCTATTAGACCTATTTCAATAATTAGGCCTAACAAGAAACCAGCGCGTAAGCATGCAGTAGGTTTATTCGATAGAACAGTGGTTCCCAACCTTTTTTGACTGTCGGGCCACTTTTTTTAAGTTGGAGGACACGAGGGCCACTTTTTCTTAGTTGAAAAACATTAGGGGGCCACAAGGCTAAAATTTAATTAACTAAAAGCATATAACATTGTTATAATTGAATCAAAATACAATGTTTGATGTTATTTATAGACATCAAAATAAAATAATTTGTAATAGAAAAATTATATATTCTATCATGTCCAAATTGTCAATTTTTACATATATTTCTCTTAATTCATTGAGATGCTGCGGGCCAATTTTGAAGGCCAGGCGGGCCACTTTTGGCCCGCGGGCCACGGGTTGGGAACCGCTGCGATAGAATAATAAAAAATAACTATAATTGCTTGCGATTATAATTTTAACAACAGGCCTAAGTTTTAATATATTATCATAAATTCGTAAGTAATAATGGTTAGACATGTAAGCTTACCGTACATGCGCAATAATATAATATTATAGGCCTACAGCGTATGTATACCTCGTACAACGCATGTTTTTGCGAGAAACCAACAAATATACAGCCTATTATCTACTCTAAGAAGTTACGTCAATCTAAAAATGATGGCCAATGTTTCTGCAACTCAGGGCCGGATCAAGAAATGTGTGGGCCGTGTTCGGGAATTTTTTTGCTAAATTCTGATTACCTTTTTTAGTCGTTTGATCGAAATTTCTGTAGAATATAGGCCTACTGATTTTTCCCTGCCGAAAAAGCTGACGACCTTTTTTAGTCCGAAAAAGTTTTTCTCGCATGTATCGGGCCCCCTAACGTGTGGGGGGCCCTGTTCGGCCGAACATGTTGAACATGCCTTAATCCGGACCTGCTGCAACTAAATACTACATGCAAATAGAGAAATCTGAAAACTACACCACTATATTTTAAATTTGTAAGTGCTTCTGCTGGGCAGGTGACCAGAATATCGTTCAGAACTAATGGTGCTTAATTGCTGTTGCTACATCTGTATCAGTTCAGTATGACACACGTTAATTAGGCCCCTATTCTCAGTTCCGAATGCTCAGAGTTGGTTAGAAGGAAACAAACACAGGACCACGTGTATACTGTATACGCGAAGCAGGAAAATCCACGGCCATGGAAATGGTAGTTTTGACGAATTGAACTATATAGACCATTTGCGTCCTTCAAGAATTCTGTTGCATTAATTGTATTTAGTCTCATACTCTCATTTCGTTCACAATTTATTTTGTTCATGTAAAGTCAAAGTCATCGATGGAATATATAATCTATTCAAATATCAGTCTCACCTATGTTTTTCCTGCAGTAGACAACCGAATCTCCGCTTTCGTACCCTGGCGTCCAGATCCAGTAGGCGTCTCTCCTGATCCCTTGTACGAACGTCCACGGATAAGTCACATGGTCTGCAATGGAATACGCTGCAGGCCAGAATGAGTCATCATAGCCAACCAACTGCCATCCTGTGTAGTAGACACTCGTGCACTTCCACGAGGAATTGGTCATGATGAAACCGTCAGCAGTTGAAGCCAGAATTCCAGCCACGACTCCAGCGTCGGTTCCCTTGACGGCAATGACTCTTGGCGCGCAGGGCAGCACCACGCTGTCAGCCTTCAGCCAGTTGTTAGCATTCGGCAGATTATTCTGCCTCACACCATCTACGTAGAGCTCGGACATCTCATTGTCAACCGTGATGTTCATCGTTCGAATCGTGCAGAGTGAAGTAACACCTCCCAGGCAGCAGAAGCATGAAAATGCTGCATAGAAAAATGAAAGTGCTTATTCATTTATTTGGAGAATTTTATATAGAGCCTCTTCAAGGTCGGCTACTCAGGAGCTCTCCCGGCCCATCTTCGGCTAAATAAGAGAGTTTTGATGTTCTTAAGGAACATGGCTACTAGAGTATGGCTACTAATTACGTAGCCCTACATCGCAGTTTATTGCAGTTCGCAGGTCACAAAGAGCATGCAATTTGTCACCGTGCATTGGTCTAAACAACTGTATCAACATAATAGACCCACACACATATGCGTAGGGGACATTTCAGCAGTGGGGGGGGGCAAAATGTTACTTTTGCCCGAAAAAATCAACCCCGGAATAATTGACGTCGTGCACACATAGGTACAACAATTATACCTATGTAAAATAACCATATCTGTTTTGCACCAACACCCGGGGACAAAGGGTAGGATGGCAAATACCCTAGGACCCGGCCATATATAGGGACCAGGTTGGGTAATTTTAGGCCTACCGGTATATGCAAATTTATGATGTAGCATATAATATGGTTCTCGGGCAATTACCCCCTGGACAATTACCCCCCGGACAATTACCCCCCCCCCCCGACAATTACCCCCCAGGACAATTACCCCCCCCGGACAACTACCCCCCATGCCAATTACCCCCCGGACAACTACCCCCTGTGCCAATTACCCCCGGACAATTACCCCCCGTACCAATAACCCCGGACAACTACTCCCCCCGTGGCACAGTGTGAGCTTGTTCGTATACGCGTGAGGGAACGAACGTTCTCATGGTCATAATCTTCGTATTTGTCAGACCTTCAACGCTGCCAAAGCCTATCCTAAAGTGACTTTGTTGTGTAGAATCTTTCTTCAATATCTCACTCTACAATACATATTGGACACACTTATACACACTCCTTGCTGTCATTATTTCTCAGCTATCTGCGTACATCCCTCCTTCTAGCACTCCATGCCCTCTGTTCCTCTCTCTGTCTTTCTCTATGTATCTGTTTCTCTCGCTCTCAGGCTACCTGTACGCTCTTGCATGATATTTAGCTGACCATTCAATGCAATACACACAGTCTACTTAATTTATCCTTACCTAGTCATGATGGAATTTTATAAATCTTAGAAAGGGAAGCATAAACATTTAAATGGTTTATTAGGCAGGCGCTACAACTAGCTTACAACCGTTATTAGATTGGATTTTATTTAACATTTTTCTTGAACGTTTAACACTAACTTGCGTTTAGCGCGACATAGACTTCTTTATTGGCACGGGGGGGTAATTGTCCGGGGGGTAATTGGTACGGGGGTAATTGTCCGGGGGGTAATTGGCACGGGGGGTAGTTGTCCGGAGGTAATTGGCACGGGGGGTAGTTGTCCGGGGGGTAATTGGTACGGGGGTAGTTGTCCAGGGGGTAGTTGTCCGGGGGGTAATTGTCCGGGGGGTAATTGTCCAGGGGGTAATTGTCCTGTCACCAGCATATATATGTATAATATTTCTGACACTTTACAACAATCAGTTCAAACTTCACACTAGCAACCGATTAAATTCATAATTGTATATTGTCTTGTATTGTATCGTATTTAGTCATCTACAAAGCGAATCTAGAAGGGTGAACAGTCCAGAGGCGCTCCTATAGTGCGCAAGACCACGCGAGAAGAGGCAGGTTTTAAGAGGAGAGAAGGAAGAAGAGAGATAAGCTATAAGGTATAATAAGCTATGAGGTGACAAAACCGGAGAATATCTTTTGGCAGTTATTGAAAATTGTTGATGCAGCACATAGGTTAATGAGTGGATGGAGTCTTGGAGAATTTCGGATAAGTGGGAAACCGAGATGGAGAAAGACAAAATAATAATAATAATAATAATAATAATAATAATAATAATAATAATAATAATAATAATAATAATAATAATAATCACTATACAGCGCTACAACGCTGTTGCCTTCCAGGGCACCTTGTCTGGATTACCCGGGGCCATGGACCGGCCACCCTAAACAAACTAAAATTTATATGTAAAAACTAAATCGTAACTGTATATAATAATAATAATAATAATAATAATAATAATAATAATAATAATAATAATAATAATAATAATAATAATAATAATAATAATAATTTACAATCCGGCAAAACGAGCCGTGGAACGACAGATGGAAGCGACCTGCAGCAGATGAGACTGTGTGGCACATTAATATGTCGATAGTAGCCTAGACATTAGGGTTGTTATAATAATAATAATAATAATAATAATAATAATAATAATAATAATAATAATAATAATAATAATAATAATAATAATAATAATAATAATAATAATAATCATCTTTTCTTTAATTGAGCGCCTGAAAACGCACTGCGCTTTACATTTACAAGTTATGCAGTAATCTTAATTAAACTTAACTACTAACTGAACAGACAGCTTTGCAATCACACGGCGCTAATAGCAGCCTGTAAAGCATATCCGCCCAACGGGGGCTCGAAGCTGCTACCTGACTACCTCTCGCACTCTTGGCCAGCGTGTTAACCATTACTCTACCGGGCCCCCAAATGATGATGATCGAATAGACTTAGGCGTGTTGGGTGGCCAAATTGCTGGCAGATATAGGCCCTACAAAGAGCTTACATGCATATTCACAGGGGCGGATCAAGGGGGCCAATCCGGCCATGGCCCCCATTTAAAAAGTGCATGGGACGTGCCCCCCCATTTGGTTTCATCAACAAGCCATTAAATCAATGCAGCGGGAGAGAAAAGCATGCATTACTCCGACCAGGATGACTGACGACTAAAAAGGTCATCAACTATTTGGCGGCTAAAATTCCGGAAATTGGACGAATGACTAAAATAAGTCATCAGATTTTCCGGCGACGAAGACCGAAAATTTTGGCCCCCTTCTAAAATTTCTGTATCCGCCCTTGCATATTCATACCTGCATGGACGCGCGTAGCCTATGCTTGAATGCGTGTCAAATCATTATATCAATAAATCATTATACTGAATTAATGTTCATAGAATGCTGATGTACCCATCAAGTATGAACAGTTGAACAGCTTCATGGTGCTCCTCTCTTGAAATTCAGACGAAAACTTGAGCGAAAACGGAAATAGTCGAACTCTAGAGCGCGTCTATATCTATAGTCTTCTCGAGTTGCGTCTTTGGTCTTCCGCCGTCAGCTTTAAATGCGGCATTTGTCGACCAAAGTTCGCAGGCAACTTGCTATGAGTCCATCTCACAGTAGACAAAACATTCTATAAATAGAAAAAATCCTTGTCTGGTTCATTGTGCTCCGGTGCCTTAAAATAGTTTGTCCTTCTCGCATTCACGTACCTGGTACGATGTGATGGGGTGACTTCAAATGATTTGTGGGCACCAGTGTATTCTAGGCCTATATTCCTGAAATTAAATTCCACAAATCACCAAGCAGTAATTTCTTAGAGGTTTATTACAAACCAACAAGTGATATTCTTAACAAGTGATATTCTTAACAATTTAAAATTCTAAAACTTTTGAGGAAAAGATATTAAGTCCATTTATTCCATTAATAAAGTCAATTATTCCATGAATAATGAAAGTGTTTACACGGGTTACATGCTGAAATTGCATGGATCATGCACTGTTGTTTGAATATTGATTGGATTAGAAGAAGCCAGAACTGTGTACGTGTCTTTGAATGGTAAATTCCACTTGGTCTTCAGCCGTCAGCCGTTGCCAATAACGTGATTTAAGGAAATAAGTGCAGCGTCGATAACTCGGAGACCTGTTCTTAATTGTAGTGATGAGTCTATTATAAGAAGACACGTCCCTCAGTCAATCATTCGACTTTTTAAGTGATAGGCTGAGGTCAACACCATGATCCGTGGAAAAGACGCGTTCCAAGTCCTGCTAAGTTCAGTGCTTGTGAATAAGCTGGTGCCCTGCGCTTCGCTTTCGAGTGACGCTCTGGAAATGTGGAAATCACGATTACTAAGGTCGGATATGGCCAACGGTTACGCTTCAATGGTCAACCGTAAGCTGAGACTGATTGGCCTTCAGTTCCGAATGTCCACAGTGTTTGTGTAGCATGGAAATGTGTAGGTCACACGTGTCAATGTAGGCCCAGTTCATAAAGGTAGCGCCTTCAACTACCGGGTACATGTAGCCTACTTCACCGCTGGTCCGCGTAAATAATTTTTTATGTTTATTAGCATATACAGGGTGGGTAAAAAAAGATGCCCTCCTACAGTGCTTTGCCAATTGACCAGAAGCAAGAATTTCGAAATGAAATTTTACAGCCTTATAGACAATTTATATTTACACATGATGGTCAGATTTCATCAAAATATTTCAAAACAGAAAAAAGTTACATCGCTTTTAGTGAGGCCACCCACCGATTTTGACAATTCAAAAACGTAACGCATTAAAACGTAGCAAAAACGCGATTTTATTATATCTCATCTCAAATAATTGTTATCAAATATCTGGTAGCCTTAATAGTGCCAGATGATCATTGCTATTACAATTTTAAAAGAAACAGGGCACCAGCGTAGCTGCGCGTCACTGTTGTGTCACTTAGCAAGATGACAATCAAGTTGGTAAATAAGGAATCTTACATATTAATAATTTTGCTATTAAAGCAATGAAATTCAAATTTCTTTTTTAAAAAATCTCAAGGTGTCAATGACAGATAAAATGTGTGCTCAGATACCTCTTGAGCAAGATCCTGGAGATACAAGGCTATGAGCAACGGTTAGGCCTACTCTGATAAACAGTGAGAGCGTAAAAATTAAGAGTCAAGCTGAGAGTTAAGAGATTTGCCGTGGATGAAAGGAAATCGGCTCAATGTCGATTGTTCTGGCTTCATTGAGAATGATAATGGCCCAGAATCTCCGGATTTGAACCGGATGGATTGATAATCAATTGCGGAGAGCTATGCTGGAGAAATATCACAATCTGCAACTAAAACCAAGAGCGTTAAGAGAATTGATGATCGCATTGGAGTTAACATGGGAAGATTTGCCTTTGGAACGCATAATTATATCATGTTTGTTTGTTGTTTTGGTTGAGGAAAAATAAATTTAAAAAAACAGGGTCGTCAAGAACTTTGCAAAGAGAATCAAAAGAAGTTGTGACACTGGTGGTGCACATGGGCACATTGAACACAAGGTGTGAAGCATTATCAAGTTCATTTGGCAACAGTTATTTGAGATGTGACTTAATAAAATCGTTTTTTGCCACTTTTTCATTGGCGGAGACTTATGGAGGGAACAGGGGGACGGGGACCGTCCACCTGTCCCTTAATAAAATCGTTTTTTGCCACTTTTTCATTGGCGGAGACTTATGGAGGGAACAGGGGGACGGGGACCGTCCACCTGTCCCCTCCGGCCCATGCATTTCCCCCAATCGTTAAATGTAAAAAAGGTCAGCAACTTTTTGGCAGAGAAAATTGGGCTTTCTCATCGACATTCCGGACGGATGACTAAAAAAGGTCGTCACAAATTTTTGCCGGCAAAAAGATGAAAAATTTCGTCGGCGACTCAGCCATTCGTCCGCCCAAAATCTTCGACTGCTCGTTTTCGTACCCCGCAAGTCTCCGCCAAAGTCTCCGCCCATGGCTACTTTTGTTGTGTCACGTTTTTGAATCGTCAAAAAACGGTGGATGGGGTCACTAAAAGTGATATAACTTTTGTTCCGTTTGAAATATTTTTGAAGAAATCTGGCCATGATGTGTAAATATGAATTGTCTTTAAGACTAAAATTTCATTTCGATTTTCTTACTTCTAGCAAAAATATTGGCAAAATACCGTAGGGGTCTTTTTTGCCCACCATGCATGTGCAAATATAATATAGATAGCCTATGCATAAAATTACATATAGGCCTATATCTGCGTAATATGCATAGGTCTATAAATATATGGACCATGCATTTAACAGGCCAAGGTGATCGAGTCACATTCTTCACGGTCAATAGAATTCACCCTCGATCATAGTAGGCTATAGGCAAAGTGAGAGATTGGCTACGGGCCAAGAAATCAGTGAAAATTCTTAGCCCGATATTCTTAGCCTAGGCCTACTTCACATTCGCGTAATCATATTATTATCATCGCGATTCGTGACCCCAACCCATAGACAGCAGACATAAATCAAGTGGTCGTTTCTTCGGTCACATATTTTTTAGTACCGGTATATATACAGAGTTGAGACGAAGGGATTCATCGTATTTGCGTCGTCGTCATCGTATCAAGCGGAAATGGATGATCTCAAGGATATGATAAAAAAAAGATCACATCTGTAGACTTGTGAATAATATAATAATATTGACAATTTACGTGGCGCCGGGAACAAGCCGCTACAAGGGCGCCTCAAAGACGTCTATAACGGCGGGACCAGCGGCCGTAGCAAACAAATCAGATTCAGGCTAAGTTTCGATTTGATGAAAGAGTCCACTGCATGAGGCGGCCAATCTGATCATTCTGATGTCCGGTGGACGACTGTTCCAGTATAATAGGGCATTATATCTGTGAACAGTAGGCTATAGCCGAGAATGCGCGTTCACCGAACCGTGTTGTCATCATCCGTACACGAAGGTCGGGTGTCTTGAGCGACCTAAGTCGCAGTAGGACGCGAATGTGAAGTAGGCTATGCAAAGAATATCGGGCTAAGAATTGTCATTGATTTTTGGCCTGGAACCAATCTCTTCTTACTCTGCTTAGGCAACAAGAGATCCGATCCCAATATCTAGAATGACGTTACTCATTTTCAATCCATTGATAACTTAATTGGGGGCCGTCCATAAAGTACGTCACGCTATTTTTGACCATTTTTGACCCTCCCCCCTGTCACAAACTGTCACAAATCTCGGACCCCCCCCCTAAAGTACGTCACACTTTCGGAAAAAAAATTTAAAAACATAACCATTTGCCTAACCCTCTAAACCCTAGGATACTATCCCTAATCCATCTGAGAGTGACGTGTGTCCCTAAACGCTTTGATAGTGACGGGAAATCAACTTTTATCCCACCAGGCCGGGTTTTAGACACGCCTGGCCGGGCCGGGTCGGATTTTAGGTACTAAGAACAAAAAAATAAATAAAAAATAAAAAAATAAATGTGTGACGTCACACATTGCCTGACCCTCCTCCCCCTGTCACAAACTGTCACACTTTCTTACACCCCCTCCCCCCTGGAGCGTGACGTACTTTATGGACGGCCCCTTGTTTAAATTAACAACAGAATAAGCGTCAATAACGTCAACCAACAGTCAACCTTTGAGTATGAATATAAGCTATATATATATATATATATATATCTGTGGTGCCCGGCGTTTCCCGGGGAAATTTAGGGTTTTCGCTCCACCCAGTCTTGCTCAGCGTTCCCCGGCAAAGTTCGCATTGTCGTGTCTCCCCACCCGCCCCACCCATAAACTCTCGCACCACCCATCCCGCCCCAACCTTACCCCGCCCGCAACCCCACTCCGCCCGCAACGCAATTCCGCTTCATCCCGCCCCTCCACGCCCACAACCACACTCCGCCCATACTCTGCACCACCCCGCCTCTCCCCACTCCCCATCCCACCCTCAGCCCACCCTGCCCATGTTTTAATTTTTGCAAATTAACTTCCATTTGCTTTTGTTTGAACAATTACAATAACAGGTATGTTTATTTCCACTAGATAAATGTAATTTTGTTGGCTTTGGTATTAGAGCACCTAGAACATCTAGAACACTTAAGAACATCTCTAGACACTGATTAAATTCGAATTGACTTGTTCTGAACATTGCTTAAGACACTTAAAACAACTAGAATCACTTTGAATTTTGATTAGAGAATAGATTTTTCAATTATACGCATTTTTCAATAATTGGGATAGAATGGTTTAACCCACCGGATTCTCTATATCCGGTAGATCTATATTCCATCCCCCGGATAAATTTAAGGAGATAGAATATCCCTTGACATCGCAAAGGCAGAAACAGTTGAAACAGGGGCGGATCCAGTGGGGTCAATCCCATTTAAAAAGTACATGGGACGTGGCCCCTCCCCATTTGGTTTCAACAAGCCATTAAATCAATGCAGCGGGAGAGAAAAGCAGGATACTAGAGATGCTGGTATACTCTCCGACTAGGATGACCAGGGTGAGAATTGCCGGGGGGGTTGGGGGGTTTCAACCCCCCAAGTCTTTCTTAGTGCCCCATAGTAAACTCTGTTTTTCACACCCCAATTCAAAGTTTAACATAGGCCAACCCCCCCAGTTATTTTTACACAATTCTCACACTGAGGATGACTGATGACTAAAAAAGGTCATCAACTATTTTGGCGGCTAAAACGGTATCTTTTTCTTGGAAAATGGACGAATGACTAAAAAAGAGAAAAAAAGGTCATCAGAATTTTCGGCAACCAATGTTCCCCTGTCCAAGACCGAAAATTTTGCCCCCTTCCTTCGAAAATTTCTGTATCCGCCCTTGGATTAGGCTACTTTGGTGGCAATCCGTTGGAATTCAAAAAGAAAAGAGGAGCAAAGGAGTCCTACGAATGCTTAGAGAAAGAAGTTGTCAACACGACCAGAATGTGCACAAAAAATTATTATGGTTTGTGGACACGACTGTAGGCCTATACGAAATGGCATCGAGTGGCTGCACAACGAACTAAAATACATGTAGGATAACAGCTCAGCGTTGTTTAGTCAACACACAAGCACGAAGGCAGATAATTAAGAAGGAGAAATCCGCACGCGATGAAGAAATTGCTTTGGCTCTAGGTCAGATCATGCAACCACAGAATGAATAAAACGATCATTCTGTCCACACAACGCAGTCTTAATCAAAAGTCTTCTAAAGGATTATTTTATTGGCGTTGATTTTGAAGTCGTATAGGGCTATACTCATTCGATGCACGATGCGATTTGCGTTTACACTGCGGCGCGTAGGTCGCTGCAGAGATTGAGAGGTGATAGGGAAATCCAGATTTTCGCAAACTATAAATTAATCGGCAGAGTCGGCTTCTGCATGCCCCATGCACCAGAGGCAAATCTGCAATGTCTGCATGCGTGCTTTGCGCTACGTAGGCCTACATGATCAGCAACGCACTGCAGTAGGCGATCGCTACAAGGAGCGAAAGTTCTGCGGGTGTTCATCCGATTTTGAAACGCACGAATACTTTCCGCGTGAGAATATAGTTATGCAAAATATAATTTATTCAAACGATCATATTATTATGGCAATTAACCAACTTTCTTGAAAGTTAAAGAGTATAGCCCCTGTAGGCCTACCGTATTTCGTTTTACTTCATTCCTTTCGTGTGCAGATTAAATTCTGAATAAAAGATTTCAAGATCGAATGGAATTTGAAAAGAGGTTGCTTAATGGACACAAAAATTTCCTTTCAGTCGTACCCGTACAAACTTAGATGATGATTGGCCATATGATATATCAAACACAGAATAGAGGTGAATGACATGTAACTCAATGTATAGTCATGAAAAATAGTAGTCTAACATTGAACTGCAAAAAGGTCTACAGTTCACAAGCAAGCCTGTATATTGTATACTAACTGGGGAGGACTGTATAATTGCAACTCATTACAAGTGGTGCATCGGATGTCACCGAACTATATAGCCGACCATGCATGCTCTCAGATATAGGCTACGTGACTTGCAGGTAAGCGGAATTCAGTGGCAGATCAGAGGTTGTCAATTGAAATTGATTTTTTTTAAAGATTCGACTCGAATCAATATAGCTAAGCTAACCTTTATCGGTCATATGGCCAGTGCGCCTGGCTGTATAAAACGATACAGGCTCATTAGTTACTATTCCATCATTCCCTCCTATAGGGTTTTCTATGCGATCAGACATAAGCACCTATAGTCGATCAACTAGCATTCCAAGCCTTTCCGGATTTTTACAACTGGGTATTTCTTTTTTTGCACGAGCGTCTGCACTAAATCTGGGGTGAAATCTCCTCATTATGTAGGCATATATCATAAATGTATTGCAAGGCTCTGGTCTTGGTCCCACTGATTTTGTCATAGCCATTTCGAGTCTTAAACCTAAATTCAGTGGAAACAGTCTCCTTAAATATGCCGCCGACAGCTACTTGCTGATTTCTTCTTCCTGCATCGACTCCACTCTTTCTGTACTTGATAGGCCTACTTGACCATAATTGTCTCAAAATGGGAATCCATTAGCAATCTTAAATTGAATCAAGCAAAGACCAGAGAAATGGTCGTCAGGCGACCTGGGTCCACGGCTATTGCCCTTCCTCCATCTCGGGCATCGAGTGGGTCCAGGAGATGGCTATTTTAGGTGTCACCATCTCTGATCGAATTGGCTTTGAGGTTCATATTGACAAAATATGCTGCAAAGCAATTCACGTTCGCTGTATACGTGTTCTGGTCGCACATCACGGTCTCCAAGGTCAACGTATGTTTGACGTTGTTAGAGCTACCACCATCGCAAGACTAAACTTTATGCGGCTCCTCTGTTTGATGAGGATTTGCAAATGTCATGGAGTGTAAACGCCTTAACGATCTTCTGAGAAAATTGGCTCATGGTTCAGACTTCCTCCGTATACCAACTTTCGATGAACTCTGTTCGAGTGCTGACTGCTCTTTTCCGCTATATGTCAATCTTTAACCCTTGTCACGTTCTTCAGTCTTCACGACCTCCTCGATCCCTCCCCAAAAGGTAATTCCATACAATACTCGACCCAGCCACATGTTCTAACCCTACCTAGAGAGTCGATGCCTTTGCCAAAGAAGTTTTACTATGGTAATGTTGTATTACTTTGCCTAATTATTTCTCCTATTTCTTTCTTTTGTGAACTATATTGTGCGCTTCCTTGTAGTCTAGTAAAGAATATTCTTGATTACTTGCCTACTTACCTACCTACTTACCTACCTACTTACCTACCTACTTACGTACCTATATAGTCAATGGTCAAGTGGTCATGCTGACAAGTGATTAGGCCTACTTGCGACAAACAGTTGAAAATTGGCTTAACGAGTGACAACAAAATGATGAATAACATACAGTATATTTTCCCAGAAATCTTAAACAAGCATGCTTATGAAAAGTAGAATGAAACGTCGAACTCAAAGAAGCTACAATAAGTATCACATCTCTGATCAACCGTTACGAAGCGCAAGGTGCAACTCTGGCGTTTATCGTGTATCGCTGTTCAACTTCGGCGGAAGAAAAAACACGGGTTAAATACCTGTTGAGCACCCAATAAGCAACGCAGTGCAGCAGCGAACTCGACGCTTTTGGAACACATGGACGTATGCATCATCGGCAACAGCAGCAGCAGCAGCAGCAACAGCAGCAGCAGCAGCAGCTGCAGCAGCAGCAGCAGCAACTGCATCAGAAGCATTCGAAGAGAGGAATTAAGTTTTGAGGGTTAGAGGGGGTCTGTGGGAACCGACCGTGGAACTACGTGGGAACCAATTTATCCGATATCCGATCTGTGGATAGACAACGATCGATCAGTTTCTGTCTGGCTGCCGTGGACTAAAAACCGTTCGTCTGCTTAGATTTCCTTCAATTCTTCGAAGAAACTTCGAACGAGCGATATGCCATCTGCTGACGACGACGGAGGAGAATGGACGAACGTAGGATACATGATCATATATACGATACAAAACATTTACTATATATATATATATATATATATATCATAAACGTAATATACATGATATATAGTTATATACGATACAAAACATTTAGAATATATCATTATAACATCTACACAACAGTACTGTAGTTAAAATGATTGCTACATCATGAGTGCATAAGATTATCATTAGCAAATGAAAGTGTACACTGTTTGCTAAAGAGCTGACATGAAGAGTGCGAGAGCTGCTGTACTTCGTGAGCTTGTCTATAGAGCCTCAAACTCGGAAGCGACTGGATTTTAACTAGACAATAGATGGCCAGACGGAAAGACGCAGGAGGGAGGAGGAGGAGAACGAGGAGAACGAAAATGAGGAGGAAGAGAACGAGGAGGAAGACGAGGAGGAGGACGACGACGATCGAGAAGAAGAAGAAGAATGAGGAAGAGGAAATCGAGGAGGAGAACGTGGAGGAGGAGGAGAACGTGGAGGAGGAGGAGGAGAACGTGGAGGAGGAGGAGGAGAACGTGGAGGAGGAGGAGGAGAACGTGGAGGAGGAGGAGGAGGAAAACGAGGGGTTGGAGAAGGAGGGAGAAGAAGAAGAAGAAGAAGAAGAAGAAGAAGAAGAAGAAGAAGAAGAAGAAGAAGAAGACGACGACGACGACGACGACGAAGAGGAGGTCTTCGTGCTTTGAGTTCGACATTTATTAACCTAGACGTCTGGCAGATCGTCTGCAGCCAGTCTGTGTGTCTTTGAAGGAATCTACAGGGTGGGCAAAAAACCTGAGGCTTTTGCCAATATTTTGGCCAGAAGTAAGAATTTCGAAATAAAATTTTACAGCCTTAAAGACAATTCATATTTACACATTATGGCCAAATTTCATCAATCAAAATATTTCAAACAGAATATATCACTTTTAGTTAGATCACGTTTTTTGACGATTCAAAAACGCAACAAAAAGTATCAAAAACACGATTTTTGTTATGTCTCATCTCAATTTTTTTATCAAATAGCCTTGATATTGCCAGATGATCATTGTTATTACTATTTTAACAAAGAAACAAGGTAGGCCTACCAGCGTAGCTGCACATCACCGTGAAGTCCCTTAGCAAGTTGACAATCAAGATGGTAAACGCGGAATCTATCAGATTCATAATTCTGCTATTAAGACAATGAAATTCAAATTTCTAAAAAAATTAAAATGGGCAACGTGTCAGTGACAGAAAAAATGCGTATTCAGACACCTCTTGAGCAAGATCCTGGAGATATACAGCTATGAGCAACGTTTACTCTGATAAACAATGAGAGCGCAGAAATTAAGAGTTACCATAAGCTGAGAGCTAAGAGATTTGCCGTGAATGAAAGGAGATCGGCTCAATGTTGATTGTTCTGGTTTCATTGAGAAAGCCAATGACCCAAGTCTCCGGATTTGAACCAGATGGATTGATAATCAATTGTGGAGAGCAATGCTGGAGAAATGTCACAATATGCAACCAAAACCAGGAGTAGCAAGAGAATTGATTGGCGCATTGGAATTGATATGGGAAGATTTGCCTTTGGAACGCGTCAACAGGACCATCAAGAACTTTGCAAAGAGACTCAAAAGAAGTTTTGGCACTGGTGGTGGGCACATTGAACACAAGTTGTGAAGCACTATCAAGTTCATTTCACAACAGTTATTTGAGATGTGACTAAATAATATGTTTTTTTAAATACTTTTTGCTTTATGTTTTTGAATCTAAAAAGCCGGTGGGTGGCCTCACTAAAAGTGGTGTAACTTCTGCTCTGTTTGAAATATTTTTGATGAAATCTGGCCATAATGTGTAAGTATGAATTGTCTTTAAGAATGTAAAATGTCATTTCGAAATTCTTACTTCTGGCCAGGATATTAGTAAAAACCTATTTTTTAGCCCGCCCTGTACATGAATGCCTAGGAATACATATATAGAGCCTGTGCATGCATAGGCGCATATACACTGTGTCCGGATAAAAAAGTAGCCCCCACAAATAAGTTTAATAACTCGGTCAAAACTCTTAGGATTTGTCTGAAATTTTAAACAGAGCAACAGTGACCATATTTACACGAGATCCTAAAGCCGATTAGAAATATTCGTGAGTTTGTCAAATTTATGAGCGTTTAAAATGCAGCACCAAAAAATTGAGCTTTCCAACATGGAAAACCTGAAAAGAAGTAAAATTCAGCTATTATATGGTGCTCAAAATGTCCTTCTTGTTCACGAACACACGACCGTAGACGTAGTAGTTGTCCAGGGATACACTCGGCTTCATACCCGCAGCTGTGGCCGCCCAGCAGTCCAGACCTCGATCCGGAGTAATGGGTGCATTTACTGGATGGGCGCGTTTTTCGTTCACGCGTATTCATGACATCGATAGCCGTAGGGCGTAGGGCGCGTCTGATTGAAGAGTGGCAGATGTTTAACCAAGTGATCATCGACCGGACCATCAAACAGTAGCGTCTACGTCTACGGTCGTGTTTCCGTGAACAAGGAGGACATTTTGAACACCGGATATAGCTGAATTTCACTTCTTTTCAGGTTTTTCATGTTGGAAAGTTCAATTTTTTGGTGCTGCATTTTAAACGCTCATAAATTTGACAAACTCACGAATATTTCTAATCGGCTTTAGGATCTCGTGTAGATATGGTCACTGTTGCTCTGTTTAAAATTTCAGACAAATCCTAAGAGTTTTGACCGAGTTATTACACTTTTTTGGGGGGCTACTTTTTATCCGGACACAGTGTAGACTACTTATATATGTCTATACGTACGCGCCCATGTAGCATGCATGTACGTGTATGAGTGTGTACTGTGTACGTGCAGTGCTGCAGGCGTGCTTGCGTGCGTTGCCTGCATATACATACGAATATTATGTGCGTGAAATGGTGTTCGCTGGAATGCTTCGCTTATCGTCTCTGCTGCCAATCCTGCCATATATGTTTAAGAGATCAATTTGCTGTAAACTCAGTTTTTTATGCTATTCTATGCACTAAACTATAACCGCTCTTCCTCCTGTCTGTGTGTTTGTCTGCCTGCGTGTACATGCGTTTTCGTGTAAGTGTCTGCATATAGGCCTACGGAAGATTTCAGCAGTGGGGGGCAATGATTTAACTTCTGCCCGAAAAATAAATCCTGAAATCCCGTGGAAAATACCACTTTTCAACAGAAAAAGTTGACCTTTTTTAGTCATTTGCCGGTCTGCTTACCCGAAAAACAGTTTTGCCAGAAATTGGGGGGGGGGGCGCATTTGCCCCTCTGGACACTCGCCTCGTTCGTCTATGTCAGTAGCAGTATTATTATTATTACTATGCCATCATCATCATCATCATCATCATCATCATCATCATCATCCTCCTCCTCCTCCTCCTCCTCCTCCTCCTCCTCCTCCTCCTCCTCCTCCTCCTCCTCATAATCATCATCATCATCATCATCGTCGTCGTCATTCATGTGTGAGAGTGATGGGGGCAGTCTGGAATAATCCCCCAATCGGATCTTGGAAAGTACTCTGCAATAATCTCGTGTTTCTCAACTTCGCCGCCATTATCGTTTATATCATATGATACACTTCGCTTTAAAACTACACAGCGGTTCTAAAGACATGAGTTCAAACACTGTCCTCGATGAACTCAGTCTCCAAAACTTCTTCTTCTCCCTTCCCTCCCCCATCGTAGAATTCTTCCTCACTTCAGGAATGTCTGAATACGTCATCATAGTCATCATCGGCTTCTCTCTTACACCTGAACTGCCTGCAGCGTTTGTTTTCAATGGCGATGCACATAAGTCTTCTGCTGCTTGCTAAGCGGTAAGTCCATAGGTCTATAATAGGCCCTATGCCTGTGCTACAGCTGATGCTGTGTGTTTTCTCTTATTCTTATTATTTGTATTATTGATGCTCAAGGTGACCCGTCTTCTTTTCTATTGCAGTGGTGCTCCAACGTTGTTTGCGTTCGAACGAAGTCGTCGAAGGATTCTGAAAATAGTTCAGGTAAAGAAAATATGGTTGGAAGAAATAGTTCTCGCGGAAGGTTGATCGATGCTCGTGATGAAAGATGCATACTGTCAACAGTTGAACATGTGTTTATCGCTCTAGGTTTTCTTTACATCGCTGTATTATATCTAGGCCTATGCAAGACGTGCGTATATTTACATCCTATGCATGCGTTTGTGATAACAAGATGTGGCCTGAACCGAATGATATTCCGGTCTCGATTGGAGGAACTTTCGGTCTCCCTCTGTCGGTAAAAATTATCACAGCTGTCAGTGTTTGATACACAGGTCTCAGCAAATCTATAAGGTCTTCGATAGTAGCAAGATCAGAGCGTCTGATTTGGAATAGCGCTGAGTAGAACGTGGACTATCGACCAAATTAGATAGTGATAGCTAGTGATCCGTTTTAGGTTTATGCGTATAGCCTATGTATTGCGTAGGTCCCACACAAGTGCTTCTTCAGTTCTCCTTATATATTTGCCCTCCCCTTCTACTCTGACTGGAAGGGAACGAAGCGTCTCGGAAAGTTCTTAATTGTTTCAACTTCAAGTGATGCGACAACTTAAGTGTTTGATCCATTGGCAACTGGACAAATAAAGTCCGATGTAGAATATAATGATGTCAAAACTTGATGCGCAAGTAATTTCTTGAGATCGCAAAGAATCTTCTTACCTTCCCTTGTTCTCTTCCCCTTGTTTTTCATTGTGCGCCTCAATGCCGTCTTTATTTGTGACACTTTTGCTCAGCCAGAACTTGACGAACAATAGCCTCCAAAACGTTAATTTTTTGCCTTCGAACAAGAACCTGATGATTACAGTTAACGCATTTAATGGCGATGATGATGACCATGATGATGACAATGAGGATGATTATGATGATGACCTTGATGATAATGATGATGATGATGATGACGACGACGACGACGACGATGATGATGACGATGACGATGACGATGATGATGATGATGATGATGTGTTTAGCCTATATTCTGTGGGTTTACTGTCATTACCGCGCACACAATACCGCGCACACAATACCGCGCAAACAATACCGCGCACACAATACCGCGCAAACAATACCGCGCACACAATACCGCGCACACAATACCGCGCACACAATACCGCGATGTTCACTACCGCGCACGCACGATCGTTACCGCGAACGATCGTTACCGCGTGGGCGCCGGATTTACAAGGAAACGGCTGAGCGGATTAAGTCAATCGTCTTGGGATATATACGCTGAGCGTCCATTGCTTGATTATTTGCGCGGCATCGCGCACAACTTAGCTTTGCAAGTTTAGTAGTGCAACCGTGGCTACCCTTCTGAACAACATTTAAAACGAGGCCGTCCATATTACGTTTAGCAGTGGCTATAGTACTTTCATAGACATTAAGTGTAGGGTAATTAGAACCTTTACAGTATACGGACCTGCTATTTTGCCAATTTTTTTGCATTTAACCATTAACAACATTTGATATTAGACTGTTCAACTGCTATGCTTGTCACTCTGTATTTGTACCAACAACCTTAAACTAACAGCAATTAACGATTAAAAGGATACCTGCATGCTAATATCACGACGTGTCTATGATCTATCAATGAATCAACAGATGCGCGATAACGATCGTGCGCGGTAGTGAACATCGCGGTATTTTGCGTGCGGTATTGTGTGCGCGGTATTGACCGGATACCTATTGTGTGTATTGTAGACGGTCCATCGATTCGAGTTGAGCCGATTGTGGTGAGATCGACTTACAGAGAAGACCCAGCAGCAGGACTATCGTCAGCGCCACTCCCTCCGAGGGTCGTCGAACGCCGAAGACTCACTCGACTCATCCAGAGTACACCACTCTACTTAACAACTACACCGATTCAGTACGAGGGCGTCGGCAGAGTCTCGCTGAATCTCAAGGTCAAGAGATACATGTATATCATTCCACGCTTGTCTGTTCCATGCATGCACCATCATTATACCAATCACCCATCATCATCATCATCATCATCATCATCATCATCATCATCATCATCATCATCATCATCATCATCATCATCATCATCATCATCATCATCATCATCATCATCATCATCATTACCAATCACCCATCATCATCATCTTCTTCCTCAGTCTCCTCTGTCCATCAACCCGCGAGCGTTCCACTCTAAATTAAAGTCTCACCTCTTTAGGAACTCTTATCCCGACTCACCTGATCATCAAACTTTCAATTATACACCTAAACAACGTCCATCTTAACATTCACTGTATACCCTCTGCCCTCGATCTAAGTCAGACTCTGGACCACCTCCGACTACCCTTTAAAAAACCTCTGACTCGACGCAGCGCTCGTGAATAAGTTGTTTCCCTGCGCTTGACTTTCGAGTGTCGCTTTAGAACAAATTAGAAGTGTATAAATTACGTAATTATTATGCGTATTCATTTGAAGCAACTATTTTGCGGTTTGCTTTGAGGTAAACTGATGCGGATGAAGATTATAATGTGATGAGGGAAGAAGTTAGACATGTGAAATAAAGTGAGACTTCGATTCTGTTGATTTTCAATAAAGTGGTCAGAGGCCCATGCTGCATGAAGAGTGATGCAATCATGCAATCAAACACAGATGATTGGTTGTCTATAGATGAAGATTCACCATATACAACTAAAAGAATCTTGTCTTTAGGGATAAGTAGAAAAAATGCAGACGCAACCTCATCATGCCATCGACTTCAACAAGTGAAGCAGGCGGTTCAATAAAGTATATATTTACTTACTTACTTACATACATGTAGTCCCGAGTCATTATTTTGTATACGTGGTGTGAGGTGAGCAGATAAAGCCCTTGTGAGTTTTTAGATAACAATGATTATAATTATCAGCGCACTTCGTTGTCTTCGTCGTTTTGATATGTGCCTGCTGATGTAAATGATATATATGTGTAAGATCTACAATATTACGTGTATTTATAATAACAATTTTATTCAATTTATTGTTTTCAGGTATAAGTTTACGCGAATTATTATTATGGCACCTGGGAAGTGAAGCGACATTTTCTAAAGACGTATAGATCTACTAGAGACATTCACTCATTCGCCATAAATCGCCCTCTTCAGTACAGGATATATACCGTATATATATATATATATATATATATATATATAACATATATATATATATATACAAAATATATATATATAACATACACACAATTTCCAACAGAGTATATATCTGGATGAGCATTGTCTTCTTTCCTACCCTATAATATAGGCTCCGTCATCATCTTCATCGACCTACTACACGAGCAGTCGTCCCCCTCTGTCGTCGTCATCATCATCGTCATATGCTGCTGACGTCATCAGTCGACAGCCGTTGTATACTCCACGCAGACGATCTCCTGTTCGCATCGTCCTCAAGAGAGAACCAGTTGACAACCAGACTTACCACCGACTGTATGATCATCTCAGCCCAGACTTCTTCAGCTCCTCCTCCACTCTGCTCCACTCTTCCCGTCGTCGTGACCTTCGTCCGTCCTTCACTCCACCATCGCCGTCGTCCTATGTACGTGCTTCGAGTCTTCCACCACTTCTGTCCTCCCGGTATGTGCGCCGCTCTTCCGTGGCGGTGCCTGACTATTCGTCGTCGGCAACTTCCGGTTATGGCGGAAGACCCATCGGTGCAGACACCGGAAGTGTGACGTCATCTCTTCGCAGGGGCAGCGTCGATGTTTCGTACTTGTCGAGTCGTCCTGACTTCTTGAGGGTCGGTTGGACTTCCTATAGATCTATATAATTATAGCTGAGTTTCCAGTTTTCAAAAGCATCAAATTAATTCTCCTTCACCAACATAAAATATTGTCTTTTGGTGTTTTGTATATTATATGATTTGCATGTAAGCACAGAGTTATCTATTAGTATCATGTCTTTCGTAAACCTCGCAAAGACGTAGGCTACAGACATGGGACGGTTCCCCCCAATGTTTGGGGTGGGGGACTGTCCATGTTCATATCCCCCTAATGTTTAAGAAATAAAGAGATGTCTAAAGAGCAGCGTACTTAAATTTCTACAGTGTCAGAAGATTTGGGACATTTTGGTTAATTCTGGTAAATATAAGAAGCAAGG
The DNA here is from genome assembly GCA_949752735.1 of Lumbricus terrestris. NCBI lineage: Eukaryota > Metazoa > Annelida > Clitellata > Crassiclitellata > Lumbricidae > Lumbricus > Lumbricus terrestris. The sequence goes on along the minus strand of OX457041.1, from coordinate 30,067,577 downwards.
ACTAAAAAAGGTCATCAGCTATTATGAATGGAAAATGGTATAGTTTCATGAGATTTCGACCAAATGACTTTTAAAAAGGTCGTCAGAAAATTTGGTCCATGAAAATGGAAAATGTCGGCTACCAAGTCTCCGCCTCTGCGTATAGTTATTGATTGATCTACAAAGTGAGTATAGAGTAGGCCTACTATAGACATTGCGATATATAAGGAGTCCAGTCTGCTTATTATTTTTTCAAGTATTTATATAGCGCCTCTTCAAGAGGCACACTCAGAGGCGAATAATTTAACCGATTGTTTTTCATCTACAACCTTCTTTGAACGAGGACAAGTATCTGCATGTTCTTATACAGCCAAAGATCTGAGCGAGAAACTATTCTAAATTAGCTTCATCTCATAACATTCTTCTCATCATAACTTGTGATATGAAAGGATGTTTACAGAGTCTGTATGTGTAATACTTTGGCTAAACTTTCAGAGTCCATCGTATTCGCGACAAAGTGTGCCACCCGTCGTTCGTTCGCAGGTTGGACTCCGGAGCAACTATCGAAGAGGTTCTCTGTCCGTCCCAAGGTCGACGTTTAGGTCGAGCAGTGTAGGACGGTTCAGTGAAGATGAGGTCAGTAAAAATATTGCTAAATCACATTCAGTTGAACAGTCTTGCTTTATCCTACATGGAATCCCTATAGCCTCGAATGCACAATGATTATTTTATCTAGTCTATATATATATATATATATATATATATATATATATATATATATATATATACTTTATATACCTAGATGCATAGGGTAGAGTAGTAGATAGAGGACGGAGGGAGTTACCATTGGAATTGGCTCTTGTGTACCCACTTCGCTCCTTGGGTTCAGCAGACCACAATATTAATACCAGCAGTCTGCTTCCGCACATTGAGTCTGTCGTATCTCAAACTGCATTGAAACATGCTTTCGATCAGATAATCATGTGCAGCGCTCTTACAATGTAGACCTATTTCGAAGGTGCCATTTTAAGTGTCTTGTTGCACCATGCATAAGTGACACGACATCGGTCATCATCTGTGGACATAATTATAGTGCCCACCCAGCGTATGACCGTTGTGAATTAGAGAGATGGAAGTCCAATATTGCGGTGAATGAAAGGAGTTAGGCCTATTATAGTAGGAATGAGAGAGAATGAGGAACAGAAAGATGGACAGACTGAAAGAATAGCGTGAGAAGGTATACAAAGTGGGAGAAACGAGATTTGGACAAATCTTGTTCGAACAGTTACCTTTGTACAGTTGTTCTCTACGACACTTGCCCTATCTATATCTATATCTATAAGAAAGGACTTGGCTATGTATGTATGTATGTATGTATGTGGCTATGTGACTTTGTCCAGAATGCACACTCAGTTTTTGAGCTTTTCACTCCAAACCTTCACTACTGTGTAGGTCTCGGCACGAGACGCAAAGGCGAGGGGTTGGCGATTCTCTACCACCATGGGGGCCAGGGTGGGGGCGAAACCCCCAAAAAATTTTTCAAACAAACGCAGCTATTGATTTGAATTTTTTTTCCTAGATAGAGGTCCATCAGAACCACCCGGATCAGTGGTTGGCAAATCTCTACCACCACGGGGGTCAGGGTGCGGGGGTCAAAAACACTAATTTTCGCTATAAATTTTCATTCGCTTGCCACGTATAAAAGCAATAACTTTCACCATTTTAAAGGTGTTTAACGTTAGCTCTTTTGCAATTACGGATTTCACGGGTCGCTTACCGGAAGAGGCGGGGTGAGGGAGGGTGGGGTGGAGGGGTGGAGTAGGGGCGTCGAGGGGTGGGGTGGAGGAGAGTTGGGGAGGGGTGGGGTGGGTGGGATGTGGTGAGGGTGGTTGGGTGGGGCGGGGGGTCGAGGGGTGGGGATGGGGGTGGAGGGGGGTGGGGGAGGGGATGGGGTGGGGTGGGGGAGTGGGGTGGAGTGGGGTTGGTGGGGTGGGAGGGGTTGGGAGTGAAGGGGTGGGGTGGATGGGGTGGGGATGGGATGGGGTGGAAATTTTCGTGAAACCCAAATTTCTCGGGGTAGGATCGAATCCTAAATTTCCCGGGCAACGCCGGGTACCCCTGCTAGTATGATATATGATCATTTGTAGACGTATGACTTGGGGTATATATATATATATAATTATATATATATACACATATAAATAGTGTGTTGACTGTTTTGGTTGTCGTGTGTGAAGCTGAAGGCGTCCGTTCCGTTGTCGCTGCCTCCTTCTGAGACGCTTTCGTCTCTGAGGACGAGGACTCAGAAGGCGAAGGACAAGCTGGACACACAGAGGTCACTCCTTGACAGATATCTTCCAGGAGGAAGTCGCGAACCGTCGATTGACACCAGATTTGACATCAACGACAGGTGGGTGCAGCTACCAATGAGATATAATTATATATACATGTATATATAGCGCCTGTGTACCTCAATTGGTACTGTATACCAACAAGACAATCGTCTTCTGTAGAATGACACACGAGCAAACAGCAAGAAACAGGATTTCAGAAGCAGTTTCTTATATACGCTCGAAGACTTCTATCGCGTCGGTGTCCAGGCATAACTACAAGATCCTCTTTCAGGTCTCCAAAGCATAACTGCGAATTAAATGTCCCTAAACATCCGGTACCTCTCAAACTATGCCTAACCAATTGGACACCAAAATCACACCGTAATTATCAGGTCATTATTCAGAAGATAATTATATTTATTGCAGTTATATGATAACTGAGTTCATTGTTTCAAGCAGAATATCATTGAAACGTAGCCATAAAATATTCTTACGACAATATGTATCTGACTATTTGTGAAGAATTATTAAGAGTCTCAAAAGGGGTTGCTCACTAACATGGCAATCTAGCAGATCTAAGAAGTTGTACCTTAAGATGCAGATGGCTTGAAATTGTTTCTTGAGTTATCTGTGACGACTGGGCTGTTTTTAAGGAATTTTTAGAACTGCACAACTCTTCTTTCATTTCCCATCCTCCTGGGGTAAATTACTTCAAATCGGAATACAACGACCTTTTTGCTAGTTTTAGCTGTACAGAAGTGATTCTACAACTGCACAAATCCATTTAGAACTGCACATTTTGTGTACAACTGCACGTTAAAGAAAGTCCTGTGTGACGAAATGGTTTTTAAGTTTAAGGGCAGGCTGTTCCACGTGGTTGATTCAATAGACTCAACCTTCTTTTGCATTTATAGCTTTTCCTGCATTGGAGATGTTATAAATGTTAAAAATGTCAGACTGTGATGCAGGTCCAAAGTGTAGTTAATTCACGAGCGCTGCGTCATGTCAGAGAACAGTGCATAGATTTAAATTTGAATACCTTAATTGCCTGGAGATCAGTCGATAGGCAGCTGACCTTGACCTTCGTGTGATTCATGTAGGTCTGCCAGTCGACGATCGAGTCTTTCGACTTCTTCGCTTCGAGCTCCTCTGACCCGAAGTCGAGCGCCTTCGATGGAACGATCCAACGATCTGAGTTCAACGTCTGCATTGCGCAGCAGGGTAAGAAGTCGTCGTCTGAAGCGTTAAGACCTCAAGTTAACCCCATTTCAAGTTCACCCCCAACCCCACTAGTCTGAAGTCGGTTTAATCTTACTCCCGACTCCCTAGGGTATACATACATTTGTATATAGTCTGAACCTAATTCAGTATAACCACACTCGAGTCACATTACCTCTCTGTGATTCTGCCAAAATGATAAATTCTGATGCTAACAACTAATTTTGCGTTTATAGAAGAAAAGACATGAGACACCATTGCCATTGAAAGTATTGTCTCAATAATCATGTGTAAAAATCTCACAGAAATGACAATTATTGTATTAAACCACTCAGACACGTCCGGTTCAAAGTGAATGAGGTAGTTCATTCATACCTTAACTACAGTTGCACCATAGCCCTGTTGATATAGTATTATGTGACACGACCTTGTAGCTGTGCTACGGCGCCATAAAAATCGTCATTGTTAGTATTATTTATTGCTATAATTATTTATTGTTACTATTATATCCTAGCCATAAAATTATCTAAATAAACATAAGTAAATGAATGCATTGAGGGAGGTAATCTGAAATCATAGTCTGTAGTATGACATCGCCTTCAACCAACCACAAGCTGTTGCTTCACGTCCATTTAATACTCAAACCTCACAAGCTGCATCGTAGGCCTACTTCTTGCAGTTTTCATGAATTTCGCTTTGGCACCTTTCTTCCCTTCCAAACAGTGTGTTGTCAATGCACTTAGCCGAAAGCGTGTTTTCCGTCTGCAAATGTTCTAAAAATATTATTATTGTCACATTAAACTTATTGCACAGCTAAATAATTGTATATAGATAGATCAGTGATAGTCTGGTGGATGATCTGCTGGACAGCTGCCAGCGTGGAGGTCGAAGCATCGTATTTAACTTAGGCATATATGGCAAAAAGAGACGTTAGATTTTCCTGTCCGAACTTCACATTCTGTTAATCTGTTTCTTTCTTGTTTGTCTGGTAGGCGCCGCCACCGTCACCTAACATGTCACCTGCTCGACGTCGAATCCGAGACGTTCTGTACAAAGTGTCTGGAGATGATGACTTCCTGAACTAGAACTTATACTGTCGCTTCGCAGGCATCAACCTCGACCACAAGAAAAACAACTATCATTATAATATACCACAATTATAAATGACATATAATATTATACGTCTCTGTAGATATATATATATCCACAATTCCTAATTATATATACGTACTTTCCAATGGCTTATGCTAAACACGGGCATGTGCATTTAAATATAGATCTCGTTCGTTCTAGAATTTGAGCAGAAGTAGAAGGCTTGCAGATTTTGTGAATAGATTAAGGCTCATGCTATTTCGTCTATTATTATTGCATCTGCTTTGGAGTCTAATTAATTAATCGGCATTAGTTTATTTATGACTTTGTTAGGTTGGCGCTGATCAGCAGCACCGATCGATCGTTGTCGTATATATATATATGCTTCAAATGCATCAGTTTCCAATTATAATAAATGTTCTTTTTAGCCACGGTTTTCATTCCTGTGATTAGGCTAGCCTACATTTTGGAAGCTGCATGGGGGAGGTAGTTTGGTGAAGATCGCGCAGCGCCGAAACCGAGCATGGGAGAGATTTGAGAAAGGCTGCAGTCCATGGCTTTTACATAAAAGCTAGGCCTATCATATTTTGTGCAGGGTTGCATGGTCCGCGAGCCCACGACCTCCAGGGACCACAGAGATAAGTAAATCATTAATATATACTATATTAGCAATTCACATTATTTGATAACAGATGTCGTTGTTGTGAACACATAACACGCGCCATTTCTGATCCTTATAATATTTAGCTGACACCTACCAGCCACCGTATAAAGCCTACTGACTAAAAAGATCAATGAAATCATTTTTGGCCTTCCATATTTGCTATGGACATCCAGAAACAACGTGTTTTCTCCCCTGCAATCGTCGCCGCTCAGAAGGACTAGGCCCCTATCACTCTCTCATTCTTTAAAGGCACGAGTTTTCGCGCTAAATTAAAACGTCGTCTTAAATGCTTCGGCTCAGGGCCGGATTTAGGCATGGGCTACACGGGCTCCAGCCCAGGGGCCCCCACCACTTAGGGGCCCCCACCAGTTGCAGCTTTATTTTTTTTGTCCCTTCAGTGCGTACCCAATAATTTTGATTAAGGAATGGATTTTAAGAGTCTTGCAACAGGATCTTAAGCAGTGAGTAGCATAGTCTTATGATTAATTTTGACCACTATACAGTCTATACCGTACTCGTTAATATTGTTCACCGTAGCGCTTTGAGCCTGACAAATCCAGCAGCAGCAGCTGCTGTTGACAGGCTATCTTTCTTTTAACTCAAACTGAGTTAGCTTATGCTGATGTACGTATAGGCCTATAGGCAGATACAGTGTCAGAGGCGTTCCCTCGACTCGGTCCGGTCCGCATGCAGCAGACAACGAACAGATTGTGCGATGGTCAGCGTCCTGAGCTTAATGGCCCTCACCACGAATATCATGTTACGGGGTGAAAGATAGGTCCTGCTGCAGGCAAACTCCAGCGTTTGGCTGGCGCTTTTGACCTCGGGTAACCCAATGTCCACATCTGTGGTAGCGCACAGCTGCTGTTTGCTGTCATTTCTGTGCTGTCAGAGTGCTTGAGACTACAGTCCTATAGGAATCTACGTTTAGGCCTATAATATGCAAGGAATAGAACGGCTCTCAGCAGCCGCAAGTTAAATAACGAAAAAGTATCTAACAATGATAAAGTAGGCTACTGCAAAGACAACTCGTATTACTTCAGGCAGCAGCTCTAAGTACACCTGCTGTCATCGTGGATGACAAAAAGACTAGCATCAATTGAAGAACTTCTCTGCTCGAGGTTTGGTTTTCTTTCTAAGCTTGAATCTTGTAGACCACGTATAGGCTAGTGATGAAGAACTGCTCATGTCTGCGAAAAACCATGCAGCTGTATGCAGCCTATAATGCAGGCTATAATGATGGTGATGACTCGATGAAAGTTTTGGCAATGAGTGTCATTTGAGGCCTATTGAGGTTTCAATATTTTGTCAAAATGTCTCAAGACGAGACAGGAAGAACAGGCCTCGGTATAAGTTAGGAGCCGTTCATGAACCAATTAAGCCTTATGCTTGACAAAGGTGTTGAAAGTTCATTTCCAAGTGTGGAAATTATGCTAAGAATGCAATTGGTGCTCATGGTCAGTAGTGTAGGTAGTGCCGGTCTAAAACAAGATGGCGGCTAATTGCTTTTTAATTGCCCTTGTTCCAGAAAATAATGGCTTTTTAATTGGATAATTGCCCTTGTTCCAGAAAATAATGGCTTTTTAATTGGATAATTGCCCTTGTTCCAGAAAATAATGGCTTTTTAATTGGATAATTGCCCTTGTTCCAGAAACTATGAACAATTACCCTTGTTCCAGAAAATAATGGCTTTTTAATTGCATGCTGTTCCAGAAAATAATGGCATTTATAATAGGCTGTTTCAGAACCCAACTCGCACTGGAGTGGCGAATGTAATTATTGATGACTAATGGCTTTTTAATGATGGGAGGTGGCTGTCATCACTTGACCTCTAATAATAGCAATTACATTACACATCCGGCTGACCGATCCAACGTGTAATTACTTCCTTTTTGATTTATAATCCTTTCATGTATATAATGTATATATGCATACTAAGCATCACATGTTCCAATTCGACTAATCATCAAACTTTCAATAATTTCCCATGACAGGGAATTTCCTCCAAGCTATTTTTACAATTGATTGTGCAATACACATATTATAAAAGAGAGACTTGAATAGACTTGAAGCATTTCCTGTTCATTCTCGATGCGACGGTATTTACAAGGCAATACGACGAAAGATGACTGCAGCACATATGCTCGTTCCAATTCCAGTGAGTATGAATTTACTTTGTAACATTGTAGCTTAGATTTTATATATTGCTGTACACCTATAAAGAAACATGTATTTCGTTTTCACATGCAAGATTGCTCAAAAATCTTTTATCTTTTCTGTCTGTAGGCTATGGATTTCAAAGAGGCTATAGGCAACAATCGATACCTAACGGCCAATCTGTACAAGAACGAGTTGATGGTGCATATACGCGAATATGCGGAGGACAACGGTAGATCCTATCCAACCAAGAAGGGTGTATCGTTCAACAAATCTGCTTGGGCGAGATTTCGTGCATGTCTGGATGATTTGGATCGAAATGTCGATCTTTTGAAAGCGAACCAGCCTGTGGACGTTTACCAACATCTCGGAGGTCGCTATTATGCGACAATTTCCAAGGACTTCAGATGTGTGAATATTCGACGATACTTTCTTCCACCAAACTGCACCAAGGAGAGGCCAACCCGCAGCGGAATCGCTCTACGTTTGGACGAGTGGAACAATCTTCTTATCAAAATTGCTCAGCTCCACGAACACTTGCCAGAACTTAAAAATACTATGCCGTGTTATGCCTCTTTAGACCATTCAAACCAGCTAGGTTTTGTGTCCTGCACACAATGTAATCCTTTTGGACTTTAAATCTCAGCATTTCTGAATAAAGAATGTGTATCAAATGAATCATATCTTTTACTTGTATGTTAGAAAAATAAACAACAAACACATGGAAACGTTTCAATCATTTTTTTTCTTCAACAAAATCTTCATCTTTATACACACATGCAAGCATAATCCCTACGAGTGTCTCTTTTAATATACATGATATATTCAAAACATACTAATTCCGCCATTATTTATATCAAGTGTCTTTATATAATGCAATATCTACATGGCCATATGCAAATGAGTCGGAGGAATTTAGAAGAAATCTCTTATCATCATAAGGGGAAAGTGCTGCTTTGCGAATTTCAACGGTGTGTAGTTCGTGCTTCGTGCTCTGTATGGTGCAGAATTTGGACTCTGTAACCTTTTCTTCAAAAATACAATTTCTATAGTCGGAGTGTCGAATACACTTCTTCACGAATCCCTTCTTAATTCCTTTAGCAGTCTTCTTTTCCTTATCGTTAGGAAGTAACAGGCTATACATTTTCGACCGGAGGCCACAGAATTCCAACACCGCATCTCCATTACATTCATCTTTAAACTTCCCTATAACTTTGGAGTTTGTACGGCTATGCAAAAAGTGCCCACAGGGGTAGTCGGACGTGTCATATTCATGCAGATTCCGCTGCATATCAGTATATACATCAGATGTGAAAATATGGTAACAAAGGCTATCTGTGTCAGTGAAAAGGAGTTTGCAAGCATTTCCATAAAGTGGTATTATATGCTGGTAGTGGAATTCGTACATTTTTAATTTAGATATGTCCAAAATGCACATTCCAGCATAGAGGGGCTTATTCAGATAGACGTTGGACGTTGTCAATTTCACAACTGTTAAATCTTCGTTGATTATGGTATACGACTCGAAAGTCGGGCGCGCCACGAAACGTTTGGCTCGTTTCGCATTCATGACCAGCTTCACATCAAGATGTTTCCTGTTGTTTTGCATGGTCTTACCATAAATTGAGTTGTTCATCAACTTATAAAGATCCTTTTCAAACGAAGATTTAGCAGCCTGTCGTTTAGATGTGTTGAAGTCGATGTATTTCTTCAACCACCGACTTTGGCGAAATTCGAGAATTTTGTGAATTTTATCCAATTTCAAGCCCATTTTGATGTAGAATTGGAGATTGCGGTAGTGAACGACGTACCGGGTCTTTGGCAGCAGGTTGGGCACCAATTTTTCGACTCCGGTACCAATGTTAGATGAAATTTTCTGAGAAACGGACTTTGCGTAAGGTGATATCATGTCCGGTCGTATGAGCAGTCTCTCAGGTGCAAGGGGATAGTCGTTGTGGTCGTCGTGGAGATGTGATGGATACTCCAAGTCCACGTCCAACAAATACCCCAAGTCGTCGTCTGGCGATTTAGTGTCCAAGTCGAAATTTTCAATTTCATTGTCGCCTAAGAATCTGAATTTGCCTGTTGGGAGAGGTTCGGACATGGCATAACCGTACAAGTTATTACAATCCAAGTACATTATATAACTGTTTGGAATGTTAGGGTCGTATCCTTGAGCGAGATACGGATTGTTTGCCTTTGCGTATCGATTGGAAATCATTGACACGCCACCTCTCATGCCACGCTCTACGAAAAGATAAATGTCCGGATCGGTGATGAGCTCCAAATTCACCTTTGTCATACGTAAGCAAGCGTCAAAGCTCAGTCCTGGGCTGCTGTAATAGTGGAGCGCGTCGAGTCCATAAAATTCCAACGACATGCTTCGAAAAGATTCGAATACGTCGGCCAGTAAAATAACGTCAGTCTGCAAGTACAAGTCGTGGTAGTCCTGCATTGTATGCATGTCGAACGTCTGCCAAATTTTCTGTGCGTAGTCATAATCGTCCTGCGAAATGTCTTCTTCGGTCAGTTTACTGTAGAAGCAGCCTTTGGGTGGCAGAGTCCTTTCGGTCATTCTGCCGGCTGATGTCATGTATTCGTAAGGAAATACCCCCTTACGCAAGAGCAATTTGAATTCGTTCGGAAAAAGCCGACGCAAATGCAAGAATTTAGAGTCATCTTCTTTTGACAGATTCTTCACCAACACATCCAAACTGCAATTTAGAAATTGTAACGAGTCCAAAAATCTGATATTGTTCACTTCAAAAGAAAGATATTTTACCATATTTGTGGCTATTACGTTAATTTCTTGCGTTGCAAACTCCTTTGTCATGTGTTTGAGTATGAGATGGGAGTCATAGCCTTTGAGATTGTGGAAGACGACAGGAAGAAAATAGTTGGGTGTCTTCTGTTTGCTGGATTTTGTGGGCTTACGAAATTTCATTTTTAGGTTGCAAGGCGAGCAGAGCGCAGAAATAAAGTTACCAGTCATGTGACAGTGGTGTCGAACTTTATTGTGAGATGTGAAAGCTGTAGAGCAAGATGGGCAGGAGGTGCAAGAATCAAAGTCTAGCCTCTGCTGATGTGTCAGAGGCTTCATCGGCATGTTCGTAGCAAGTATTTTATTAATACGGGTCTGCTCAGTTTTTACATGAGCAAAGAAGCGACTCATAACGTCAGGACCCGAGTAGACGCAAGGTTTGTTATCATTCAAGTGTGGAAAGGATGATACAGTCAGACAGCAGAACCCGCTAGGTGTATGTGTATCCAGAATTTTAGTTGAATTTCCTGCAGCAGATTCATTTGGAGTCAGATAACTTTCAAAATCTGCGTACAGAACGTACGGCACAGGCATCTCATGCTGTATATTTGAGAATTTTAGATTGCAATTTTCAGGTGTTGGATATCGCACCGACTGAAGGCCGTGCTTGCCACAGTTGTCAATGTGAGCATTTTTGCCAGCGGCGGTTGTGAAGCAATAGAGGCAGTAGGGGCAGGGGAAGGTTCTGCTAGTAACAGAATTTCTTCCCTTTAGAAGCGCGGAAAGATTGCGTACTACGATGTAGTGGCGCTTCTCCCCATCATCGAGCAAAAGAAGATTAGCAATATATTTCCTACCCCTGTGAGCACTTGCGTATAGAGGCGTAAAGGACTTATCATCTGTGTTAAAGTACACGACATTTATGGAATACTCGGGATTCAGCGACTCAAAGAGCGCGATCTGTTCAATTGTGATGGGAAATTTTATCCCAGCAGTATAGAAGTCATCCACATAAGGTTTGTAGTGCTTAACTCTATGAGGATTAGCAGATTGGAAATGCGAAATTGAAATCAGCGAGTACAAAAAGCAAAGATTGTCATCGTTTTGAATGTTTAGCGTTGCATGTTTCCTAGCCAGATATTGCGGAGTGGGTATGTAGCTGGAGCCGCCTACAGGATCGTATACGGCATTGCACAATTTAAAATCAACTACACTGTTCACTATCCAACCCGAATTTTGTGTTGTAAAATTGTCTACCAGTTGGTCGATTCGATCAGCGGCTTCCTGTAGTTGATCAGGTATTTGATGCGGCTGCAGAAGAATTGATGGTGTAGATTTGAAGTAGGCGATTGTGCTATTTTCGCCTTCTGAGGTTTCTCTTTGGAATTGTACATCTATTGCCACATACCATTTCACCGGTCTAAAGAGTCAATATATTTGCATATGCATAAGAGGTAGTGAATAAATGGCAAAATTTGCAATATGTTAAGAAGGAAAATAATTTCAAGATCAAACACAAGAGAGTCAAAAGGTAAAAAAAAAGAATTTCGCTAAGTTCAAAAGTTAGTAAATGCCTATGAAGCGCCTAAGAGGAATTTTTGCAAATACAAGCGGTATTATAGAAGAAAAGTTTCCATGTTCTAGGCTTAGAATGAAATTTTCCAAGTACAAAAGGTAATTGGAAAATGGGAGCTCACCCTTCATCTCTGAATGTGTCTTCCAGCGTGCTGATCAGACGGGGCGCTTCTCCCTGCAGCATGTCGTGAACGTCAGTTGTTTGGCCCGTTGGAAAGGATATGTCGATGAACGTATTCTGAGTGGAAGTTCGAATGGATGGGTTGATCTGCTTCTTGGTGCACGTGACGCACATGTCCTGTCCAGCTCTGAAGAATCGTGAAGACCGGCGAGTCTTACATTGAACGCACTCTTTACGCACAATACACGTTTCACAGATTCCATTCACCAGATTCAGCTTGTAGTTGTGGCAAGAATCGCATCGACCTACAGGTTGACAAAGATTAAAGTTCGTCATATTTCATATGACAAAAGCGCACAAAGCACATATTGCCTAAACGAATAGGATCGCTTAAAGATTGTAAAAGTCTACAATCCTAGAGTACAATGTATGTGTGTGTGTAAGACAAATAAGAAAGATAAAGTTAGATTTTATAAATGTAAAGTACAATTTTTAGCGCATGAACGAAAAACTTACGCGTTGGTTCATTCAGAGTGCTGGATGCTGTATCTTCGCCAGTCGATTCTTTGAATGTTATAATACCTGTTCCATCACAATCTGTAAGAAACACAAATAATAAGTTTTGTATGTGAAAATTGTTACAAATCGAAGGTAATACAGACAGTCATTTTGGAATTCTATATTCGTATAGTTTAATTTAAAATTAACTTACTCTGCTTCTTCTCTTTGGGCTCTGGCTTTCGTCTGTCGGGACTATCCGTCTTTTCGCTAAAAATAAAAAATAAAAAAAAATTAATGTTTGATGTGTGTTTGAACTTTATTCAGTATTTCATATTGTTAGAATTATAATATACAGTATATTTGTTAATGCTGTGTATAATAAATATAATTGCATTGAGGAGCTACCTGGCATTTTTCCACGCTCCAATTTTCTGGCTTCTTTCTTCTTTTCCTCTTCCGCCTCTATTTGAAGCACATAGCCCAAAAGTTCTTCGTCGCTCATAGGCCCCCACATTTCGGCAAGCTCAGTCTCCTCTGCAGATGTCACCAGCACTGAATCATCCAGATCCATTACCAAATCTGTACATATGATAAAGAAAGGTTAAAAGAATATATGCATGAGTAAGGTTTATAATAAATTTAAAAAAAAAAAATATTATGGATGTAGTATAAGAAATGCGAGTTTAAAATATAAGATAGCTTCGAGTTTGTTATGTACTTACTTGTTGAATCGAGAAATGATGTAGAAGCCAAGTCTGTTCGACGACCTGGTGCCGCCTCCCAAGAGGGACCTGGCCGCGGCTCTATCGTCACAGCCGCCGCCGCCGCCGCCGCCGCCGAGGTCGCCGCAGCCGAAGATGGCCCTGCACGAGGTTCTGGCGCCGCCGAAGGCGGCCCTGCACGGAATCCTAGCGCGGCCGAAGATGGCGCTGCACGAGGTTCTGGCGCCGCCGAAGGCGGCCCTGCTCGGAATCCTAGCGCGGTCGCCGCAGCCGAAGGTGCGCCTGCCACCGCGCCTGAGCTGTGCTCGCCAATACCGAGATCTGCAAAAGAGAAAATTGCTAAATAAAAGTTTGTATTTGAAGAATATGCAAGAATTTGATGGTGGTAGAGGCATTATGACACTACTACTTGTAAATGATAAAATGTAAAATTTTATGAAAAGAGAAAATTGCTAAATAAAAGTTTGTATTTGAAGAATATTCAAGAATTTGGTAGTGATAGAGGCATTATGACACTACTACTTGTAAATGATAAAATGTAAAATTTTATGAAAGTTCTATTCAAGGATACTGAGTAGCAAATATGAGCTATTCAAAGTGTCAATATATTAGAGGCCGCCTGTTGTACAAGTGTCAGTCCACAATGTGTGTAATGATAAAAATATTTGCTAACGCATATAAAGAGCAAAATTATATAGAAAGACTAACTTGAACGCGTTGCGAGTTGAAAAGAATCCAAGCCATTTCGTGCGCGCATTCTCTCTGCAATAGAATTTTAAAATGCTATAAAATAATTTCGATGAGTTCTTTCAAATATAATATAGTGCAGATAGATATATTTTGGAAGAATGCTACTGTTAAATGTGCTATATACAAAATTATTCAGAGTCCATTTTGTTGAAATATTAATTGACTAGAGATCGAAAATTCATAAATATTATCTATTTATTGAAAATGTAAATCAAATTAATATAATAATGCATACTCAATTCTTGCAGTCTTGCGATAATTCTCGCCTCGTCCTTTTTGAGTTGCTCGATTTCTGCACGAAGTTTAGATTCTAGAGAAGAAATAAAAGAATTGTAAAGTGTCAAATAAAATAACGTGTGTGCAAAGAAATTTTATTTTCGGTAGCATTTACAATTGTGCGAATATAATTCAAATAGAGAAATTCATTAGTTACATTTAAATTATTTCTGTATTATACTCACGAGAGCTCATACTGCAGCTGTAGTAGTCGGTTGATTCTGTCTAAACGTGTAGAACGAATAGCTGATCTCGGCTGTCGAAGATGAAGAAGTCGTCTGTTGAAATCGGAAATTCGTCTGTGTTTAGCCGCTGTCTGAGACCAGATTTTATAGAACTCTGGAGGGGTGGGATGAAGAGCAATGAGCCATTATTCAGTAGATCAAATGGTGTCATTAACCATCAAAGTCTGTCGTCAGATATTATAATTCTATGGAAGTAATTATGCGTTGGACCGGTTAGCGGATGTGCAGGTGTAATTACTGTCAAATGTGATGGATGTTGGTAATTACTCGTTGGACCGGTTAGCGGATGTGCACGTGTAATTACTGTCAAATGTGACGGATGGTGGTAATTACTCGTTGGACCGGTGGCCGGATGTGTGGAGCAATTACTGTCAATTGTGATGGATGATGATAATTGCTCGTTGGACCGGTCGCCGGATGTGTGCGGCAATTACTGTCAATTGTGATGGATGGTGATAATTACACGTTGGGCCGGTCAGCGGATGTGTGGAGCAATTACTGTCAATTGTGATGGATGGTGCTAATTGCTCGTTGGACCGGTCGCCGGATGTGTGCGGCAATTACTGTCAATTGTGATGGATGATGATAATTACACGTTGGACCGGTCAGCCGGATGTGTAATGTAATTGCTATTATTAGAGGTCAAATGATGACAGCCACCTCCCATCATTAAAAAGCCATTAGTCATCAATAATTACATTCGCCACTCCAGTGCGAGTTGGGTTCTGAAACAGCCTATTATAAATGCCATTATTTTCTGGAACAGCATGCAATTAAAAAGCCATTATTTTCTGGAACAAGGGTAATTGTTCATAGTTTCTGGAACAAGGGCAATTATCCAATTAAAAAGCCATTATTTTCTGGAACAAGGGCAATTATCCAATTAAAAAGCCATTATTTTCTGGAACAAGGGCAATTATCCAATTAAAAAGCCATTATTTTCTGGAACAAGGGCAATTAAAAAGCAATTAGCCGCCATCTTGTTTAAGACCGGCACTACCTACACTACTATGGTCAGAGACTGCAGTGCTGAACATAGGCGCAATCACGTCCTAAAAGTTGGAGGGGACCATAATGAATCACGTCCTAAAAGTTGGAGGGGACCATAATAATAAAGCTAAGGGATCACTCAAAAGTTGGGGGGACGCGTCCCGTGGGTCCCATAGGGTGGTTGCGCCTATGGTGCTGAACGCTCGTTTTCCAAGATAATTAAGAACAGGTTTCGCACAAGTATGACACACGGTGACTTAGCATTCCCGAGTGATACTCGATGCCAACTGGATTTTTGATCAGTCAATTGATGATTTTGCTAATAGAAAAATACACAAAGACAAACTCAAACTTAGATCCAACTGTAGCCCTAACCAAGCTATTTGACTGATTATAGCTGTCTGTTTTTATTTTGGAGGTCTTGCTTATGGCTTAAAGTGTGACTGAACGATCATGGACGGCGTCCATGCACTCATTTTAAAATCTGCACAAAGTCCTGTCACTTATTTCGCAGCACAGCCCATGGAAAAAGAAGAGGCGTCTACACTTTAACCGCTGCTTATCACCATTTTCACTTTCTTTCTGTGTAGGCCTAAGTGCAGGGCTGAAAGTGATTTGGAAAAGTTGCCGGATCTGACTTTTGCGGACGAGCCGACGCCTTTGACCCGACAATTTCTGACCTTTTTTTAGTAATTTTTCCAAAATACATAGGCCTGCCCGGCTCACTTTCAGCCATGCCTGTGTGTTTATTAGGCCTATGCCAGTGACCTATAGGCCTACTAAAAACATACTAAGAAGCCTAACGCTTATCCTTTAACTTTGTATTTGAAAAATTATTTAATACCATGCAATTAAAATAATAGCAGTCTTTATCAGCAATAATTAGGACTATTGATCGATCTCCTCCATTTATCTTCATAATTATGTATTTAAATTTTTTTAACAATAAGTCAACAATTTAAACATTGCTTTTAGCACCTTTGTCTGTGACATTTATGATTGCATGAGGCTTGTCCCACAAAAACAAAATATCTATTGCAGGAAAGGGCCCCGCCGTAATGAGCGCCCATGGGCCCCCACCACCCTAAACCCGGCCCTGCTTCGGCTATAGGCTCGTATAATTATAATCTCATTTCCCTCGCTAATTGTGCTCATTCTACATATGCTTGAAGTCTTGCACTGGCTATATATAGGCTACAGCTATCCAGGGCTGTTTTAAAGGAATTTTTAGAACTGCACAGCCCCTTCTTTTCCTTCCCATTCCCATGGTAAATTACTTCCAATCGGAGGACAATAACCATTTTTTGCAAGTTTTAACTGTACAGAAGTGCTTCTACAGCTGCACAAATCCATTTAGAACTGCACATTTTGTGTACAACTGCACGTTTAAAAAAGCCATGCAGCTATCACTGCACTCATTCACTGTATGCAAGTTGCACGTATACAAGATCCTCCTTCAGGTCTCCAAAATACAACTGCGAATTAAATGTCCCTGAGCAACCGGTACCTCTCAAACTATAGGCTGAAAACCCGGTACCTATAAGCAGTCATCTGCATCTTCATCTCGCTCAATGCGTTCTGCTGGATCGTCTTGATCTTTTCGTTCCCATAGCACCAGTGCTTAAAGTGTGGAAAAATAAGTGTATGGACGCCCCTTACCTCTCCAAAAGAAGTGCCTGGACGCCCCTTACCTTTCCAGTCAGTGCTGTCCAATAAGTAGCAGGACGGCGTTAAGATTTTAAAATAAGTGCATGGACGCCGTCCATGAACGTCCAGGCACACTTTAAGCCCTGCATAGCACTATTGTATAGGACTGCTCTTGTCCGACGTTACATCGGGCGTCTGTTGCACGTGGTTGGACCCTCCAATTGGAATGACCTTTCTCTCGCACTAAGGGCTAAACTATAATTACTCGTTTTCTCTCTCATTCTTTAAAGGCACGAGTTTTCGTGCTAAGGGCGTGTAAGGATCCTGGGGGTGGCCCGTGTTCCGAGGGACGCTGCGGCGATTTGTGTGCCTTGGCGAACCGCCTCCGACGGCCGATAGTTCTGCCGCTCCAAGGCCTTGTACCATTGCCCATGTTCCTTTAGGTGGCCCGTGTTCCGAGGGACGCGACGGCGATTTGGGTGCCTTGGCGAACCGCCTCCGATGGCCGATAGTTCTGCCGCTCCAAGGCCTTGTACCATTGCCCATGTTCCATAGCTCTTACTCCCTAGGCCATGTTCTGGTAGGCCACGCCTCCTAGGCCATGTTCCATAGCCCATGTTCTCCCTAGCCCATGTTCCATAGCCCTTGTTCCTTTAGGCCACGCCTCCTAGCCCATGTTCCATAGCCCTTGTTCCTTTAGGCCACGCCTCCTAGCCCATGTTCCATAGCCCGTGTTCCTTTAGGCCACGCCTCCTAGCCCATGTTCCTTAGCCCTTGTTCCTTTAGGCCACGCCCCTAGCCCATGTTCTGTAGCCTAAGTTCCTTGGCGGGTATAAATAGCTCTGCCAGCAGTAGTTGATCAGCTAATAGATGAAGTTGAGAAGTCAGCGGGTAACAGACGTCCGTAGATAAGTGCGTAGTAGAGTGAGTCAGTCAGCAGAGTTAGCCGTCCGCAGTTCGGTCCGTCAGCTTAGTTAAGGGCTTGCGAGGGTGCTTAGTCAAGACAGTGCATGTCGCCAGTGTCTGTTGATGTTCTTTCGTACTGTGATCGCAACGAGTTATTAAAGACGGTTGAAAATAGAGAACTCGTGTCGTCTGTCGATTTCTGCTGTCGTCGGGGAAACACAAACATTAAGCCCTTCGATAGACCACGAAGGCCGAACTTACGCGCGTCCTCCTAGGCACCGGTCATCCCTGGTTTTTGGTGCGAAGAGAGAGGAGTGCTTCTGCCCGTTCAAAAAGCCCTCCCCGCCACAGGCGCTTCGATATATAGTTAATCTGTGAGAGGCGATACAATTGTAGACCATATGGAAACAATACAATAAAATATTACGATAAGTTCCTTCGATTTGAATCAATTCACAAACAGTTAGACCTAGCCTATATATATATATATATAATAATATTATATATAGTTGGTTCGAGCTGATAAATTAAGACGTCGAGTCCTTCATCGTCGCCGTTCAGAAGGACAGTCTTTAACGATTAGTTAGGCCTATCAGGGTTTAAAGTGTGCCTGGACGGTCATGGACGGCGTCCATGCACTTATTTTAAAATCTGAATGCCGTCCTGCTACTTATTGGCTAGCACTGACTGGAAAGGTAAGGGCCGGGCGTCCAGGCACTTCTTTTGGAAAGGTAAGGGGCGTCCAGGCACTTATTTTTCCACACTTTAAGCACTGAGGCCTATGACCTATATGACCCATGACCTATGACCTATAGACCTATATGCTACAGTTACTCGCGGCGGACAGAAGGTCGGGGTAGGTCTACTCGCAGTAGGCCTATATAAAAAGGAAAAAGTATACATGAAACTTTTTTACTTAATAAGCTTGGGGGCTCTTTGTATGATTGTATCTCGGGGCCCGTGGATTTTGTCCACCTTCATTACATGGTTGTTACGCCACTGCATGGGGGACAGCTAGAGGTCATGCAACAAATATTCATTGATTTTAGGCTAATATAGGTCTAGCCTACACATAAATTAAGACACAGTGGAACCAAAGAATGAGAATCATGAGTGTTCATTTCCGTCTAACCGGAAAAAGGCGCAGATCGAAGTCCCGGTCTCTCGCTGTGTCGGGATCCACTGCATGGAACAGTCTCCTTGACCATGTGAAGCACGCACCCTCGCTGGAGGGATTCAAATCCAAACTCAAGACATATTAAATTTTGTTCAAACAATCCTATAATTAACAGTGACATGTGATCCCGTGTAGGCCTACAGCGCCCTTTCCTTCGGCCTCGGCTGAGCTACGGCGCTATATAAATCGTCTTATCATTATTATTATTTTTTTTATATAGGCCTATATATTTTATTAGAGAAAACTACCTTAGAAACGGTAAAATGGTGACAAAATTATAGTCGTTGGGGGGACCGTTCGCTAAAAGTTGGGGACCGTCCCAATTAAGCCTCTCAAAAGTTGGGGGGACGCGTCCCGTACGTGGGTCCCATATAGGGTGGTTGCGCCTATGGCTATGGCTGATTGTGGAGCTTATTTACAGCATTAAGCGCATCAACATCGATCTTTCACGAGAGCGCAAACTTTATCCATTCTGTAAATTAGCCTAATAGAAGAAAACAATCAAGTGTTTCAATGAAAGTAACTAAGAAATAAATATAGGCTATGAAGGATTTGGCAGATGAGCCTAACTAATCGTCAGTTTCCCTTAAAAAATAATTGACTTGACAACTTACTATAATAATTATTATAGCCTACAGGCTATAATTATAGTAAGTTGTCAAGCCGATCAGAATGCGATATTTAGCCTACTTAGGAGGAGGAGATGAAGGCAAGGTGGAGAGAGTATACGGAAGAGCTGTACAAGGAGGACGAACGTGTCGTGAAGGAAAACATCAAAATAGAGGAAGTTGAAAACGAACCAGAGATATTGGAGGCAGAGGTGGAGTGGGCGATAAAACAGTTAAAGGACAACAAAGCGCCAGGACACGATGGAATACCTATAGAACTGGTAAAAGCGGGAGATGAAGCAGTGGTGAGGACTATTACAAAGCTATGCAATCAAATCTGGAGAACTGGGGAGTGGCCGGAGGATTGGAAAAGGTCAGTGTTCATACCAATATTCAAGAAAGGAGACGCGAGAGAGTGTGGAAATTATCGAACGATAGCGATGATATCGCACACGAGCAAAATACTACTCAAAATAATCCACAAAAGAATGGAGAAGACAATTGAAAGAGAATTACCAGCCAACCAAGCGGGATTCAGGAAGGCGCGTGGAACGCGTGATCACATCGCCAATATAAGGTGGATTATGGAGAGACAGAGGGAGTACGGGCAAGAGGTGCATATGTGTTTTATAGACTACAGCAAGGCGTTTGATTGCATAGACCATACACTACTGTGGAGGACACTAATCGAGATGGGAATTCAGAAGCATCTGGTTAAACTACTGAAAGGCCTTTACGTGGATCAAGAGGCGGTTATAAGAACTGAATATGGAGACACAGAGAAATTTAAAATAAGGAAAGGAGTGAGGCAGGGGTGCATTTTGTCCCCTTTCCTGTTCAATCTGTATGCCGAGAGAATTATGAGGAGGGCTGGATTGGAGGAGGCAACAGAGGGGGTAAGGATAGCGGGGAAAATACTGAATAATTTGAGGTACGCTGATGATACGACATTATTGGCGGGTAAGAAGGACGACCTGGCCGAGTTAATAAGAAGAGTCAGGATGGAAAGCGAAAAGGCGGGACTATACTTCAATGTAAAGAAAACAAAAGTTATGACAACTGCAACATGGGAAAACTTTGAGGTGGATGGAGAAACGATAGAGGTAGTATCGAGCTTCACATTCCTGGGATCTATGTTAGAGAAGGAGGGAAGATGTGATATGGAAATAAGGCGGAGGGTATCAATGGGAAAAACGGCAATGAACGGTCTGGGAAATATTTGGAAAGATAAATATGTGAGCAGGGAAACAAAGAAAAGACTGGTAAGAGCACTGATCTTCCCGGTCGTCCTATATGGATGCGAAACATGGACAAAGACACTGGATATGGAAAAGAAAATCAACGCGTGCGAGATGTGGATTTGGAGAAAAATGTTAAGGATTTCATGGACGGAGAAGAGAACTAACGAATCGGTGCGTGAGGAGCTCGGAATAGAGAGAGATGAGACACTACAGCAAACAGCGACTTGGAGGAAATTGAGCTACTTCGGCCATGTGATGAGATCTAACGGTTTGGAGAAGGAGCTGATGACGGCATGCGGTGAGGGAAGGAGGAGACGCGGAAGACCAAGGAAGAGATGGTTGGATGAGGTACAGGAAAAGTCTGGCATGAACTTGGAGGAGCTGAGAGAGGCAACAAGAGAGAGGGGACACTGGAGAGGATACATCAAGAATATCGCCAGAGCTCCAAGAGCTGACGGCACCAGGTGACCAGGTGGGTACTCGAAAATCGCCCAAAAACTGATCGTATGACGTCAACCGAATAGTTTTAGCTCTCTGATCAATGATCATATATTGTTGGAAGTAAAATTGGCCCCGGTAAGTGCTCTGGGTCAGTGATGCCACAGCTGGGTTTTTTCCACTAGATTTACATTTTTGGCCTTCGTTTAGGTTAAAAAATCAAACGAATAGCAATCCCAAAAAACAGTAGGCTATTCATGTTCTACGGTTCTACCTTAAAACGTTGGATTGTTGATCTATTAGGAAAATTTGGCTGGAAACCTCGGACAACTTTAAGACTTCGTAAACTTAAGCCACGTACGTACGTGTGTTATGTGTTTAAAAAAATTATTCTAGCTGGTAGGCTTGACCCGCTGCGCATGCGCATACGAATATATCGATTAAGTAAGTAAGAAGTAAGAATATTCTTTAATAGACCACCAGCAAACGCACAGTAGTTTACAGAGGAAATAAATAATAGAAAACATTTAGGCCTATAAGTTATACAAGATTATTGTCAGTATGGAAGTCGAATCTCTGACAACTTTAGCAATTTTTATTTTTAGAGTTGTAGTTACATTTTATTCGACTCTTTTCACGAACATATTTTTAACCCTCATACGAACAAGCGAAAGACCAATTAATTTGAACAAAGGGGGTCTAAAATGGTTCCACGACAACTGGTTCACCGACAACTGGTTCACCGACAACTGGTTCACGGACAACTGGTTCACGACAACTGGTTCACGACAATTGGTTCACCGACAGCTGGTTTACCGACAACTGGTTCACCGACAAATCACGACCAAAATGTTCACTGCGAATTTTTTAGTCCCTAGTTATTGCTGCTAAAAAAGGAAGTTGGATTGATGAAAATAACTCGTGATACATGTAAATCGAAAACAGATTGTTGATAGTTCGCCGCAAAAAGAAGCGGAGGGAAAGAACGTTTCCTAAACGAAGTTGCATTAATGAATATAATGCTTGTAAAAATTGAAGCCGCATACACGAAGCAATCGCGTTGCGAAATAGAAGTTGGATTGATGAAAATACTTCAATTTTAAATAGAAGTCGGATTTAGATTGACTAAAATCGTCCTGTTAAAATTGGAGCGGTTGGAGTAAAGGAAACCGGAATAAGTATGTTCTTACCTGAATTAGAAGCTGGATTTATGTTTATGAAAATGTTCTTGCTTAAATTAGAGCTGGAAGGATGAAAATGTATTGCCTTAAATTGGAGTTGGATTGATTACAATCTTGATAAAATCTGTAATGTTCGTATAACATTATTTAATATGTTTAATTCACAAAAGACGACATGATGTGAACACGAGTCAAGTCCGGAAACAACACTACCCCAGACCCTATATCGAAGAGTCCTCGTTCACATATGTTACATCTCCCCTTTAAAAGTAATTATAGTGTGGCTCTATCAAAGTCATTATTCACAGTGTTACAAAAGAGGGTGACTATATCGAAGTCATTATTCGCAGTGTTACAAACAGGGTGACTCTATATCGAAGTCATTATTCACAGTGTTACAAAAAGGGGTGACTATATCGAAGTCATTATTTGCAGTGTTACAAACAGGGTGACTCTATATCGAAGAGTCATTATTCGCATATTTTACATCTCCACTTTACAATAATTATTAAAGGATTTAGTTCAAATGGTAATCACTAAATCTAACAGGAAGCTTAGAGGTCCTACCACTCCGAGTTTTCACGTTCGAAATAAATCCACTTGTTTCGGTATTTTCCATTGCGGATTGATTATCAGATGATCTTGCCAGTGCTTGGGAATCAGGAGCCGAAGGTTCTATTACTTCGCCTTGATCTTGAACCTGAGCTGCGATATCCTCCATTGGAGGTCTTCTGCCAGGTGGATCTTCTTTGGTTTGTATGAGATCCCTTCTGTTTCGTCTAAGGACAGACCCTTCCTCTGTGTTGACAATATATGAACGAGGGGCAGAGTGCGCTCGACTCACTTCTCCACGTGTCCAAGTTCCATTATGTTGAACACGAACAACATCTCCTTCGTTCAAGGTCGGAAGAGGCCTGGATGTTCGGTCATGATACATTTTCTGTTTTTGCTGTCTAAATACCAAGTCCTTTCTGGCATTCATTACTTTTGGTTTTAGATTTTGACTGAGTGTTGGGAGTTTTGTCTTTAATGATCGGCTCATCAGCAATTGAGCAGGACTAACATCTAGACCTGATAGTGGAGCATTACGGTACTGTAACAGTGCAATATAAGGATCTGTGTTGCTGTCGTGGGCTTTGCGTAACAGCTGTTTAACTGTCTGAATCATGCGTTCTGCTTGACCGTTTGATTGCGGGTATCTTGGGCTGGAGGTTGTAATTTTGAAACCCCAATCCTGTGCAAAAAATTGAAACTGTCTACTGGAGAATGGCATATTATCTGCCATAATTTCTTCGGGTATTCCATGCCTTGCAAATATTTCTTTCAGTTTCACAATAACAGATTCAGACGTTTTATCTTCCAGTAACGCAATTTCCGGATATTTGGAAAAATAATCAACTACAAGAAGATAATCTTTAGCTGCAAACTGAAAAATATCAATTCCAACTTTGGCCCAAGGTCTTTGTGGAACCTCATGTGGCATCATTGGCTCAGACTGTTGCTTTCTTCTGTACACATTACAGATAGAACATCAACCAACCATTTCTTCGATTTCACGAGAAATTCCAGGCCAGTACAGGCAGGATCGTGCCATGGCCTTTGTTTTCTCTATACCCAGATGTCCTTCATGCAACAAGAGCATCATTTCTTTTCTTAGAACTTTGGGCATAATGAGTTTGCTTTCATGAAACAACAACCCATCCAGTTCATAAAGGTCACCAGCTAATGTTTGGAATTTCTTTGCCTCTGTTGAAAGGTCTTTCATGTTCATGGGAAATCCATCCCGGATCCACGTCTTAAGTCGGTGAAGCTCAGGATCTCGCTCAGTCTCAAATCAAACCTGATCCAATCTTTTGTTGCTGGCCGGGAAATCATTGAGTATAGTGTGCACCATCACTTCGATGTCATCATGTAATTCTTGATCTCGTGTGTCAAGACCCTGGTTTGTGGTTGCTCTGGAGAGTGCATCTGCTACATGCATCTGGGTTCCTGGTGTATATTTCAGTTCAATTTCAAATTTCAACAACCTCAACAACATACGCTGCAACCTTGGAGAAGACTTGTAGAGGGGCTTCAACAAGACACTTTCCAATGGCTTGTGATCTGTTAACACGAGAGTCTTTGAACCGTAAATGTAGTGGGAGAATTTTTCACAAGCAAATACAATT
Organism: Lumbricus terrestris; assembly: GCA_949752735.1. Lineage (NCBI taxonomy): Eukaryota > Metazoa > Annelida > Clitellata > Crassiclitellata > Lumbricidae > Lumbricus > Lumbricus terrestris. The sequence continues at coordinate 30,042,827 of OX457041.1, read as the reverse complement.
GCTAAAAGTTCTTTCTCAATTTGAGCGTATCTTGTTTCAGCATCATTAAGAGCTCGAGATGCATACGCTATAGGTTGCCCATTCTGAAGTAGCACCGATCCCAGTCCTGTAGAAGATGCATCTGTCTGAATACAAGTTTTAGCTTTCGGATCAAAGAATTTTAGTACTGGAGCTGAAACAATTGCCATCTTAAGCTTACAAATTGCCTTTTCATGCTGATCACTCCACATCCATTCCATGTTTCCTTTCAACAACTGTCTCAGTGGCTCAGTGACTGATGAGAAATTTGGTATGAATTTAGAGATGTAGGTGACCATTCCTAGAAAGCGTTGTAAGCTTTTCTTGTCGTTTGGCACTGGCATGTTTAGAATAGCAGTGACTTTGTCTGTATCTGGAGCGACACCTTCACCTGAGATGCGATGCCCTACATACTTAACACTTGAAAGTTTCAGTTGCAACTTGGCTCTGTTGAAACGAACATTGGCTTTTCTGGCTCTTTCTAGAACGTTTCTCAATATGAAATCATGTTGTGTGTCATCCTCGGCAGCAATAATCAAGTCATCGAAAACAATGAAAACACCATCTATGTCTGCAAAGATCTCAAGACTTCGTTTCTGAAAAACTTCAGGCGCTGAAGATATTCCAAATGGAAGTCTCCGAAATGAGAACCTTCCAAAAGGAGTATTAAATGTACAGAGCCTACAACTGTCATCATCCAGCTTCACTTGCCAGAATCCATCCTTCATATCAATAATGCTGAAGACTTTTTTGCCATGAAGCTTTGGAAGAATATCTTCACAGGTCGGAATTGCGAAATGTTCTCTCTTTATTGCTTTGTTCAGATCTCTTGGATCTAAACACAATCTCAGTGACCCATCTTTCTTTTCCACAATCAGTAGACTGTTTACCCAGTCGGTGGGTTCATCTCTTTTTCTATGATACCACTGTGGACCAAACTTTCTAATTTCTGCTTTAATTTTGGTTGAAGTGCTAATGGAACTCGTCTTGGTGAATGAATCACTGGTTGAATTGCTGGATCTACTGAGATATGATGTTCTTTGGATAACTCCCCAACGCCTTTAAACACATCATCAAATTCATCCAACAATTTACTGGCAGTGTTCATTTCTCTATGTGTGGTGAACGAATCAATTCTGCTCACAATATTCAGGCTGCAACACGAGGCTAACCCCAGGATCGTTGGTGCTCGAGAATCAACAATGTAGAATTCTAGAACGTGTTTCTTGTCTTTTATTCTGGCCTCGAGCACTGTGATTCCCAATGGTTGTATTTTGTTGTTCCCATAAGCAGTAAGTACTGTTTTTGTCTTTTGTAACCTACGTTTTCCCGGAATTCTTTCAAACACAGTGGCTGGCATTACATTCGCTTCTGCACCTGTATCCAATTTGCATTTGACTGTTTGACCATTGATTACTATGTCCATCCACCAACTATTGGCGTGATTCGTATCCTTTGAACAAAAGTTTGTTGCCACCTCTCCTATGTCAAAATCATGAACATCAAGTTCTAGCGAATGGATGGCTGCTCTGGATGAACTACGGGATAATATTTCCGAATTTTTATCTCTCATACTGACCCTGCTAGACGCTCTGCACATCTTTGCGAAGTGATTATCTTTTTTACAGTTATGACAAATTTTCCCGAAAGCCGGACACTGCCTAGGCGGATGCCTGGAACCACACTTTCCACAAATGCTTCTGTTTGAGCTATATTCTTTATCGTTCTTTTGGGACGAAAAATCTTTTTCTGATTTTAGTGCATTTATAGCTGTTGAGTCATCACCTCTGATCAGCTTCAGTTGTTCTGCTGTGGCTTCCGCTGCTCTGCAAACCTGTAGTGCTTTCGTTAGTGACAAATCAGGTTCTCTAAGCAGCCGTTCTTGCAAACGAGAGTCTGTGCACCCAAGGACAACTCTATCTCGAATTAATGATTCCTCCTGATCACCAAACTCACAGGTTTTGGCACGGAGACGCAGGGTTGTAACAAATCCATCTATTGATTCAACAGGTGCCTGAACGCACTTCCAAAACTGAAATCGCTCAAAAACCACATTCTTTCTTGGTGAGCAATAATCGTTAAACTTTGCTTTTACAACGTTAATTTTGTTTTTGTCCTCGTCGGGTTCAAATTTAAATGTGTTGAACACGTGTAGTCCTTCATCACCAATGGCACTTAAAAACATCGCCACTTGGATTTTTTCCGGAAGTTCATCGGATCGAGAAGCAAGAAGAAATAATTCAAATTTCTGTAGCCATACCTTCCACGCTTCTTCTACATTTCCCCCATCGAGTTTCAACGACGCGGGCGGTTGAAATCCTTTATTGTATGAGTCAGCCATTGTTCCGAACATCCGACTACAAATTTCTGTTTAAATTTTCTCAAAACGTTCGAAGAGGTTCGTATCACAATTCTTGCAAGAATTATTAATTGTCGACTGCGCCATGTAATGTTCGTATAACATTATTTAATATGTTTAATTCACAAAAGACGACATGATGTGAACACGAGTCAAGTCCGGAAACAACACTACCCCAGACCCTATATCGAAGAGTCCTCGTTCACATATGTTACAAAATCGGAACTCGATCGTTGAAAATAACGCGGGAGTAACGGACACCGGAATAAATATTGTTACACATAAAATAGAAGCTGGATTGACGAAAATGTCCTGCCCTAGATTGGAGCTGGATTGATGAAAACGTCTTGCCTTAAATTGGAGATGGATAGATGAAAATGTTTTTGATTAAGATGGAACTGGATGGATGAAAGTCGTCCTGATTAAATTGGAGCTGTATTATACCCGCAGTCGATCGAGTTGATCGATCGAGTCGATCATAACTCGGCCAAGTCGAGTCGATCGAAAAATCGTCGACTCGATCGACTTGCAAGTCGAGTCGATCGTGAGTCTTGCCAAGTCGAGTCGATCGAAAAATCGTCGACTCGATCGACTTGCAAGTCGAGTCGATCGTGAGTCTTGCCAAGTCGAGTCGATCGAAAAATCGTCGACTTGCAAGTCGAGTCGATCGTGATTCTTGCTAAGTCGATTCGATCGTTGTTTCATCTGCTCGACCCGAATTAGAAATATTTTACTTAGCCTACTATTTCTTGAAGTCTCAAAGTGACCTATACAGTTTTTGCACACAAGTTCAGCTAACGAACCTTTTGGCAGCTGTCGATTTCGTGTTAGTGCACGAAACTGTGAAAGTTGACTATTATAATAGACGTGCGTTTTCGATTTGAGTTGAACGAATACAGGGTAACAAAAGCGACAAAAAATTCTTTTGAAGGGTGGACAAAATTTGTGGTCTTGAACCGACAGAAATTTTCCTTGGTCTTCCGCCGAAAGAATCTTTTTTTAGTCTTTCGCCCAAAAAACTTATAAAAACCCGTGACGACTTTGTTTTTTTTAAATCTGATGACTTTTTTAGTCATGTGCTAGGCCTACTTTCTCTCTTACCTTCCTGTTCCCGTTGCGTTGATTTACAGCTTATTTTTTAAAACCTGATGGAGGGAGGGACCACGTCATATGCGAATCTCTGAATGGGGTGGGGCATGGCCGGATTGGCCCCTTCCTTGGATCCGCTCCTGAATGAGCATGATACAGATCTACTATTATATGCCTGTATATGCAAGTCATGTAGATGTTAATTTTGAGAATATAAAAGGAGACCTGTTATGACGTCACTTCGATTATGATACAATTCTACAATTAAATAAGTTCGCTGAGAAAACGAAATTAGGCCTATTATGACGTCACTTCGATCAGGACATAGATCTGCCGTCATATTATTTCATTAATGCTGAGAATACAGAACTAGGCCTATGCCTATTGTAACATCACTCTGATTATGATGCAATTTTGCTATTATATTATAATTAAGTTCACATCAAGAATTTAAAAAAACAGCGCCAATTGTGACGTCACATTGATTATGATACAAATGTACCAGACCTATTATGGAAGTGCATTTTGAGAATATAAACAAGGTCTAGTGTGACGTCACGTCGATTATGAGACAAATGTACCAGACCTATTATGGAAGTGCATATTGAGCATATAAACAAGGTCTATTGTGACGTCACTTCGATTATTATACAGATCTAACAGTATATTATGTTCGTTTTGCGAATATAACACGGGGCCTTTTATGACGTCAGTCACGTCACTTCTTTTATGATACAATTCTACTATTAAATAAGTTCACTGGAAAAAACGAAATTAGGTCTATTATTGTGGCGCCATTTCGATTATGATGCAGATCTGCTGTCATATTATTTTATTTTCATAATACAAAACTGGGGTTGTTTAATTGCAACATCGCTCTGATTATTATACAAATCTACTATTATACGTTCAGTTTTAGAATATAAAACTAGGCCCATTGTGACGTCACCTAGATCATGATACAGACCTACTATTAAGGAAGTTCATTCTAAGAATGAAATAGTCCTATTGTGGTTAACCTCGATTAGGATAATGATCTGTTATTATAGAAGTACATTTTGAGAGTATAAACTAGGCCTATTGTGACTAACTTCAATTATTGCACAGATCTACCGTGATAATTATTGAGTTTCATTTACATAATCTAAAACGAGGCTTATTGTGACGTCACTACGATTACAGTGCAAATCTATAAATTCACTGAGAATACGAAATTAGGCATATTGTTACGTCACACAGATTTATGACACAGATCTACTATCGTTTAATTTCATTTTAAGATCATGTAACTGCATGCAGATGGTGAGCAAGAGACAAAACTAGGTCAAGTCGACGCGAGGTCGATCGAGTCGATCGTCGGCCGAGCCAAGTCGATCGAGTCGTAGAAAGGTCGGCGAGTCGACAAAGTCGATCGAGTCGATCGTCGGCCGAGCCAAGTCGATCGAGTCGTAGAAAGGTCGGCGAGTCGACGAAGTCGATCGAGTCGATCGTCGCACGAGCCAAGTCGATCGTAGCCCACGACTCGATCGACTGCGGGGTATAAGCTGGATGGATGATAAAACGTTTGAGAAATCGAAGCTGGATGAAGGTGTTTTATATGTCTGAAACAGAAGCGGGATCAGGATATTTTATATCTTAAATAAAAGCTGAATGAATGATAAAACGCTAAAGAAATCGAAGCTGGAAAAGGGTTTTAAGGATGTTAAATAGAAGCTGGATTAATGGCTTAATAGATCTGAAAGAGAAGACTGATGAATTAAATACGCTTAAGAAATGGAAGCTGGATGAATTAAATACGCTTAAGAAATGGAAGTTTGATAAAAGTTTTTATATATCTGAAATAGAAGCAGGATGAAGGTGTTTTATATGTCTGAAACAGAAGCGGGATCAGGATATTTTATATCTTAAATAAAAGCTGAATGACTGATAAAACGCTAAAGAAACTGAAGCGGGATAAGGTTTTATAGATGTTAAATAGAAGCTGGATTAATGTCTTTATAGATCTGAAAGAGAAGCCGGATTAATGATAAAACGCTTAAGAATGGAAGCTGGATGAATGTTTTTAGATGTCTGAAATAGAAGCAGGATGAGTGTAAAACGCTTGAGAAATCGAAGCTGGATGAAATTATTTTGTCTGTCTGAAATAGAAGCTGGATGAATAATAAAAGGCTTGAGAAATCGAAGCGGGATTAGTTTATTTTATATATTACATAGAAGCTGGATGAATGATAAAACGCTTAGGAAATGGAAGCTGGATGAAGGTTTTATAGATATAAAATAGGAGCTGGGTTAAGAAGATTTTCATCAATCCGGCTCCAACCTAATCAAAAAATTTCATCCATCCAGCTCCAATTTAAGGACGGACATTTTAACCAATCCGGCTCCAATTTAGGCAAGAAGATTTTCATCAATCCAGCTTCTGTTTCACAACTAGAAATAACTTCATCCAGCTTCTTTTTTGCTCGGTCATTATTTTCGTCTATCCAGCTTCTATTTCCGACCTATAAATACCTTCATCTAGCTTCCATTTCTTAGGCGTTTTATCACTCATCCAGCTACAATTTAAGATATAAAATACCCTGATCCCGCCTCCATTTCTTAAGCGTTTTATCATTCATCCAGCTTCTATTTCAGATATGCAAAAACCATTATCCCGCTTCCATTTCTAAAGCCTTTTATCAATCATCCAGCTTCTATTTCAGATATACAAAAACCTTCATCCAGCTTCTTTTTCAGATATAGAAAACTTTCATCCAGCCTCCATTTCTTAGTCGTTTTATCATTCATCCAGTTTCTATTTCAGATATATAAAAACCTTCGTCCAGCTTCTATTTCTTAAGCGTTTTATCGTTCATCCCGTTTCTATTTCAGATCTATAAAAACATTAATCGAGCTTCTATTTAAGATATAAAACACATTGATCCCGCTCAGATTTCTGAAGCTTTTTTTGATCCGGCTCCCATTTAATATTTTCATCAATCCAGCTCCAATTTAAGGCAATACATTTTACTCCATCCAGCTCCAATTTCAGCAAGAACATTTTAATCAAGGCAAGACGTTTTCATCAATCCAGCTCCAATCTAGGGCAGGACACATTCGTCAATCCAGCTTCAAATTTCATGTGTAACAATATTTATTCCGGTGTCCGTTACTCCCGCGTTATTTTCAACGATCCAGCTCCGATTTTATCAAGACGATTGTAATCAATCCAGCTCCATTTTAAGGCAAGACATTTTCATCCTTCCAGCTCTAATTTAAGCAAGAACATTTTCATAAATCCAGCTTCTATTTCAAGTCAGAAAATACGGTACTTATTCCGGTTTCCTTTACTCCAACCTACGGAGCCCCTAAAAGGACATAAATGCATTTTTTTTCTTTGTTTAAATCTCGTGCGCACGAGATAATATCTCGTTCGCACGAGATAATATCTCGTGCGCACGAGATCATATTTTTGCATTAATGTCCTTTTAGGGGCTCGGTACCAACCGCTCCAATTTTAACAGGACGATTTTAGTCAATCTAAATCCGACTTCTATTTAATATTGAAGTATTTTCATCAATCCAACTTCTATTTCGCAACGCGATTGTTTCGTGTATCCGGCTTCAATTTTTACAAGCATTATTTTCATCAATGCAACTTCGTTCGGGAAACGTTCTTTTCCTCGGTTTCTTTTTGCAGCGAGGCCATGTTTTCGATTTATGACGAGTTATTTTCATCAATAAAACTTCTCTTTTAGCGGCAATAACCATGTCGTAAAAAAATTCGCAGTGACCATTTGGTCGTGAACCAGTTGTCGGTGAACCAGTTGTCGGTGAACCAATTGTCGTGAACCAGTTGTCGTGAACCAGTTGTCGTGAACCAGCTGTCCGTGAACCAGTTGTCGGTGAACCAGTTGTCTGTGAACCAGTTGTCGTGACACCGTCTAAAATAGCTTATATGAATAGTCAGGTTTTTTGTGGGGGTTTGGAAGGAAATCTGGGCTGATTTCTGAAACCTCAGTGGCAACGCTGGTGCAAAGTGACAGATTCTGCGCTGGAGACATCCGGTTTCACTTTTGTTAGAATTTCTGGATGTTGTTGTAAATTTAATTTTCCTGTAATTGTGCCTTCACAAACTATATTCTGCTGGGTGATTTCGTTGCAATAAGTAATTGAAGTCTTGCGTTACTAGTTTAGATATTCGATTGCTTTTGAAACTTTATAATATCGAGGTGTTACATTTTATTCCATAGGTTGACCTGGTAAACATGTAGTATAGCGTCGTAAATTATTTCAAGGCAAATAAGTGATTGCGGTGAAGCTAGTAGAAGTTGGATGGGTAGAGTTCTATAATGACTCGGTAGACGTTCTAGAATGACTCGGTAGACACCAAGAACTAACGTTGCAGCGTTGTTATCTTTAATAAATCCAACTTCTAGTTTGCCGAGAATCCTTTGAATCGATCCAGCTTCTCTTTAGGCAAGAATTTGTTTGATAAATCCCGCTTCTATTTCGTCAGCAAATATTTTTCATCCATTTTTCATTGAAAATTATTGTTCATCAATCCAGCTTCAGAATGACTGCACTAACCCTAAAACTAACCCTAACCGACCCTCACGACGCCTAACCTGAACGCTAACCGACCCTCACCCGATAAATCCCGCTTCAATTTCGTCAGGAAATATTTTTCATCAAATTTATAAAAAAAAGTTACTTGCTACCGAGTCATTATAGAATATAACCGTTGGATGAGCTATGAAGACATGTTAGCGCAAGTAGAAATTTGATGAGTGATGAAACGATGTTTCAGTAACATTTGGAATTGGGTAAGCGATGAAAAGCGGCAAATGAAGCTGGATTGATGAAACGAATTTTTGTCCAATTGGAAGCTGGTTGATGAAAAGGAATAATCCAAAAGTAGAAGTTGGATGTTGAAAAAATAATATGCTGTGCCAAGCGATTAATTTAGAACGCTAAAGCAACCGGGAAAAGACGTGTTTACCCATTGACTCGGTCGCCGATATCAATCAATCAATCGCTTTATTGCAACCAGAAAACAAGATGACATCGAAAGCAGAAAATATGCATGCATTGGCTACAAAGGGGCCCTAAAGGGATGGACATCCCACTGGGGAGGGTCACCCAAGTAAGAAAAAATTCCAAGAAATATTATACAAGATAGCCAAAAAAATGGAAAAAATTAAATCAAATTCTAAGGTGATGACAGATTGCAAAAAGTTTAAATTGTAAATAGCATGTATAGAAACAAACTTAACTACTTAAGTAAAACCTTAACCACATGTGGTCATGTGCACTTCTAAGTAGATTTAGTTGAAGAAAAAAAACACGAAGTCTCTTTTTAAAAACCTGCAGACTACTGGATTGACGAATATCAATTGGTATTGTATTCCACACTTGAGCACCATAAGATTTAACAGTAAACCGCGTAGTGTTAGATTGAGCTCTGACAGGGCAATATGCAGATGAATTCCTAGTGAAATGCGAATGGATGTCAGAGGTGTGCGATAGGTACCCTTGGAATACCGAAGGAAGGAGACCGTGCTCGAGTCGAAAGAAGAACTCGCAAATTTGGAGATCCTTTATCTGGTCTATTTTTAGGAGATGATGCTCACTAAAGATGCATCAAGTAAACAATATGGCCGCCCCAGATTGGGACAATACACCTCAACAGCCTAACATTTCCCCGAAAGTAAGGCCAAAAAAAATAATGCTGTGTTTCCGGTAACAGAGCTAAAAAAAATTGGGTAGGTAGGTCGGAAAATATTTTTATTTTGGTAAAATATTTTTATACAGTGACTGTCCGAAAAATTATACCCACTACTCTTTTTTGCATAAAGGTACACGCTGCAACAAAGTACGTGTTCTAAGCAAGTATAAACTGCCTATTTCCTGACTGTCTGCACCTAAAACTGCCCTAGAAAACAATTCTATTAATTTTATTTTGACATCTTTTCTGGTAAGATAAAGTGGGAAGGGAAGGGGAAGATGAGTGCAAACAGAACATCACTGCTAGGGGTCGTTCCAGATTGGCCGAGCCAGTGACTATATAGTTACACCTAGAGGTTGCTAGATTTATTTTCCCTAATCACCGTTAGAGGTGGCTCAAGTGAGAATGATAAGGCTAGAGGTTTCTCAAGACTGGCAGCCAGGAAGTAGTTAGTCAGGAGTGAAACTCTAATGCAGTGTCTACGCTGTAGTCGGGAGCGCTTCTGAGTAGATAGCTTGAAGAGGCGCTATAGAAATTGAGAGGTCAATAAAATAAAATGAAACATTCTATTCACTTGAAAACTGTTGTTTTTGGCCATGCTGGAGTCTGGAGCCCCTCTGAGTAGTTTCCTTGAAGAGGTGCTATATAAATACTTGAATGAATGAATGTTAAATCCTTCACCAAATGGTGCTCGAAATAAAAGAGAACTGCTCAGAGAGCGGAAGAGAGCAGTTAGTAGAATAGAGCTCTCTGAGCACAAAAGGCACAGTAAACACAAGAGCACAGTGAGCAAAAGAGAGCAGAAAGAGGCAGAGAGCAAAGGAGGGCATAGTGATCACAAGAGAGCCTGGTCAGCTAGAATAAAGTGAGCAAAAATGGACTGTCATAGGACGGAAAAACAGCAAGTTAAACTATAAACTTGCAGCAGGCTGTGTATAGCCATCATGTGCTACAGGCTAGATGGCCCTGTACTCAATGCCTGCAAAGAGCTACCGTGAGAAAACCCTCCTTTCAGATCTATTACTCTCCCCCCCCCCTCCCATCCACCCCACAACCGCCTGCTTTGTCAAACTGACTGTGGGAAACTATTGATTGCTCTAATTAACAGATCATTATATACCTTGAAAGACGACTGCTTACGATCGTCGCCTGGCTTAGTGAAGGCTATAATTATGATGTTCCAATTGTGCATCTCATATACGGGAGGCAATGTCAGTGTAAATAAAAAATTTCCACAAAATTTTCCGAGTTGCGGCAATAAAAGTGAGTCGGTCGGGTTACTGGAAACACAACATTAGTTTTTTGGCCTAAGATCCAACTCTATACGGAAGGCAATGTCACCGTATTATGTCAATACAAATTTAAAAAAAAAATTTTTTTTACAAAAATATTTTTTTTTAATAAAATTTTTTTTTAAATAAAAATATTTTACAAAATTATTTGAGTCGCGGCAATAAAAGAAGGTCGGTCGGGTTACCGGAAACACAACATTATTTTTTTTTGGCCTAAGTAAGTGAATGAGTAAGGGTCCTCGAGAAGCGTATCTGAGTACTGAAATATTATTATTATACTATTATGGTTTATAGGAAGTAAAAATTTGACACATTTTCGTTTATACGAAATTTGAAATGCTTTGGTGCTTTGTAGAGCTATACATTAATTAATTCAGTGCTATTCTCTGTATTTGAACTAACTATGATGTTTATGGACACTCTATCACTTTCGCAGAAAAAGCTTTATTTAGTATACAGGTTACCTGGAGAACAAACTAAATGAATAACAAATAATAATTATTGGTGGCTATGTTTCCCATAGTATTTAAGTATATAAGAGTGCGCTGACCCATGGTACGATGCTGTGATGCAGCCCTTCATATGTATCTTTGTCATGTATTTCGTTCAGCTTTACATTTTGTGATGGTGAAAATTATTTCAAACCAATATTAGATATTTGCTGTCAGTGAACAAGACAAGTTAATGAAAAAAACCTCTGCAACATTTTTTATGTGCACAATGTGACGTAATGTAATGTAATTAGTAATTTCTATAGCGCCGCTGACAGCCATGGCCATTCAGTAGCGCTCCCAGTGCGATGACCCTACAAAAGTCTTAGAGAGAGAGAGAGAGAGAGAGAGAGAGAGAGAGAGAGAGAGAGAGAGAGAGAGAGAGAGAGAGAGAGAGAGAGAGAGAGAGAGAGAGAGAGAGAGATGTAGATAGTGATCCTGAAAGTAGAGTCGCAAGCAGAGTGGTGGGAAGAGAATTCAATAAAGAGGGCCCAATGATGGTAAAGGATCGAGTTTGAGCAATAGTGGTCCTAGCTCGTGGAACAAACAGGTCAGCTCTGTCCAGAGAACGGAGAGGTCAATGAGAAGATGCAAAAAGAGGAGAACGAATGAGATCACTCAGATACTTTGGTGCAAGACCCAGTTTGGATTTGAGTACCAGAGAAAGGACTTTATATTGTATGCGGGCAGAGAGAGAAAGCCAGGTTGACCATAAACGATGATATATGAAATGTAGTTGATAAAATGTAGTTGAATGTAATGCATCCCCGTGGCCACTATTTTTTTGCTTATCAACGCAAATGCGGGAACAGCAGATTTTCTACAAAACCAATAAAATTGATTTAAAATCGGATTTCTGCAGCCAATAATCGGTTTACCAAAAAACTTATACTTTAGCAAACCTATTTGGAGTACTTAGTGATTAAAAATATTAATAACTAGTGCAAGTGGAAGTTGGATGATGATGAAAGTATTAAAGCGAAAGTAGCAGTTGGATCAAGGGTGAAGCCATTATTTGTATTTATTTTATATGGAACCATGTTATTGATACTAAATTATTGCAGTAGAAATAGAAGCTGGATCAGCAATGAAAATATTTCTTGTACAAGTCGAAGTGGGATGAGGGATGGAAATATGTTACATTAGAAGTAGAAGTTGGATGAGTAAAGAAAACAGGCTAAAATATGTCTTAAATAACTTACAACGCTAAACTACACGTTTAATGGTTGACTTTTTACGGTAAAACATTGGTTTAGCGTCCCTTGTTATCTAACCATTATTGCATGTCATTTCACCAGTCAGAAGTTAAGCTAAAACAATTGTGGATCTCAAATTCCTGAAGATACAACTGGAAAAGTGCTCTGCTAATTCCACGCTCATTTCACCTTTTGCTTTGCCATCACTGACATGTTTGCCACATTCTGTGTATGGGCTTCAGGGTGATAAGACAATTCGAAGTATTGCTAGTGGTCTTACTTTTAATGCATCATAGAATGTCTGGTTTACTTAGTAAGTGAATTTACGTGTGTATTTTTAATTTTTGTTGCTGAAACAATATGTTATTACTGTCGAAAAAATTGTGGATGATACACAGATATTTTTTAAATTGGTGAGATGAGTTGATCATATGAAATGTTTGTTTCTTTATCGTATGAGTTTTTCAATATTTGAAATTACCAGATGTAGGTCTCGTGATGGATGATCTTTTGCTTTAGACTAATGGGTTTAGTTTTGTAACAAATGTAATATAAACCTTTATTGCTGATTGCGAAATTCATGTTTCATGTACAATAGGTGCAGTCGGATCAAACTGCGTACTTGTTTGTTTTAGGACAATGTCTTCACAGAAACCTCAATCTCTGATGCAGCAGCATGCAGCGCAAAATAGTATCAGTACGGACGGTGCTTGGAATGACCTGCAAGGAGGTATCGTGGATGTGTTACAGCACAAGTCAATGACGAAGAAGAGATACCTTGATCTATACAAGTATCCTTAGCTTATGACATGGCTGCTTTCGTGAGGAAAATTGTGCTTCTTTCTATGTGAAGTAAATGTCCCATTGAAGCTTTTGCTACTTTCAGCTGAATAGGCTGTTGTTGTTGTTGTTGCAATTGAGTTTTGTTTGTTATGTTAACGAACTGTCTGTCATTCAGGGTTCAGCAGTAGAAATCCCTCTGGACAGAAATATAGTTTGAGAGTTTTATTCAAGTGATACCCTTCAGTGAATTCTGTTATGGAATTCTATTTGTAAGCTGAATTTATAAAGTGCACTTCAAGAAAAACTCACCATAGTGCTTGTGACCAAAACCATTGACATCACCGTCAATGCAGTCTTCACGCACTTGCAAAATTGTGGAAGGGTCAAACTGAGGAGCTCAAGTCACAGATTGCGATAAAGGCGATTTCTGCTGGTGACACGGACAAAGCTTCTGGTCTAAGTTGTGGCACTGCAATGTATGCATACGAGGAACAGTCAAGAGTTTATGGGAATCCAACGACCCGGGACCAAGGACACTGAAATGCAGAAGGTATGTAGGCACCGAGCTAGCAAGACTATTATTGCTCATGAGGGTTAGGATCTTAAACTGGATGTGCTGCTGGATACGGAACCATCGCAAGGTCTCCCACATGAAGTAAGCTATGTGGCCAAGCCTAGGGATATCTTTAATCAGATGGGTAACAGCATTAAGAGCAGACTAAAGTTTCAAAATATTAGCTAGTGAAAGTCAAGAAAAGATGGCATTACCACTAAAGTACTGTGTGGTGGTCTGGTGGACTTTGGTAAGTAGTGGTTATCATACTGTTGATGGAGGTGGTAAAGGGATGAGTAATCAGATACTGTTTTTTCATGATTGATCAGTCAATGAGAGATCGTGGTCTAAGATCAATGACTGGAGGAGAAACTAATGTCCAGAAGCCTCAGTCAGAAAGACAAGGTGTCAGATCTTAGTAAGCCAAATGAACTAGGCATTATTAGAGTTTAATCAGAGGCGGTTGAAGGAAATGAGAGATGAATGGCAGGTGATGCATGAAGAATTGTTTCAAGCAAAATAGGAGCAGCATTTGCTGGGTCATGAACAATGACTTCTAAGGTGTCCTCTACTTGAAGAACAGCAGCACCAATTGGAATCCATTGTAGGTCGGCAGTGTACAAAATGTATATGAGAGAGGACAGAACCTCGAGAAAGGTTGAAAGGAATAGAGGAGAGAGCATGTGGGCTGCATAAACTACATAGTGTGAATGGTCCAAGGGTAGGTCTGAACCTAAAGCATGGCAATATCGGCTATTTCAAGACTTGCGTTATCTGGCAGAGCCATGATTGTGGGGAAATTCCATTCAGTCTGAATGTGGAATTGATCATGAAAATCTACTGTTCCAGTGCCTTGCACTTGACCTTGTGTCGTATTAATATTTAAATTTTTTAATCAAACAAGTCAGATTGATTAATGAAGCTATCTAATTAAATATTTAATCTTGCCTTCTTAACAAATTGATCAGTTTGGTGTACAAGTATTGCACCAGTTGCTCTGTGACGACGACGTCAGAGAACTATCGACAGCGGGAACAGAGATCCACGGAGTTTCTGGGCCAGCAACTGTACGGGGAACTCACCAAGTTTCTGCGAGATTATCTGTGCAATAAGTCTAAGGTTGGTTGGTTGTCTTCCACTCAGGCAATCTGTTTACTTCTTGTCTGCTGGTGAGGGATCTGCTACTTATAAGAGTACAGGAACTCTGAATTTGGTGTCCACTCTTTGTCATGCAGAGGTTGGGTAAAAATTGTTTGTGAAATTAGCATTGTAGGTTTCATAGATATGTCAAAACCCTCGGCGTCGTTAGCACGTGGGACACTTAATGAAAATGATGGTGCTAATATAATGACTGATGACGATATTGAGAATGCTGGTGAAAATTGCTTCCGAATTTCACATGCAGATACGTGCAATGTGACACATATACTGACTCAGTATTTCTAGGAGCAAGATGATTTGTACTTAGTAGAGCAAAGGTAATTTTTCTGCTGCTAGGGATGTTTGAGATTCACCGACTATTCATTCGTTAAATGGTAGGCAATATTTCTTTCGTGGACATTATTGCTTTGCCTGGATGGTTGGTCCTTTAAAACCATTCATCGTTTCAACCTGCATGCTTCCTATTGGCATCACATTAACAGTGTTTCACTGTATTTATTTATTTGGTTCACTTTTTAACATGCCCTTGTTATCGTTAGTTTTCCTTTTTGTTTTATGAACAATTTCAGCCTTTTGTCTCTTTATGTTTTGCAGGAGGGATCGGATAAAATTGACGACGTTGTTCTCGCATTCTACTCAGATGTCTGGAAATATTTTACATTTTCCAGTCAAGTTATTCACAACATATTTCTTTATCTGAATCGCCACTGGGTGCGCAGAGAAATGGAGGATGGAAACAAGAAAATCTACGAAATCTATTCAGTTAGTGACTGTCCAGTGTATCATTTGTATCTGAGAGTTTGTTATGCAGTGTAAGGACCTAGCAAATATTCTATTAACATGAAAGGTATGACAGATTACAAGATAGGAGTTGAATGGAGAGCTCTTAAACTGTCAATCAGTGTGCAAACCGAATGAATGAACATTCTTTCTTATTATTTAACGTTTGTTGTTGTTGGTATTTTATTGTTATTATTGCTATTCTTTAGTATAATTACCTAATTACTGGCGATTATTGTCATTATGGTTGTTAGTCTCATTGTTATTCTATTATTATTGTTATTGCTTTTACTCTTTTGGTTTCTCTTATTACTAATCATGTAATTACGATCACTTATGAAAAAAATCTGTTAAGAAATATTAAGTTTCAAAATGCTGTTTCACTTCAAAGAGGCCAAGTCGTGGCAGTTACCTATAAGCTTCTAGCTTCTAATCTGGCTCCTGTTATGCTTTTAATATCAGATTGTGTTTGTTACTGTAGTGTTTCCAAGTGCAATATAACACATTTTGTTGTGTTATGCTATGTTGACTCCACTGAGGTTGCAGCACTATGTAGGCCTATCCTCTACATTTTAGCCATTGTGGATTTGCTTTATTGATTTAGTTGCTGTCTTGTTAGAACTTAACGCATAAATTGCTTTAAGTGAATCTTAAATGACTTTGTGAAATTATCAGCTGTCGTTAGTGAGCTGGCGTGATCATTTCCTTGGAATGGAGAAGACAACCATCCAACCGCTTGAGGCCGCTGTCCGATCGGCTTTCCTCAGACTCATTGAATGTGAACGAAACGGAAAACCGATCGAATCAAAGTTCATCCAGTGCATTGTTCAGTCGTATGGTAAGCATGGATTTGTCTATAATCTGCATTCTGCACGCAACCTTTTTGTCTTCTTCTTATTTAAGCATTTGCTGAGTTTTCCAATGCTCGTACTTTTGTTAGCTCTCGAGTTTTAAATTTAGAAATGTATCTTCCGTATATTTGGAATTTCCAAACTTTCAGGTTTTTGGCTCAGGTATCTGTGATTTAGTAGAAGCATTTGATATGGCAGCATTCACTTATTGCTTTATATTGTGATCCAGTGTCAGTTTTCATATTTATTTGCATTTCATCTCAACAGTCAGCATTTGAATATTGGTGTAATGTGTGAAATTGAAAATATTGTCAACCTAGCAATTGATGAGGAAATTTATTTCTTTGCTCTGTTTTAGTTGAACTTGGTATTGAAAACATGTCAAGTAGCCGAGGTCGCATTCTAACCTTCTACAAACAGAATTTTGAGACACATTTCTTTCGTGAAACAAAAGACTACTATCAAAAGGAGAGCTTTGAATTCCTGAGTAAAAATTCTGTGACAAAATATGTTGCAAAGGTAAGTACTGCGGCATATAGCAAGTACAAGAGTTTGCTGTTTATCTGGGCTGACCTGTAGGCATAACTATGTGTTTTAAATGCTAGATTTGGTTCCAGGTAGCTCAGTGTCTTCAAAATAGCACAACAGAATACTGCACTGCAAGGCACAACGATCTCTGAGTAAACATAGATACAAACTGTCTGCTGGGGATAGCAAATTATTGTATAACTGTATTATGTATATGAGAAGTCCAGCTATGCAAGCATTACTTAACAGCAGTTGAATTTATAATTCTTGTAGAACGTTTATTCAAGCGAGGGTTGAGAAGGTTACAGGTCACTTAGGATGGACGTCTGGACAGTGGACGTTGATAGGTTCCTAAAAGTTGCTTCATAAATTTCCAGATCTCTTTGTGTGTATGTGGCTGCTGCCTAAGGAACACCGAGTTACTGTTCAGGAAATGCAGATAGAATGCACTTCTTCAGGCATAAAATGGGTGGAAGCGAGTTTGTTGCATTTTTTATTCCATGTGTTCGCTCTTGAACTGTATATCCTTATTTACAGTTTTACTGTCTAAGTATTTTATTCTCAGTTTTACTGGGATACTGTTTAGCGAAAACGTTTTTCTCAGCTCATTTACTAAAAGCTATTATTTAAAGTCTTTTGTAAAACTACTACAGATGGAAATAGTGCATGCATTACCTTTCTTCTTCTTTTCGTTCTCTGCCCTTAGGCAGGTTCGAATGTTTGACGTCTCCATTCTTATCTGTTCTGTGCTTTCTTTTTCAGCTTCTGATAAACGTCTTTCATCATCCAGTCCAACAGTCTTTGTCTTGGTCTGCCTCTCGTTCTTTTTCCATCCATTTCCCCTCTTTGACTGTTCGTAGCATCGAGTCTCCTCTGAGTGTGTGCCCTATCCATCTTCTTTGTCTTTCTCCAATTGTGTGTGTCATCGATCTCTTTTCTCCGACTCTTTATAGCTGGCCAAGTAAAATATTAAAGGTCATCTTGTCAACACACTTGGTAGTAGCTTGTTGTTTTACTTTCTAACACCCTTTTTAGTTCATCCAAAAATTCAGCGTACTCCAGCTTGTACGCTGTTGACAAGTGGACTTTCATGTTGGTTTTTTCCCTTTAAGATATTTTTTGCATTGTTTGGTTGACCCAGACCCCTCAGGGCCACCAGTCACTTGAAACTCAGCACAGAACATGGTGGCATAAAGTTAAAGTAATCCCCAAAAGGACTTTCTTTACACATTCAGTCGACCACTGCTATGCGTCACGAGGACTTGTCGCAGTTAAATACAACAGCTTTGTTAAAATTGAAAAAATGAAAAATTTATTGGTGGGAGTAGATAAACAAAGCAGGAGCATCTCACCAGTCTGGCAGCCTTGTTCCTCTCGCATGTCTTAAAAGTTTGGCACGCCATTTGCATAATACGAATAAACAGGGCATTTAAGGTAAAATTCCGAACAAATTATTTAGTTTTCGTTTGGCCAGATATCGTTTTAGTTTTTGTTTTATCAGTTTTCGTTTAGTTATAGTTTTGATTGCTGCAAATTTCATTTTAGTTTTCGTTATCAGTGTGTTTTAGTTTCAGTTTTCGTTAACGAAAACGTTTCCTTTGAAATCGTTAATTGCCGTTTTCGTCAGCGAAAACAACACTAGTTATAAAGTGCAAAACAAATTTGATGAAAGTAGTTCATTAAAATAGGGTGTATAATTATATAGACTTTGATGAAATTGATTATTTTGCTTTATTTATGAGATGTTTTGTTTTACTAAGGTGCTTGGAAAGAGCAGCAGAATATTGTAGAATTTCGTTGTTCTAATCGTTTGTCAATGTTGTGTTTGCTGTGATGATTAGGCCGATACTCGTCTGAGTGAGGAGAAGAGTCGTGCTGATCGGTTGCTTCATGAAACAAC
Organism: Lumbricus terrestris; assembly: GCA_949752735.1. Taxonomy (NCBI): domain Eukaryota; kingdom Metazoa; phylum Annelida; class Clitellata; order Crassiclitellata; family Lumbricidae; genus Lumbricus; species Lumbricus terrestris. The sequence continues at coordinate 30,024,119 of OX457041.1, read as the reverse complement.
GTTGGCTCCTTTGATCACACTTTGTGAAAAGATTCTAATTGCTCAGTATCTACAGCGGTTCTTTGAAGAGTTTCAGAATCTTCTTGATCATGAGAAAACAGATGGTTTGTGTTCTAGTGTAAAGATGAAACGCTTTTCGGTTAAGATTGGGTTAATTCATTAGCTGTGCAGATCTGGGTGTTATCGCTCAATCGACCATTTAGTTAGGGCCCCCAGAAATTTGCGCCAAAAAATTGAAAAAATTGCACACCAAAAACCAGAAATTTGCGCGAATTTTGTGCAAGTTAAAAAATCAAAATGTCCGTTAATTTTTCATTGAATCAGTCAGTGTACCAAAGTATCTAACAGTGTTTTTGTCATCTAATGTCAAGCTTTGGCGTTCTAGAAATTAGACAATCAAACCAAAAATGCAGTTATAAAGTTCCTATAACCATAAGATTAATGTATTCAGACGATCGCAAATAATTTGAATTTTGCAAAATTTACGCCCACCGAAATCTACGCTCATTACAAATGTAACTTCAAAATAGTATTATACAGCCTATATTATAATGAATCACCAAGTTACACAACGTGCTGAGTACTAGCTTTCCGTCTTTATGTGCACGCCTGACGCCTTTAGATTAAACGGGTCTAGGGCAATTACCCCCTGGACAATTACCCCCCGGACAATTACCCCCCGACAATTACCCCCTGGACAATTACCCTCCAGGACAAATACCCCCCGGACAAATACCCCCCGTGCCAATTACCCCCTGGACAACTACCCCCCCGTGCCAATTACCCCCCGGACAACTACCCCCCGTACCAATTACCCCCCGAACAACTACCCCCCGTGGCACAGCATGAGCTTGTTCCCCAACGCGTATCTTCGTATAGGGAACGAACATTCTCATGGTCATGGTCTTACGTATATATTTGTCAGACCTTCAGCGCTGCCAATGCCTATCCTAAAGTAACTTTACTGTGCAGACATCTTTCTTCATTGGCTCACTTTACAATACTTATTGTACACACTTATACACACTCCTTGCTATTATAATACTACCATTATTTCTCATCTATCTGCGTACATGCCTCCTTCTAGCACTCCATGCCTCTATGTTCCTCTCTCTGTCTTTCTCTATGTATCTGTTCATCTCGCTCTCAGGCATACGTTACCTGTACGCTCTTGCATAAAAGTTAGCTGATCATTCAATGCAATACTCACAGTCTGCTTAATTTATCCATATCTAGTCATGATGGAATTTTATAAATCCGAGAGAGGGAAAGATAAACTTAGTTTCGAGGGTTTTATTTACGTGAAACAGAAGAATTTAGCAAATGGTGTCGTTTCGTTCAGTGCGACTGTGCGAAAATAGATGAACATGACATAGACTTCTTTATTGGCGCGGGGGTAATTGTCCGGGGGGTAATTGGTACGGGGGGTAATTGTCCGGGGGGTAATTGGCACGGGGGGTAGTTGTCCGGGGGGTAATTGGCACAGGGGGTAGTTGTCTGGGGGGTAATTGTCCGGGGGGTAATTGTCCCCGGGGGTAATTGTCTGGGGGTAATTGTCCGGGGGGTAATTGTCCAGGGGGTAATTGTCCTGTCACCGATTAAACACGTTCGTTCTGTCATAAGCCGAGACATCAAGCGACGCTGCTGTGTGACCGCTTTGAGAAACTTCGTCTGTCTAACACATTTTATTGTGTGGCCGTGAAGTTCTGGAAGTTTTTATACTATAAGTTTGTGCGTTACTACCAAAAATATTGATCTTTGACTAAAAATTCATCAATGATTTCATCCCATTCGGCGGACGCCATTTTGATTATCGCACATCGGTCATCATGGGCCGCGGTGATTTTAACCCTCGGGCTACCAGGGGGTGGTTGCCACCCCCCCTAGGTTTTTCGCAAATCAAACGCGTTCCGTCTGGAATAAAATTTTGAAAAAATTGGTAGCTGTAGAGGGTTCATTGGGACACATTTTGAGCTAAAATGTTTGATGATGCCCCCTACCGTTCAAAAGTTACACCCGATATACCCAAGGTACCAGGGGGGTGGATACCACCACCCCTAGAATATCGTCTGTAACTTTTCTGCCCTTTAATATTAAGAGACACAAATTGTACCATTCTATAGAGGGAATGTGGGGCTACATTTCCATGCTCACTGAGTTGTCTTTTGACAACCGGAAGTGCTCAAAATAAATTAAAATATAAATAAAGGTGTTTTATTTTCATAAAATTGTCATGTTTTTGCTATTATAACTTATCCATAATTTATTTTTTAATAGAAATAAATTATACCATTCTGTAGAGGGCATTTAGGGCTATTTTCTGATACTAAATAATTTGTCTTTTGATGACCGAAAGTGCTCAAAATAAATTAAAATGTGTGCAGATGTTGGGGTTTTTTACAACGCAAACCGATATGTCTGCGTAAACGTTTTTCAGCGGCTAAAACATGTTTTTTTGTTTTGATTGAACATGAAACAGACTTATTACTAGTTTTTATAGTTGAATATTGGACTTTATTATATGTAAACTACTTTTTATATATAAATCATGTATAAAACACAGAATCTAATATATTCCTTATGCGTAAGCATACAATTTGTGGAATCGACGGGTACCCATGGTAAAAATTCATAATTTCGAGGGGCATTCATATTTTCTGAACCTAAATATACCATTTTGCGCAGAAATGAATGCTGAATCCAATGGTGTATTACAAGTTATGATATCTCAAACCAAACCCAAAATCCAGGGGGGGTGGTAACCACCCTCTTCCTTGGTAGTCAGTGTTACAAAAAAAGCTTGGTTGCCTGAGGGTTAAGTCAATCAAAGCCCAATTTAGATAAATTAGCAAGATTTTATCAACATTTGCGCTAAAATCGCGCGGATTGCCAATTTTTGCACTGTTGCGCTAAACCTTGAAATTTGCGCAAAAATTGCGCTGCGCAAGATAGCGAATTTCTGGGGGCCCTATTTAGTGGTGCAGCACCATGTTAATCCATTTTGCATTTAGCAAAAAAAATGTTTGTTGGCTGGCAGTCAAATGTCTGTAGCCGTGTTAGATTTGTCTTTGAGATGTTGTTACACGGCAGTACATGAATGCTTGGATGAATACTTGCGTTACCATGGCTGTTGGTTACAGGTTTTGTTTGTTTGTTGTTGTTTTGATGAGATCCATGGACAAAATATAAATATATACATGTATGTGCACTTGTTATAGCGCTCTTTCAAGATTACTACTCAGAAGCGCTCCTGACTACTGAATCGGAGTTTCACACCGAAGCGCTTTAGCTATTGCGAGTGAAGGACTTGCTCACGTTCCCTACGAGGTGGCTTGAGGTAGATTCGAACGTGCAACTCTCCGACTGCAAGGCAACGAACCCACTGTACACACCACCGCGTCCCACAAATATATATGTATGCAACTATGCATATTATATGTATATACCTGCTGTATCGATTGCAGATATTGCACGGATGTACCGACTTGTATCCAGAGTGAAAGAGAGTGCTCAGCCTATGAAAGAGATCTTGCAAGAACACATAAAAAGACAAGGCCTGAGTGCAATAGAATCGATTAGAGATCGAGCTCAGACAGTAAGTTCTGCTTGGATACTTGATTATGTACCAGACATTGATTATTATATGTTATGTATTTTATATATATATATATATATATATATATATATATATATATATGTATGTATAATTATATATAATATGATGATTTTTAGGTCAATTTATTTCGCTTCTGTAACAGTCATCCTTATATAGAGCCTTTGTATTTTCTGTAATACTGTAGCTTACATTTTTTCAATGCCAATGGTATTTGTTTTTCCTGTATTCGATGCCAAAGGGTGTCTGCTTATGATAGCAATCTGGCATCATGGCTTGAAAACGAAGTGTCACATTTATATGATGCTCCATCCTGACTTTAAACTGGGTTACAGATTGGGAATGTGATCCTGGAGCATTCTGTCAGTCCTGGGCTTAGAAAGGAATCAATCTCGGGATCCTGAGACTGATTTATTTGGTGATGAAATTTTATATGTATAATTTTGTATATATTTAATTATATATATATATATATATATATAATATACTATGACATTGTAATGTATTAAAGACTGATTTTAATATGTGTTGTGTTACTTATTGGAAAAGTTAAAATGTTACATTTTTATGTATTGTTAAGGGCTATTTACAATGAAATGATCACAAGAAAGATAAAATATTAACGGTAGCAATTGTTTAATCTACTAAGCTTGAGCATACCGCAGCATATAGAACACCTGTTGCCGAAAATGCACATTTCACCTAAAAGGATGTGGGAAAACTGTGTCAATTAGACCAGTTGTGGAACGGGTTGTTTTCAGTTATGTCCAGCTTGATAAAGGTGATGTGAAAAGAGATTGTTGTCATTATGATATATTATTTTGTTATTTGTAATTGTTTGGATTGTTTGTTGTTAACTGTTCATGTGTCATCTTTGCATTTACAGGAACCACAGACATATGCACGAGAAATTCTGAGAATCTTGAACACATACAAGGCAATGGTCATGAAAGCATTTTCTAATGAACCATTGTTTGTCCAAGCTTTGGATGAGGTAAATTGTCTGCATTTTGTTTTATATCTCATTGTTATCTAGTTTTCTATAGTCTCTAGATTTGTTAACATAAATTTAATTATTATCTATAACAGAATATCCGAAGTGCCTTTGTCCTTGTCAAAGGTGCTCTGAAGCATACTACAATATATAGTCACATCCAATTCTATTGATAAGTTAATTTTAGGTCAGCTGATGCTTAAGAAAGTGATTGCATTTGTTTACCATAATTTCTAGACTATAGTCCTGGTTTTTACATGAACCTCTAGGGATTTCTGCTCTACCTGTTACCCCAGCTATCATGAGTATGTACATTCATTTTGATCTTCATATGTCCTACCAGCAAATGTTGGTTAGATAATAGATACCATATCATCAGTGCTTCTATAAACTCTTAAGCTTCTCAGTGATGACATACTCCAATAGATATAAATTACAATCTACGTGGCTGCTTGCTACTCTATCATGTTCTTTCGTGTGAGCTTATGCATTTTTCATGTTGAGAAAGCTTCATCCAGTCTTTAATTTGTGACTTGTGTAGAGGCTCAGTAATCTTTCTCTTATTGTAATCTCTCTTCTATCTCTTCTCAGTTATCTGAAGAATCTGCAGCCTGTATATCTTGTTCTCTCTCAGCACCTGCTTCAATCAGGACGATTAATTATTACAGGTGTTGTACAAAGTCCTTTCATTCCAAGTTTAAAGTATCTAGCTGAATGTTCCACTGGACTGAACATCAAAAATTATGGCTGCACTGATGGCAGTGCCTCAGATGTATTGCTTTTATGTTAATATAACATTTTTGCACCACCGCATTTGGGCTGCATAATTCAGAAAATATGCATTTTGTTTACTGTTCACTGAGTGATGTTTTATTGTTTTCTAATAGGCATGTACACATTTCATTAACAACAATGCCGTAATTAAAGAGGCAAAGAACAAGAACAAGACGTCTGAACTGTTGGCACGATACAGTGATCTGCTTCTTAAGAAAAGCTCAAAAGTTGTGGAAGAAGCTGAACTGGAGGATGTCTTGCAACAGATTGTAAGTTACCATGCACCATTGACACAGATTATAATGCACTCTGATATAACATAAATTCAGTTATATCATGGTTGCAGTAATGACTCAATCTGTGAAAACATTCGTGTGTTTTTTTGCATCCAGTTCTTGCTATGCCAATGCACTTTTGGAGAAGGGCTTTGGCGATCTATTCACAAGCTGTCACCTTGACAAATATTTAGTTGCTTTTGCCCTGTATTTGAAAAATATTTGTGTTTTATGAATGTATATTGTATGTATATATATATATATATGTATCGAAATGACAATGTGATTGCTAAGAATATTTCTGCATTTGACATTTAGGGTAATATTTGTAAATAAGCTGGTTCCCGCAATTGGTATTGTGGTATTGTTCTTGTTAACGTATTGGAAATTTTATGCAAGTAAAAGTTATAAGTTTTAAATAAAGGAAATAATGAAAGAAAGAAGTTAAAAAGTGGTGCGGAGAAACTTATCAGAAACTGGTTTAAATGTATTTTTTTTAATTGGACGTTTGTACAATATCAAAAATAAAGATTTACTTTAAAAATACTATTGCCAAATGAAGGAATTTGATAAATTCTTAGGTAAGACATATTTTCTGTGAATATAAAATTGACTTTTAAGTGGTTTTTGTTTTAATTCAAGGTTATTTTGCTGCGATACATCGAAGACAAAGATGTCTTCAACCGATACTATATGAATAAATTTGCCAAACGCCTCATCGACCATCTGTCCGTCTCAGAAGATGCTGAGCGCAGCATGATCGCCAAGCTGAAGGTAGATTCATTCATTCATTCAGAGTATTTATATAGCGTCCCTTCAAGAAACTACTCAGAGGTGCTCCCAGCCCAACCACGACTAAAGAAAAAGGACTTGAGAGACTTGTAGAACCCAGCTGGATGGACCACAAAGTAGAGAGTGAAGTGTAACCGGGAGGTCATTCCAAACAGTAGGTCCAGCAACCGAGAAAGCACGGCGCTGCTTAATAGCCAAGCGAGCCCGTGGGACCAGAAGCTCACTCCTAGCTGAAGAGCGAAGTACACGACGCGCTGCAACGTCAGAGACTGGACAGCAAAGATCATGCAAGTATGATGGAGCACAGCCAAGGACACAGCGAGAGACCACAGCAGCAATGCGGTATAAGATCCGCTGGGACGCAGGCAGCCAGTGCAGCACATCGCGCATATAGGCAGAGACATGGGCAAATTTAGGAAGCCGCCCAACTAGACTAGCAGCCGAGCGCAACACACAATCAAGTCACCCGAGAACCCAATGGGAAGACCAGCAAGTAAGGAGCAACAGTTGTCGATTCGACTTGTAACAAAGGCGTGGACAAGGACGACGACCGCGTCGTGAGAGAGAGAGAGAGCGGGAGACCACCCGAAGCTGACGAAGCTGGTAATAGGCACTCCGAGCAACCAAGTTCACATGCTGGGACAGAGTGAGTTAAGAAGCGAGGGTGAGTCCAAGATCACGATCTGTGAGGGAAAAGGAGATATGAGGAAAGAGCAGAGCAAGTTGGGAAAGGTCAATACCTTGGAATTGCCTAAGGCCACCCAGCCAAATAAACTGCGTTTATGTCATTTTTTGTTTAGTGCTTAAGAATGGTATCAGGTAAATGGTCTACAAATCGTCATTTGGTTCAGGTGGATGGATGTCTTGCAGCCAGTTTGTTTATCACTATGTCTTAACACAGATATTCTCAGTTTCTGATGTGACCTGATTGTTTGGAGCTCATGCACAAAATACAGAGAGTGTTAGTTCAATACTTCTTGAACTAGTCCCTGTCTAATTTGTTCATTCATGCTTGCCTCTGTAAGAAAGCAATAGAATTGATACTAGGTCTGACGTGGGTCATTGGCTCTTACGTGTCTTCAGAAACATTGGTAGAAGGTGTCCTCATTATAGCTGTTATTTAGGTTTTGCTAATCACCAGATGGCTGCAGCAGTGCCTGGCTCCATCGTTGATGCTTATGTCTCAACCATTTTAAAGCGTTCAATGGTCATTAAAGATGTGGTTATTATTATAAAAATAGGAGAGATGACTTTTAATGATGTTATTATGCTATTCAACCATGTAAGCCATTGAGATGCATTTATGGATATTGATGGTTTTATGCACAAGTTTGTAAGAAGAGGTAAAGAAAGTCAAAGAAGCTTGTTAGGCAACTTACTCCAAAAGATGGGCAACTAAAACAAAGCTTCACAGCTGATGTTAAGATGGCAGGACAGTCAGGTTACCCTGCGCTGCTGAGCAAGGATATCTGCAGCTAATGGAGATGAAGTTGAGCACAGATTAAAATTCCTTTTGTTAACACAGATGTAACAAACTATGTAACAAACAGGATAACAAAGCTCAGTGGTTACACATGGAAGTGCATATCGTAAGTTTCATGTCCATTGGCCGTGTGCTATGTGCTCCACGCCTCGTGACTTTGAACTGCCCGTGAAAGATTACTTTAATTTCATCTCTTGAGTGTCCACTCTTTCGAGCTGTTTCCAGTGTTAGCTCTAGGAACCAGTAAAAACTCTTTTCCTTGCTTTTCGTTTTGCACATACAGATAGTTTAGCCCACTTGTTATATCCTTCCTTGTGTAATAAGTTGCAGTGTTTTCTTAAATAAATTATATATATGTATATGCTACATGCGATGTGTTAATATTTACAGGAAGCATTTGGAAATACCTACACATCGAAGCTGGAAAAGATGTTCCAGGACATTGAACTGAGCAAAGGTCTTAATGAGCGATTTCGAGAACACATTGCGACAATGGGCACAAAAGCAGAGAGTAAGTTACGAATACTAAATAGTGCACTTACACATCAGCGCAGAACACTTACGTGCACTGACTATGACTATACCAATTGATGCAGGTAACAATGTAACACAACACTGTTTGATGAAGCTGCTCTTCGCAAAGAATGTTCTATTGTTTGGAACTCAATCATTTTTTGTAATAAGATTTCTCCATGACTTATTCTTGCTTTCACTCCTTCCTGCTATTTCCATACTTCCGTCTACATCTTCAATCTTTCTCCCTCTGCTTCCTTGCGGCCTTCAATACCATTGATCACGACATCTTACTCTAAAACTTTCTACCTGTAACTGTTTTTCTGGCACTGCTCTGCGGTTTCCTGTCTCCCATCCCATTAATGCCCTCTTATTTGTGGTGTTCTTGTAAGGCTCTTTTATTCATCCTTTTACACTATGTGCTCCAATCAGCTCATTTACTCAAGCAATTTCAGTTGGTCATGTGGTCATGATTCCCAACTTTTCATCTGCTTATCTCCAATCTATTTCTTTGACTCCATAATGCCTCTCTTCTTGCGATTATCAAAATCTATTATTGTATGATAGCTAATCTCCTTTCCTAAAGCCAGTTCAGCTAAATGGTTTTCTGTTTATGTTTGCAGTTGATTTTGGCATTCAGGTGTTGACGCAAGGCCAGTGGCCATATCCTATGTCAGGTACACTGGCATTGCCAACTGAGGTTAGTGTTTTTCTACATCATTACATGATTGTATTCACCATGAGAAGCTTTAACATATCATGATAAGTTTTGTCATGCCACCGCCATTATAATTATTCAAGTCTTTAGATTAGATGCTGTTTTCTTGCGGTATGTTATTGGCCGTGGTAGTAATGTTTATTGAGCCGCAGGTTGCTTCTTACGTATTTTGTAGCTTGATGGCTGCATCCAGAAGTTTCGAGATTTCTATTCAGCTCAACACAGTGGCCGTAAACTGATCTGGAATTATGCGCAGTCGAGCGGCGACATTAACGGCAACTTCAAAAGAAGATATACTTTTACGGTGAGCTAAGAATGCAATTAATGGTGTGGCTGTATTATGTCTGATTTCTTTGACACCATTCAGTCTTTGCAAAGCTTTTCTGTCACTGGAATAATTGTATTGGAGTAAACAGAATGTATGACTTTAGTTTTGGAAAGTTTTTTTCCCCAATTAATATCATGCTCTGAATCTGATGGAATTTGCATAATATCCTGCATATGCTTTTAGAGGAAGATCAAGTGCTCTGCAGTCATAATAGTAATAGTAACAATGTCTATTTGTATGGCACCATAACACAGCCATGCCATTACAAGGGCGCCTCAAGTCATAGCTCAAATGATCCAAGAGTTTGTCTTTTGTTGTCATTTGCTCGGTAGCTGCTGATGATCATCTGTTGTGACTTTGATCATCTGTTATGACTGTATACTATATACATGTTTACATGAGATTGGATCTTTATCTCATCTGGTCCAACTATTGAGGAATCTCTGCCAACAACAACAACAGAATAATGTCAAGACCAATGCTAGGTGTGGACATCAGCAGGACCAGAACAGAATTATTGCCCCACACGAAACCAAAACTAGGAAACAAAGATATTTTGATCACATCATGAAACAGCCGCAGTGCCGCTGACAAGTCTTATGTGAGGGTCCGAGGATGTAAAAGACCAAGAATATCATGGATCAACACTGGACTGGACTTGTGTGCTTATTGGCTTATTGATTGTAGCGAGTGACGGAAGACAATGGGCAGTGAAGATTCATTTGTGTATCTAACCAGTGCGGTGTGATGATGGTGATATGACATGATATGTTTGACTGAAATGACCTATGCATGAACTCAAACACAACTGACTAATGTACAGCACACTCATCTAACCCCACAACACGAATAGCTGCACTTTAATTCCAAGTACCAACTTTTCAGATGGTTTTTGTTTTTCTTGTGGTTTTTTCTAGAAGACAGGTGGTCGCTTTATTTTCATGTCTTGACTTGCTAATATTCTGGCTGTTTAAGTTCCACTTGCCAATTTATAAGATGGCTGTTTAATTATCAGCATATATATGGCTGTTCTAAGCCTCAACTTATTTGTTTTTTCTGTTAGGCATTAGTTTTTATTTGGTTGTTTTGTTTTATTTCCAGGTGTCGACATATCAGATGGTTGTTTTACTGCAGTTCAACATTTTTACCAGCCGTACCTTTCAGCAATTGCAGGAGAACACGCAGATTCGAATCGTTAGTGATTTGTCGAATGTGTTTCATATTCTGGCTTTTTACTTGCTCACATGGCAAGTTGCAATGGATACCTTGCCCCAACTATGGCAAAACATTTCTGTGCATTATCAATTAATTAATTAATGCAAATGAACCAAAGCATTAACAATATAGTCATCTTGGCATCCTTATACCTGGCAACTGTGTAAGGTAGTTCTTATTATGAATTTTTAATATAGTCTCTGAGGGATTTTGCACAATTGGACTTTAACGTGGAAGTGATTTTTCGAGTTCAATTGAAACTTTGTAATTTACAGGAAGACCTGCAGCAGGTATTACGGATACTTTTAAAGATGAAGATATTACTTGGAGAAAACATTCCTCAGAATGAAGCTGAAGCCATACCAGACACAGCCGTACTTAGTGTTTACCAGCAGTATCAACAGTAAGAATTGTAACATCTTTTACCACAAATAGCATTGACACTTATTTATTTTTTTCCAGTCTGAAGAATTGCATTGCTACAGCTTTGAGTTGTATACTTCAGTCTGCATCAGCACTTTGCTAAAGGATTCTGTTTATTAAATGAATGCCACATTTAAAAAGATGCTTCATATAAGATGATGTCTTAAAATCTTTTGCACTTTGTCCATCCTATGGAGTTGAGCTGTCGAAAACTACACGACTAAATACTAAATCTTGACTTTGAACCTGAATGCAAGTGTAGCCACTATGCTGTGTATGCAGTTCAGTTGATAACACTTTGGTTTTGCTTCTTGTATGAACCTAATAGTTGTGCCAGAGTAGCCATTGTGTTTGAGAGCTGATTATGTAACACAGAATGTGAGGTTCCAAACTTCACATGATGTAGTTACTGTAAAGTGACCTTGAACAAGTCTTTCATGCGCAGGACCATGTAATTGATTGATGCCTTGTAAACAGGCGGTGATGCGTCAGAAAGTCAGAGGTATATGCAAAGTAAATAATACTTTAAGATATTATAATAAAGAAGATAAATGATTTTGATTATTACAGCAAAAAAGTTCGCTTAAACTTGAATATTCCATTGCGAATCGAAGCGAAGCAAGAAGAGGAGGCGACTAATCGCATCATCGAAGACGAACGTAGATATGAGACAGAGGTAAGAATAACAGTTCATCTTTTTCAAAAGTAAATATCTCTTTTTTACTTTATATGACACTTTGTTACCATGCATACCGTATCATATCTGGTCATTTATAAATCTCCTCTCACAGTTTGGATTATTCAGAGGCACTCTAGTGCAGAGACCCCAGTGAAAGAGAAATGCCTTCAGACAACGAGTAGACGAGGAGGACACCTCAGACATATGAACGCATCTGGGGCCAAATTTATGACGGTTGTCTTGGCTAAGTACCGCCTAAGTCCTAAGATGCGACTAGCTTTGTACTTGCGACATGTGCGATTCACAAGACACACATTTTTTGTGTGTTTGTAGAGGCGCCTTTGTAATGGCATGTGCTGTGTTACGACGCCATAGAAATTGTCGTCATTATTATTATTATTACACTCAGAAGACGATTTACTTAGGCAGCAACTAAAGCGTGGTTATAATTAGAGCGCATGTGCAAGAGATATTAATAGGCAGCCATACCATAGACTTTGTATAATTAAATGAGCTGTCCGCATATATGGAAATAAACAAAGATGTTGCAACGCCCGCGGAAGATGTCTCGGTGGTACATTATATGCGATCTAAAATGTGTTTTGTCAAACATTGAAGGCATTTTGTGACAACGAAAACGATAAGCATAAATCAGTTTCACGTCGCACAGCCAGCGAAATTAAATGTGGGACCACTAAAACACTCTTTGATGGTGTAAACCGCATTGAAGTGGACGAATCGCAAATGTCCTGCCTTTAATACAGTGACTAGAGACTTGCACGACCCTCATAGGTCGACTTGCGTTAGTTGTGACTTAGACAGCTAAGAGGTCGTGGTGAATACCGATTTATCCGCTAGTAGCTAACTAGCCAGATTTAGTCAGCGACTAGTGTATAAGTGGTCCTGGGCATGACGTTAAACTGCATCCATCCTCTGCCACAGGGAACCAACAACGTCCCTGTGCCGGTTCTAAGCCCGGACAAAATGAGGAAGGTTTGCCAGATGGGTGGCGATACTCTGGCAGTAAAAGACCAAGACGATTGAAATCCGCAAAAACCACGACACAAGTGACATAGCAACCCAGATGCCTCAAGGTGTCATGATGTGGAGCAGACATGCACAGGCCGGTCAGGACAGACCCGTGGAGAGAGTCGGGGGAGAGAGCATGGGACACATTACGGGCTTTGACCCAGGTTGTCCTTCATGCCTCTCTCCCCCAATATTCTCTTCATTCAGACAAGGTGGTCTAGCTGCTCCAAGATGTTAATGGTATGGAGCAGACCTGCTGACCGGACCGGTTGAAGCTGGGAAACATGACGCGAGACAGACTCAGACAGAGAGTGGCGTCGGACTCCTACGGGCACTGAGCCTAAGGATGTTGATGATGATGATGATGATGATGATGATAGTGTATAAGAGACCGTCATAAATTCTGCCCCTGGTCATTACATAGTTATTTAAGAATCCGTCAAAGAAACTCTTCACTAACCTAAATGATTTGGAGTTAAGTAAGACAGAATACTTTGTCTATTTTAAACAGTGGCCAAACAATTCTAGAGCCTTCACTGACACACAGTGTTGTCTTCATACATGTATTACAGTTGACACTGTATTCTGAATCCCTAATCTGTGCTGTATTTGAATGAGCAATGTTCAGTCATCTGTTGTAACTATTAAAGAATGACTACACTCTCTGTACTGGCTTCCTGTGCCCCAGTCAGAGTAGCTCCTTCTGCTTCTCCAGAACTTTGCTGTATCTCTACATCATATCCTTGATGGAATGTTCATTGTATATTATGTATAACTTGCAAAGAAGTTACACCCTTTGAAAAGAATCACTCAAAACTCTATAACAGTCTACTTCACTTACCTCTGGTACATGTATCTAATCTTCAAATAAGCTCCAGAACAATTACGCTCACATAGCCATTTCATCAAGGATTCAAATTAGATTGGGTCTCAGGATAAGTTGGACAGTTTACGTTACTGTCCAATAGAACACTAATCTGTACTCGAAGAATTGCTCCACATCTTAGACATAGTCTTTTGTCTGTATATATGTTTCATGATTAATCAGTTACTTCTATTTTGTATATTGTGTTTTAGGCTGCTATTGTTCGAGTGATGAAAACAAGGAGAGAGTTGAAACACAATGAACTGCTTACAGAGGTTGTTCAGCTGCTCAAGCCACGTTTCCAGCCAAAATTTCAGCATATAAAGGTAACCATTGTCTTCTAAGTATGTACAGCGCAGACTGCAGACTCATTAATGTGTTGCCGTTGGGGACAGGCCGTCCGACGCAGCGTGTAAACCAGGATGCATGTAAAACAGACTGATGCAAGAATAGTGTATTGTCTAACTGCCATATGTACTCGGATATGATTCAACAATTTTTACATTTCTTTGTTTGTTCGTCCATTTGCCTGTGAGCCATTGAAGGTCATTCCAAAAATCAAGCATCTCATGGTCCATGAAACTTGTTTCTAATTCTTTACTGGCGTCATGTCAAGGTAAGGTCTCCACTCAAAAATTATAGCACTTAATTTCATTGTGCAGGATATACATTATGCAACACAGTTGGGCTGAAATTTTGACATCTACTTCCAACATTTTTAAAGTGTACCTTGAAGCTAAATCTTATAAGCCAGCAAAGTAGGAAGTTGAGTAAGAGTGCTATATCTTGAAACTGTAACGAATCTGCGCTATACCCTGTACTTGTTTCCTCTGTGTATGTTTTATATAAATATACAAATTATACATAATTCGGTTACGCCTACTTATATGTAGAATAAATAACTATTGGAAGATCAAGACATTAGTGTTCGGAAAGATGGATGGTCCAAACATGAAATGGCGTCCCCATAAAGAATAGATAGACGAAAGCGACTGAGAAACTAATGCAGCAGTGTGAAGATCAGTTCAATAGAAACCATTGTTTCAGGACCTTTAGAGGTTTATAATGGGTGTTTATATAAATATCTGTTTGTGTAATAATGGTACATACCATTTCTTTACGCTTCACAGATGTATGTGTACTTGGGATGAAGGTGCAATTATGTGGAGGCAATCTCTCCATCCAAGTTTCACGATTGTTTCTTTTGTGTTTCTAGGTAAGAATTGAGGATCTAATTCAAAGAGACTACTTGAAGAGAGCTGAAGGCCAGAAAGATGTCTATCACTATGTTGCCTAAGACTTCGAATGTTCAATTGTCTTCAAAGATTTCTGCCATATGTAGCTAAATCTTGTATAAATGGAATTTATTTTGGTCGGGACAGTTGTCAAGAGAGACTCCTCTACCAATTCATTATCTCTGTTGCCCCTTTTTCGATAGGCCTAGTTATCTTAGACTTTTCTTTCCCCCCCCTTTTGAGCACCTCCTCTTATTCAATCCAAGTAACTTCATATATATATATATAATTATATATATATTTTGTATATATCTAATGGATTTTATGCTGTTGTGTATCCATGACTTGTTTTCCAAGGACTTTGTGTTAATGAGTCCATGCTGTGTATACATGTAAGGTATGGATATGCCAGACAGTCTTTTTGTGTAAGCTTCTCTCTGTGACATCTGTTTGCCCTTTGTGCCCACCGACCGTCTTGACCTCTTTGTACCTCTTTGTCCTTGGTGTTTGGTGTGCCTTGTCTTGAAGCCAAGCATTTGCTGTGATACGCCCCTCCACATGAAATGGTTTTCCTCTCTTTTGCAGGCTATGCTCATGTCTAGGCTCTTCCCGCGCATCCTCTCACTCTCTCAAGACATTTCTTTTTCCTTGGGCTTCGGTGTTGAAAGCGCCTCTGATTAGTCGATGCTGTGAATAGTCTATGCTCTGAATAGTCTATGTTCTGAATAGTCGATGCTGTGAATAGTCTATGCTCTGATTAGTCTATGCTCTGAATAGTCGATGCTGTGAATAGTCTATGCTCTGATTAGTCTATGCTCTGAATAGTCTATGCTCTGAATAGTCTATGCTGTGATTAGTCTATGCTCTGAATATAGTCTATGCTGTGATTAGTCTATGCTGTGAGAGGCGCTCTAATAAATGTTTGATACGATACAATGCAGTCCTTTATCAGAACTAAGCTAATGACTTTTTAACGATGATCTGTTAATCGACTGATCAAGCCGAACTCCTTCCTTGTCGCTTGCTCATGGACTACTTTAAGCATTGGCGCTCTTTCTCAATTGCTGGCCATCGGACTTGGATTGGACTCCTGCTGCACTCCAACTGCTGCCTAGAGGTCGCATCACTATGTTCCTTATGAACTTAAAAACTAATTTGGCCATGGTTATACTTGGAGCACTTCCGAGTAGTTTACCTTAATAACAACTGTAAAGTTGGTTTTCTGACGATACATACATATATCTACATGTACTGGACATGAATGTATTAATTAGTGCAGAATTTGATAGAATGAGGTTGGGACATGTATCACAAATTTAATTCAACTAATGATGCAAGTCATGCTGTGTTTAATAATGCAGTTCGCAATTTGCCTACTTGTTATTATTCTGTGGAATACGTGTTGAGACTTTCTGTTGTAAGTGCGATTAGTAATTATAATCACTGAATATGCTGTAAGAATGTTATTAGGAAAGTATTAGTTGCAAAAGATTGTCTTATATTTCCTGACTCATGATTACTCTGTCTGCTTTGTAAATCATTGCTGAGAAGGAAGTTACTACTCCGGTTACTATGTAAATGCAGACTCTGAAAATTAAGAGATATTGCGACCTGCACGACCATTGTACGCAAGCTTAAATAAGTCTGTGTGTGTGTGCGCATGTGTGTAATTTATATCACTATTTTCACCAACTTCAATGCTAATTGGGTTTAGATGTATAGTTATTTTGATTCAATTTCTCTACTTCTGTTCGTTTACGGTCTATTTGCAGTACATCTGATATTCAGATATAGGAGCTTTTTTTATTACTAATATTGTGATAATTTGTTTCAATTACTATTGCTGCTGGTGAGTGACAATACAGTGTTATTACTCTTATTCTTGTTATTGTCATTTAAAATGTACTGCTATGTTGTGTCCTGTATTGAATTGTCTTTAACGGATGGGATTGCTGAAATTGATGAAGTTTTAAAATGCTTTTTGACATATAAATATAGGAAAGCTGCATGATGCAAAACATTATAGTTACTGCATTTATTTGTTTTAAGGTCTTCTGTTGCATTTGTAATATCTGTGCACTTAGCCATAATTTATGAATTAAGTGAGATGGCCTTCTCTCGGATGTTGCATATATTTTATGTAAGTTTATGATTTCTAAGTTTTATTCATGCTCTTGTATGTATAATTGTATATTTTTGTATTTATCTGGACATGGTATGCTGCATTTGAAGAGCCTTCAAGAAATGATTCTAGCTAGTTTCTGTGTGATGTGAAGAGCTGGTTCCATTACCTGTGTTTTATTCAGACTTATGTTTCTTTTCTGGCTGGGTTGATGCCGCCTGCTTCGAGCAGAAGGTTGCTTTTATTTGATTTGTTGCTTTGCGATTTGTTGATTGAGGATCATATGTGGGCCATCATGACGTTCACAAAACAGAAAAGACACTATATATAAAAGAAATTTCTACAATCGTTGCAATCATTGATTTTTAATTCTTTTTCAAGTATCTTGGAATTATGTGTGTGAGAATGAAAATATGGTGAATTCTTTTAAAGTAGCTTTATGATCCGAGAATTTATTTCAAACTTGTTTGTTGATGTACATATTTGTAAATATTGTACAGAGATGTTCATTATTCTATTAATTAAATGTTCTAGAATCAAAATGCCTTACTTAATCAGCTGTTCTTGTTGTTGTTCTTTATATTTATAGGCAGATATTTTCGTAGAACATTTTCAGAGCCTGTAAAATGCCCTGACAATCTGTAAATAGCACTTATGTTTGGACTTATTCTTAATTTGAATGTTGCTAACACCTCTAAAATAATGTAAATGAAATTTTAAACTCATTGTTATTATAGACGACAGTAACACTACACTACATGACAGTCACACTTTCTGCTGAAAGGTGCTCGAATACGTAGGGGCTCAGCGACTTTTAGAAGCTCTGCGTTTTGGAAGTGATAAATAGTTTAAGATTTGTGCTTTTCTATAAAAAAATTAATCAAAAACCTGAATAAAATTATAGTTGTGTATAATACTGTATAATGTATATAGGCCTAGAGATGTAATATAGGCCTATAGGTGTAATATCGCACGATTAGTCCACATAGGCATAACTTTATACTGTGATGGCGGTTTCAAGTCACCACCACGTTTTAAAGTGGTGGTGAGTGGTGACAATCACCACCACTTTTTGGTCCTGCAAAGAAATATATTTTTAGCATTTGGCTGTCTAGCATATAGGGATAATAGGGCCATAAGCTATTCATGCAAACTTAAAATCGCAATGGCTGCAGAGCTGATAAAGGCTTCCATAGTGTGTTCACTGTCCACACTACCTTATGTTTGGTTTGTGAAGTCGTCCGGTTTTTTTAAAGTCTGAACTTGATGCTATGAAATCAAGTTTCGAAAAAAGGTCAATTTATCAGACTCATTTGAACATGTAGCCAACTATTACACTTTGCGATCTAAAGTGGCGGACAAAGTGTAGACCCATTCGTATTTGGGGAAGGAATCGAGAAAGGCAAAGGAAGAGAGAAGGGAAGTGTAGTGAGTTAATTAGGCCACCAGAGAAATAATTGTCACCACCACTATCTGGGACAAATTAAGTTACGCCCATGTTCGTCCAAGCACTTTTAAAACTATAGCTATCTCTCTTACACATCTTAATCTTACATTTGAAGTGAGACTGGGATTTGCATCCAACATTCTAGCAAGCAGCAACAAAGCTTGGCTCAAGGGGCTCCGCGTCGTTTACAGTTTACACGTAAGGTAAAATTGTCCATGAACGATTGATGAGTTAAGTTCACCTGTGTGGACAAGTGCAGAGTACGACATCCTTGCGCTTCTTGTGATGACCGAAAGAGATCTAGTATGCATAGGAGCCACCGTCACACGGTCACACCAAAGCAGATACCCGGAATATAATCCTGTGCGGTTATAGCCAATGCAGGACATCCCTCATAGGCCTATTATCAGAGACATGACCGAATTTTGGGATACGACCATACGCTCGAGGGGCGCGACCGAGCGCAGGACTCTCTCTCCAGGAAGCACCCTATAACCGTCCCGCATGGAGACCGGCATAGAGAATGGGTAATAACGATCGGAAGATCAAGATAGTGTTCGGAAGGGTGGATAGTCCAAACATGAAAGGGCAGTTCCCATTGAAGGCGGGTGCGGCGTGCCCACCGTTCCCAGAAAGGTCGGTTTGAGTGGATAAGAACTGCCACAGAATACTATAGATATTGGCCTATTCTGTCGCAGCATAAAAGGTAAGAGCGAGAGTCGGGATAGATAACTCTGAGCTGGTGGAATAGTATACTATAGTTACGAGAGAGCTATAGTATATAAATGGGCCAATGTGAACGTCGTAACTTTTCATAAGTCATAACTGATTAGGCCTAGATATTTATTTTCCATGTTTAGGCTTACGCATTTTTTGTCGAGACTGCTAAATCGCCGTAGCCTAACGCTCACGTAGCCTACCCAAAAATCGCCTATATCCTGGAACCCCTTCCCTTCTTGCGTCGGCCTAGTAGGCCTAATACGAGTGGCCTTTAATCGAGGCATCGGAAGTTCTGAAGTTTATTAGGCCTATAATTAATAATTATTATTATTATGTTTGCTAATTATAAGGTACTGCATGCGCACCGGCCTTGAGCTATATATATAATTATATCCTCACCGACCGCCATAAATTTCCGAGCCGTCATATCTAACGGGTTGATTCGGCATGTTTATTATTATTATTTTCGTTTAATGAAAACAAAAACTGATAGACACAGTGACACACCGCTATCAGGCACAAAAAGCAGTTGATCAAATACACTATAATACCTATAGGGCCTAGAATGCTAGAGCCTTGTCTGTTGGATTTGTCTTAGGAAGAGAGCACAAAATGACAGAAATGAAGTTTAGGCCTAGCTTGCTAAAAATACACTAAAATTCTTACAATGTTTTCTCTATCTTAACATTGGCCTAGGCCTAATTATCGTTTTTTAATAGTTTTAGGAATTATTATCGTTAAACTGCCTAACAATTATTATTATATGTAATATGATCTCAGGAACGACTGGAGACGAACTCGTCTGCGATTACTCGAATCGAATTATTTATTGTTCGCCCAACACCTTGGCGGGAGATTATTATTGTAGGCTTGTAACGTTAACTATTAAAGTTATGATTTACTTTAAAAATGAATCTGGATAACTTAGAAACACGGAGACGAAGTAATCTTAAAAAATTTCGCACTAACCTGGATGCGATTATCGAAAAGGTACATAATCCGTTTATTAATGGACTCTGTGTGTTCCGATGAAGAGTACCACCCGATCAATGCATTGAAAAAGGAACAGAGGGTGCGAATCACCGAAACCCGAATCACCGAAGCGCATTTCTGCCGGATAATAATAATAATAAATTTTCTTTTATTTAACATTCCGGTTGACAGAACGCAACCGGTTACAGCGTACAATTATGCAGTTGAAACAATTCACAAGAACGCAGATTACAGAATACACAAATCTTGGTTAAACCGTAGTTTAGGTTGTTAAATTATTTTAGCATTTTTCGAGGTTGTTAAATCTATATACAAATAATGGTCACTTTCGGAAATAGGAAGCTTTTATAAGAACTTAGGTTAAACCGTAGTTTAGGCTGATAAATTACTTGTACAAAAGTTTAGGCTGATAAATTATTTGGACATTATCCGAGGCTGCAAAAAGTATATACAAGTAATTTCTGGACCGCCAGGTTCAATCCAGCTTCCATTTCAACTATAAAAATGCCGGTAGCGTTCTACAATGACTCGGTAGCAAGTAAGTGTATTTTTATAAATTCGATGAAAAATATTTCCTCACGAAATTGAAGCGGGATTTTGCGCGTGAGGGTCGGTTAGGGCTCAGGTTAGGCGCCGTGAGGGTCGGTTAGGGTTAGTTTTAGGGTTAGTGCAGTCATATATGCTGAAATTGAAGCTGGATTGATAAACAATAATTTTCAATGAAAAATGGCTGAAAAATTTTTGCTGACGAAATAGAAGCGGGATTTATCGAACAAATTATTGCCTAAAGAGAAGCTGGATCGATTAAAATTATTCTCGGCAAACTAGAAGTTGGATTTATTAAAGATAACAACGCTGCAACGATATCTACCGAGTCATTGTAGAACGATTTACCGAGTCATTGTAGAACGCTACCAAAATGCCTTTATCCAGCTTCCATTTCAGCTATGAGATGCCTTTATCTAGCTTCCATTTCTCTTGCGTTTTTCGTCAATCCAGCTTCTGTTTCACCTGTAGAAGAACCTTCATCCAGATTCCATTACTTACACGTTTTTTCGTCAATCCAGCTTCCATTTCATATATAAAGAAACCCTCATCCAGCTTCCATTACTTACACGTTTTTTCGTCAATCCAGCTTCTATTTCATATATAAAGAAACCATCATCTAGCTTCCATTACTTACACGTTTCTTCGTTAATTCAGCCTCCATTTCACCTGTAAAATGTCTTCATTCAGCTTCCATTTCTCTTGCGTTTTTCGTCAATCCAGCTTCCATTTATATACTGCACTTTTTCTTCTCAGGTTTTCAGTTTATATTGCTACTTCCGGTGGCGAATGTTCGGAAATTGGAATAGCGCGTTGTATGACGCGCTATATTCATGATTGGTGGTGTTTCTTAATTTATCAGCCTAAACTACGGGATATCGACAACGTAAATAATTTATCAGCCTAAACTACGGTTTAACCAGAACTTAAGACGCTCACCATGGATAGTTCTATTTCAGGCTTAAAATACCTTTATCCAGCTTCCATTTCTCATGCTTTTTTATCAATCAGCTTCCATTTCAGCTATATAAATGTGTAGCCTCCCATTTAAAAGCTGTTTTGCTGCGTTTAACAGGTATTGAGTAAATTACTAGACCTTTACTATCCTGGTTAAAAAGACACCAATAACTTCTATGAAAAGTGTATTCTATTAAAATATCGTTATGCACAAACAATCAAATAACCTATCTACTTAATTTGGCGTTGATTATTTATATTATTATTAATAGCTTATCTCTTCTCGACAGATGAAGTTTTTCTTATGAGTGAAGTTGAGCAACTTGTAGTTTGTTTGAAGAAATGCAACCAAGTGCTCTTGAATATATGATGCGGATAATAATACAACCACGAAGACCTTGCTCCAGGATGAAGAAAGACAACGTCGTTGATTATAGATATCGCCAGCACCAAATCTTCTTACTTGATGAAGTGAGATACGTCGCTTAACAGACGAACGCACTCGAACACAACCAATGTCCACCAACGTGATATCGTCCAAACGAATATCAGTTTCTCTGCCAATCTCCAAATGTTCACCACATCACACGTACGACGAAAAAACAAAACACGAGAGTTCCGAGTTCCTTCAAATGAACTCAACTCCGCTATTTAACGTCCTAGTTGTAATGCCTTCTTTGTAACGAAAGCGCATTCAACTATCGTTCATCCGTGCCGCTAAATATGACTTAAGAAACGTCCGCCATAGCGATACGTCCTTCTTTCTTAGCGTTCAGCATCGGAATCAAACATTTTCTTCAACCGTTACGTGACGTTGCACTAAAATCGTTATATTCGCTTCCGAGCGCTACCATTGGTTTGTTGACTTAATATCCCATGACAACGTTTTCGTTGCGTAACTTTACGCGCTGTTGACACGCTAGTTCCTTGGTAACCGCCCCTAAGCTATATATTATTATTTATTTCGCCAAATTATTACACATCAAATTAAATCAACGCCAGTACTAAATTGACTAGCTTAACTCTTACTTATAATTAAGGATTAAACATTGTAATAAATTAGTTCAATAGATAATAGCGTATATAATTCGCTACAAATACCCCTACTTCAAAAGTCTGTAATCAGGCTTTTAAAACTTACCTAATTATCTATTAGCTAATTATTCAACTGCATTCTTACTCTACCTTTACAAAGCAACACAATATAACTGAATTACATCTTGTCTATATCTACTCATTGCCTGCTACTGCTTTACTTATTTAAGTAAGTCCTCTACTCAAATAATCAGAAACTACATTACTGCTTCCCTTAATGTATCGTATTGTAAAGCAATAATTTTGAAGTGCAAGACTCCACCTCATGACTCTAGCATTTCTCATCCTTCCTTCCTTCATGTACTGTAGTCCACAGTGGTCCGTCTCAATCACAAACTGCTTTCCACACAAGTACCTATCAAACCGACTTATTCCCCACATTATCGCTAGACACTCTCTCTCCTCAACTGAATATCTCATTTCTCTCTCCAATAGTTTCCTACTCGCATACGCAACTGGATGGTTTATCCCTTCATACTGCTGTATCAGGACACAACCTATTCCTTTTCCCGAAGCGTCTGTTTGTATCACAAATTTCTTTTCCAAGTTTGGTAACTTAAGGATTGGTGTTTTAGCCAGTGCTGCCTTCAGCTGTCTAAAACTCTCATCTAACTCTTTGTTCCACTCGACATTATTAGGTGATAACTTCTTTGTAAGATCACTTAATGGTGCCATCAGTTCAGCACAATGAGGAATAAATTTTCTGTAGTAATTTATTGCTCCCAAGAAACTTCTTATCTGTTTCTTTGTCTTCGGTTGTGGCATGTCCACAATCTTATCAACTGATTCTCCTTTAGGACTGATGTCGTCGTTGTTCAATGTATGGCCCAAGAAATCTATGCGACCATAGCCTAACGAACATTTCTTTGGTTTCAAAGTCAGGTGAGCATTTCTCACTCTTTGGAAAAATTCCCGTAATATCTTTAAATGTTTAGTCCATCCTTCTGTATGAGCTAAGATGTCATCAACATAACTCTCCAGATTCTCAGTTCCATGTAATATCTTCCTTATTAGTCTATTATAGCTGGATGCACTATTTACTAATCCAAAAGGTAAGACATTAAACTTATACAACCCACTTGCACAAATGAAAGTCGTATAATCCTTTGACTCTTCACTCATCGGAATTTGCCAGTAGCCTTTGCAAAAATCAAACTTGCTGTATATTTTGCTGCCACTAAGTTTGTTAAAGATATCTTCGTTCGACATCATCGGTTCTGGATCAAAAACTGTAACTTTGTTCAATTGTTTATAGTTGCAGCAAAGTCTATTACTTCCATCTGCCTTCTTTACTACAACAAGTGGTGCTGCGTAAGCTGCTTCTGATCTTTCAATAATCCCATTCTCCAACATTATCTCAATTTCCTTATCTATTTCAGACTGTAGATGATACGGAGTTGGATATGCTTTCATCCTAACAGGTTCATCGCTTGTAAGATGAATCTCGTGTTTCACCATGTCCGTTCTCCCCGGCTTATCTGTAAATATATCTTCATACTCTCTCAGTAACTTCTCTAATTCACCTCTCTGTTCATCTTCCAATTGTGGATTAATATCGACATCCTTGTACGTCTCAGTTTGCTTACTAACATACAAGTTCAATATCTCATCCTCTTCATCTTCACCTTCTTTTCCATCGTGTACAATAGCCGACACGTATGCTACTGTCTCAGAACCTGACAATTCTTCTTCATTCCTCTCATGATACTTCTTTAATATGTTAATGTGGTAAGTCTTCAGTTTACCACCATCAACCTCGACTTTATAATCATAGTCTCCGATTTTCTCTCTGACAACAAATGGTCCTTGCCATTTTACAAGCATCTTATTATTGCAACTCGGTAGTAACAATAAGACTTTTTCTCCGATCTCCAGTTTTCTACATCGTGCTTTCTTATCGTAGTATTTTTTATTCTTCGCATTAGCCTTGTGAATTGCTTTCTGCGCCATGTTACACGTTTCTTCTATGCGTTCTCGTAGATCCGTCATATAAGTGTACACATCCTTCACTTCGTCTTCCACTTTTTCATTTGTCCACAGTTCCTTCAGTATCTGTACTGGACCTCTACATGATCTTCCGAAAATTAATTCGAAAGGCGTGTATCCGTGGCTTTCGTGTACTGTATCTCGTAATGCGAAAAGTAGTGGTGCCAAGTACCTATCCCACTCTTTTACTTGTTCACCTATCAATTTTCTCAGTGTAGTCTTAATCGTTCCATTGAGACGTTCTACACATCCGTTCCCCATAGCGTGGTATGGACTCGTCATCGTGTGCTTGATTAGCAACATTTTGTTTACTTCGGCCATTAGCTCTGACGTAAACTGGCTTCCTCTATCCGTACGAATTCTTTGTGGTACGCCCATCCGACAGTAAAAGTTAAATAAGGCTTCCGCCACTTCCTCGGTACTAATACCCTTCAATGGTATCGCTTCAGGATATCTGGTGCTTAGGTCAATAATCGTTAATACATAACGATATCCTCTCATAGACATTGGCTCTATGGCTCCTATGATGTCTACACAGACATGCTTAAACGGCACGTCCAGCACTGGAAGATGTCCCATCGGTGCCTTGTAGTTCACCTTCTTATCTACTGCTTTCTGGCATACATCACAACTTAATATATATCGCCGAACTTCTTGGTTTATTCCTGGCCAATAAAATTCATTCACAATTTTATCGTGAGTCTTCTTCATGCCTAGATGAGCTGACAGTAGCGAGTTATGTGCTACAGCTAGAACTTTGTTTCTCAACTGTTTCGGAACCATCAACTGCCACTTTGCTTCATCTTTCAATACTTCTTTCCATCTCCGGTACAACAATCCATCTTTCTTTACGTACAGCACTTTTTCTGTACTTTTCTCATCGCCATTCCACTCAGATGCTTTATCCCAGCAACTCTTCAATGTCTCATCTGTTTTCTGTAATTCCTTTATTTCTTTTGTGGTTATATTTAGGTCGGGCATTTCGGTGACCTTGAGTGGTTTATATTTCACCACTTTCTTCGACTCAGCTCTCGTTTCTATCGCTGCTGTCGTTTGATGTGCGTCACTGTTCATGACGTCATCACTTACAACCTTCTCTATTACGTCATCATACTCTGTGCTCATTTCATCACCCTCGAATCTTACTGTCTTCTTGGCATCTTGCCAACGTGAATTAGCATTCACAACTCTCTTGAGTATACCTTTATACCCAACTTTTTCTTGTTTCTCACTCACAATCGTCTCATCCACTTTCTCTCCTTTGTCACAATTAATCATATTTTTATCCGTGTTCTCATTCGTTACTGTATATTTTAACCCTCTCACGCGTCCAATAATTATCGGCTTTACTGGTTCGTCCATAACCATTGCCTCAACTTCACCAGTAAAATACTCGCTCTCAATGTTTACATGGGCTGTAGGAAAACACCTTAAGCTCCCATCAACTAGGATGCAGTGCGTTTCCTTCCCAGTCAAATCACTATCTCTGATCAGCGATCTCCTCACAATACATGTACTCGCTCCAGAATCGTAAAGACAATTGGCGTCTACTCCATTGACTTTCGCTTGACATTCGTCTATACTTTCAATGTCAATGCAACCATCTTTCCTTTCTGTAACTACCGTGCTTGCTGCCATGTGTTTCGGTACTTCTTCTTTATCTTTCCTATCCTGGCGTTCTACTATTCTGTCAACTTCATTTGACTTCGTATTTTCAATCGTCTGTACCGCCTTGTACGCCCTATCCTCGTAAATCTGTACGGCTGCAGCTGTGTGTTTAACAAACCCTTTGGCTTTATGCACACAATCAAATGCTTTATGACCTACTTTTCCGCACGCAAAACAAGTTATCTTGTGTTCCGCTGCCTGCTCTCTATCTCTACTAAATCCTCTATTCACATTTCCACTGTGATTTGTCTCTTTGTTCTGTCGCGTTTCAACTCTTCCTCTGTTTACATTTCCTTGGAATTTCTCTCTCGATTTCTCTTCAAATGACTTTCCATTACCTCTGTCATTATTGAATCTCCCTTGAGGTTTCACAGAATTCTCGGCATATCTGTACCCATGAGCTTCAATGTAGGATTCTGCACATGTCAATGTGTCCTTTAAGCTCATTTTTCCTTTCTCTTTAATGAACATCCTCAACTCATTACTACAAGTGAGGAAAAATTGATCCTTTAGCAGTAGATCCTCGATTCCTTCGTAAGTCTGCTCAAATCCTGCTTGTAGCAACCATTGCTGCAAATATCGTTGCAATCTGTAAATGAAATTTGAAGGAGTCTCTCCTTGTTCCATCTTGCTAGTCTTAAACTTGTTACGATACCCTCCTTCTGTTAACTGGAATCTTTTCAGGAGATGTCTCTTTAAACAATCGTAGTCTTGTGTTTCTTCAGCCGACAAACGCTGGTATACTTCTAATGCTTTCGATTCTAGATGTCGTGCTAGCATCAGTGACCATACATCTCTTGGTATCTCGTATGCCGTACACGTCCGCTCAAATCTAAGAAGATACGCATCGAGACAGTCCTTTGCCTCGTTAAATATTGGGAATTTAATATTCTTCATTCCCTTATGACTTTGGTTTCCTTGGTGGTTGTCACCCATCGTCATATAGGAATCTCCATCATCCCTGTTTCTTCCATCTCTCGATTCTATCTCTCTCAATCTCGCTTGAATCTCGAGTCTCTTATGCTCCAAAGCTTCACTCGCTTCTCTTGCAAGCCTCGCCTCAGTTGCTTCTCTTTCCAGTCTGACGTCATTTGCTTCTCGCGTAAGCCTTGCCTCGTTCATCTCTGCTTCGCGTATAAGTCTCGCGTCAGCCATCCTCGCCATTTCTATTTCGTTTTCTCTAACTGCTTTTGCCTCAGCAATTTTAGCCGCCTCACGCGCTGACTCTGCCTCTCTAATAGCCTTAGCTTCGGCTAATCTAGTCGCCTCTCGCGCTAGCTCCAATTCATTTTCTCTGGCTGCTTTGGCATCAGCTAACTTAGCCTTCGCTTCTTCTCGTTCTTCCGCCCTCTGTTGGCGTAATTCGTTTTGTCTGTCTCTGACAAATTCCTTCAATTCTTCACCTTCCAACGACTGTGCACGTCCCATATCAATCCATTGTTGCCACTCTGTGACAGCCATCTTACTTACTCACTTTTGTTAAGTAGTAATAAATTTAACGCTCAACTATGCGCTATACAATTTCACAACCGCTTGCAGTAATTGTCAAATTACTGAGCGTTACGCTAGTGAGTTCTCTTTAACGTAATATAATCTCTGGTATACGTCACACAAGCAATAAGATTATCGCACCTAATCTAATGCTTAATCAAGACACGCGCTGCGCAATGTTGCGCTGGGCCTAACAACATTAAAATAGCATTCCATTTTATCAGTTTTGTCTCTTTAAAATAAATGTCAGTAATGTTCAATTCTACTAACAATTAATTGCTAATATCCCGGACGAGCCCCCATCATTGTAGCCTCCCATTTAAAAGCTGTTTTGCTGCGTTTAACAGGTATTGAGTAAATTACTAGACCTTTACTATCCTGGTTAAAAAGACACCAATAACTTCTATGAAAAGTGTATTCTATTAAAATATCGTTATGCACAAACAATCAAATAACCTATCTACTTAATTTGGCGTTGATTATTTATATTATTATTAATAGCTTATCTCTTCTCGACAGATGAAGTTTTTCTTATGAGTGAAGTTGAGCAACTTGTAGTTTGTTTGAAGAAATGCAACCAAGTGCTCTTGAATATATGATGCGGATAATAATACAACCACGAAGACCTTGCTCCAGGATGAAGAAAGACAACGTCGTTGATTATAGATATCGCCAGCACCAAATCTTCTTACTTGATGAAGTGAGATACGTCGCTTAACAGACGAACGCACTCGAACACAACCAATGTCCACCAACGTGATATCGTCCAAACGAATATCAGTTTCTCTGCCAATCTCCAAATGTTCACCACATCACACGTACGACGAAAAAACAAAACACGAGAGTTCCGAGTTCCTTCAAATGAACTCAACTCCGCTATTTAACGTCCTAGTTGTAATGCCTTCTTTGTAACGAAAGCGCATTCAACTACCGTTCATCCGTGCCGCTAAATATGACTTAAGAAACGTCCGCCATAGCGATACGTCCTTCTTTCTTAGCGTTCAGCATCGGAATCAAACATTTTCTTCAACCGTTACGTGACGTTGCACTAAAATCGTTATATTCGCTTCCGAGCGCTACCATTGGTTTGTTGACTTAATATCCCATGACAACGTTTTCGTTGCGTAACTTTACGCGCTGTTGACACGCTAGTTCCTTGGTAACCGCCCCTAAGCTATATATTATTATTTATTTCGCCAAATTATTACACATCAAATTAAATCAACGCCAGTACTAAATTGACTAGCTTAACTCTTACTTATAATTAAGGATTAAACATTGTAATAAATTAGTTCAATAGATAATAGCGTATATAATTCGCTACAAAATGCCATGACCGCTTCCATTTCTCATGCTTTTTCATCAATCCAGCTTATAAATTCAGCTATAAAAATGCCTTTATCCAGCTTCCATTTCTCAAGAGTTTTTCATCAATTCTGCTTCTATTTTCATACCTCGAGGCTCGGTCCACCAAGCAGAACTTGATTGTTTAGCCTGCTTCTAGCAACAGATCTGTGTCGCACATGTACTGGAAGAATGTACTTACTTACTTAGTTTGCTCCTGTTGGAGTGTTCAAAATGTGGACGTGTTCCAACTGCAAACTTAAGTTGTTATCTGTCGCCAATTAGGAAATTTTCCATGTTTACTTTGGCTGCGCTGCTTTAAGTACTTGTATTTTGTACAATATTTTTTAGACATGTTTGTTGTTCAATTGATCTGCGCTGTTGCCACAAAATGATAGTTTTATTTGTGATAATTCTTGTTTTAGTTCAGTCGACCCTTTGATGAAAAATGCCATGATGTCATAGATCTAAAAACTCTGACAATTTCTTCTGACAAAGGTGAGGCAGTATGAGTCAACTTTGAAACATAAGGGTTTTTTAAGGGTGACACTTGTGTAAATAATTTTTATTGAAGGTCAATTTTGGTGATGTTGATAGAGCTGATTTTTTGCATCTTGCTATTTTGCTGGCTTCTGATTTGCATTTGATACAATGAAGCATCTTTATTAGTACTGCAGAAGTTTGCAAATAATTAATTGCTAATTAATTTTAACGATTAATTGAAAACCACTTGTGATATTTGATAAGGTGCCCTGTTGTTATAATAAATTACTAATTATAGACTTAGGGTGCTATTATTATTCAGGAGGTTTTATATAGCACCTCTTTAAGGTAGGCTGCTCAGAAGCGTTCCAGTCCAGCCATGACCGAATGGGGCAGCTTTGAGATTCTCGAGGAACAGAGTGGACTGGAGTGACCCCTGGGCAATAAGTGCAGTGAACAGGAAGGCCATTCCAGGTTGTAGGACCAGCGAATAAAAGGCACTGTCTGGTAGCAATAAGGGTATGGTAATAAGGGTATTGTAACACTCTGGCACGAAGAGCACAGAGACGCGGTATTGTTTCCTGTAACCCTCCCCAAAGTCCACTCAACCCTCCATTCGGATGATGGCATTGGTAAACTGAATAGTAGGACGTGTTGGTCGTCTTGCATGGCTGTTGTCAGTTAAATTCGATTTTTGTGATAACTTGCAATTGTCTGTTCTACTATGAATTGCGATCATACTGCGGTTTGTCGGTTTGAAGTCAAACAAAGACATTTTTTACTATTACAAAACACATTGTTATAACATTATATGTATATTGTTGTCTAGAACCTAGAAGTGTTAACATACTGGTTTGTTTATGTAATTGGTTGACGAAGACAATTGAGCTGAAAAGCATATTTAGAGTAGTATGAGTACTAATGTGGGCAAATGACTACTAAGCAACTACTAACTACTGATAAATAGTACTCATATTATAAGATAAATCACAAATAATATTGATTTTTGTATTTGTCATTTATATATGCCGATTATTTAGGGAGGAATGCATATAATCACAATTGGCTGAATGATATTAACTTATCATTAATTCTTGAATTTAGTTGCTCATTAAAAATCATTTCTTTTTTATTATAATTCTCCCCATGGTTGATGTGTCTTGCACAGAAAGAAAATTTGAGAACTTCTAGTGTAAATTGGTGTTCCAGTAGTTTTGTTTGTTATTTGACCTTAACTTTACCTCAGATAAACTGTTAACTGTAGACAATACTCCTATTGATTTTC
Source organism: Lumbricus terrestris (assembly GCA_949752735.1). Lineage (NCBI taxonomy): Eukaryota > Metazoa > Annelida > Clitellata > Crassiclitellata > Lumbricidae > Lumbricus > Lumbricus terrestris. The sequence goes on along the minus strand of OX457041.1, from coordinate 29,993,046 downwards.
TTCAGCCACAGTTTGAATGTGCTATTTTGTAGGCCAGCTACGAAATAAATCATACGCGCCCAAAACGTTTGGAAAGATCAAACTTGCTGTGGAAGAGTGCCATGGTAAGAATCGGGTAATAACACAAATACTGATAATAATTTATTCTGGTTTGACCCTCGTGTAAACCAGTGCACTTCCCATCTTTTTTGGCTGCTGAACCGTTTTTAATCGGACGTTTTTGACAGAATCCAAAGTCCGTGAAACAAAATATGCTCTGATATACATGGTACTTGTTTAAAAGCAGATTTATAGGTCTAATTATTAGTTCGGTTACGAATAGCTGGCTTCTGTTTCATCGCGAAATATTATATAGTTTTAATCCATATCTGTCTGTCTGTCTATGAGTACTCAGCTCGGGTGCTTCTGACCCAGGCCTGGTCAAAGGAAGTAGTTTATTAAAAGTACAAGAGAGGCCTTGCCCAAGTGAATGCAGGTCAGAGCAAAAAGAAGGACCCTTGAAAAAGTGCCATGATTGAGAAAACCCAATGCTGGACATCATTAGGGCTGTCAAAGTTTAAAAAAAACTGCAACCCAGATGCCCGAGCTCAATCTGAATGGTTGCCTGAATGCCAATCAGTGACAGTCCCTCAATAAGACAGCCCCTAATTTGTTTTTTGATCCCTAGAGACTGGCTGACTTTCGTAATATGCATGCTTCGCTGATTGCTGTTGCTTGCCAGTGACAAATGCAGGATAGACTTTGGAAAAATAGAGGCTGTGCTGATTTGTGATATTTTTTTTGTTAGCATTGGTAAATTGAAGTTTTCTAAACATGGTGTCAATGGTTGTTCCATTGTATTGTGATTTTGCAGATCTGACGACTTATGTTGAAGATTCTGCACTTGGGACAAGTCAGCTTAGCACTACTCTTTACGAACTAAACACAGTAAGATTTCAGAGAGGATTTTAAAAGAATCATTTAATTGTGCAGTTTTTAGTATGCAAATACTGTATTCAATTGGAAGTTAGACACTTATTCATGTACTGAATTTCTTAGCACCTTTATGAGATTTTATGAGCTGCTGTTTAATAAATAGCCAGATACATACATGCATATTGCATACCAATTGCAGTATTTGTCCTTGTGGTCCTGAAGTTGAATCTTCTGGAATTTAAGTACAGACATGACAGTAGCACATTGGATAACACACTGGTATGGAGAGCGAGAGGTAGCGGGTTTGCGCCCCGTAGAGCGGACTTGCTTTATAGGCTGCTAATAGCGCAGTGTACTGCAGGCTGTCCTGTTAGTAGTTAAGACTTATGTTAATTAAGATTGTTGCATAACTTGTACATGTACAGCGCAGTGCGTTTGCAGGTGTTTCATTGAAGAAAAATACACTATTATTATTGTTCCAGGACAAGTCTGAGCACTTGCACTGCGACAAGGGTTGTTAATATTGTTTTTGCAAACCGGTTTTTCGGTTGTGGAGCTCTGAGTTGAAATCGGTTACTTAATTTTTTTTATTGGCTTTGTGCGCTTAAATCTTAGTGTAAACAAAGATAGGTGGTCGATGGAATGGGTTGCATTCAACGATGTTTTCAGCGTAAAACGTGTTTAAGAGATGCTGTAATCAACTCGTCTCATTCACAGACAATGAATTTTATATTGGTTTTCATTTTCGCCATCACAAAATGTTAAAGTTTTAACGAAATGCGTGATGTTGAACTCGAAGTGTGTTAAATTTGTTTTACTAGACTGAAAGTAAACTGCATGACACTTTGACACGGCCTGCTGGTCTTTCAGTCAACCATTACACCAGTAAGTCTGCTGCTACACTTATATTTGATTGAATTAGAATTTTTTTAAACTTTGTGTAAACAAACTCTGTCACTATTTAAGGCGAGAGTAAAGGCAATTGGGCTTGTATCTTAAGTGCATAGTTATAATATATATAAGTCCTCAAAGACATGGTTGGATCACTGAAAGATCTTGTGGGGCAAGGTGGTGTAGTGGATGAGTTCGTTGCCTTGCAGCTGGAGGGTTGCAGGCTCAAATCCAACTCAAACTGTCTCGTAGCGACCTTGAGCAAGTCCTTCACTCGCAATTGCTCAGGTGTTTTGGTGTGAAACTCTGATGCAGTGTCCTTGCTGTAGCTGGGAGCGCCTCTGAGTAGAGAGCTTGAAGGTGTGCTATAGAAATGGATAGATAAATAAATAAATATAGCCATGATGCAGTAACGGAACAACATCAGCTTATTAGCCCTTCAATGACTGCAGATATTTTTGTGTGTCCTCTGCTAAAAGCTCAGTTTTTAAAAATCAGACAAAATGTTCAAATTATGATGGCTCAGCCATTTCCTTTACATAATAGACTAGGCATGCTCCATTCTTTAACGTATTGTTTCATCTTCCTTCTATCCATCCAGTTAATGCAGCAAGAATTTTTTTGTGGTTCCAAATAGTTGCTCCAAACTGTGCTCCAAAAAATCTGACATTTTATGTTTAACACAGTCTACACATATTTTCAGTGACAGCTTATGTTATGTGAGCAATAAATAGGCTAAAAGCTTTTCCATGTCAGTTTTGACGAAAGTGGGACATATAGGAGAGGGTAACAGGCCTGAAAATGGAAGGTCTTTCTGACAGTTACTCACCAGGGTTATTTCCCAAATCCAACTGCTGTATTCGTTGTATCAGCAACCTTTAGGATTATTGTCTGTACCATTGTTCAGGTAATGCCTCCTTAGCAACCAGCCTCAGTCTGAACCTTCTTGGCACCTAGCCCTAGTTAGATAAACCAACCTTTTAAGCATGCAGCCTCCATCATTTGCACCCAGTTTCAAAGTCAGGCTCAATGATTTAGCAACATACTTCCTTTGCAACTATTCTCAGCAGGCATTCTCCTTAGCAACTGTTTTGCTTCGCAACCATTCTCCTTAGCAACAACACTAGCAACTAGTTCTTTAGCAACTATTCTCTCTAGCAACCATCCTCCTTAACCGTCCATCTTACCAAGCAATCTGCTTAGCAGCCTTTCTCTACCAACCGTTTTCCTTCGCAATGGCAATCTAGCAACTAGTTCTTTAGCAACCGCCCTTTCTCCATAGCATTGTTACTCTAGCAACTAGTCTACTTAACAACTGCCTTCCTTAGCAACCATTATCCTTTGCGATTGCTCTTCTTAGCAACCATTCTTCTTCTGTACCGCCTTCTTTTGCAACCAATCTCATAACAGGCAGTCTGCTCATCGAATGATGCTAGGAAACAATACCTTTCTAAGTTTTTTACCAGAAGGATGAATATTATTTTCATTCGCAGGCACAGATATCTTTGACGAGTAACTCAGTAGCTATTGCTTTGCTATCTTGGATCATGCTCAGCTAAGGCTACAGGTGGCATTATTCAAATGTGAACTTTGAGTGTTTGCTTTAAGATTTTGCAGAGTTTTCAATGGAATCGCATGACACAGTCTACCTCAAAATTATGATTAGCACTTTTATACTAAAATTGGATTCTAGGACGTTTCATCCCAGGACGATTCATCCCCAGACGGTTCATCCCGGACGATTCATCCAGTGGACTGTTCATCCCCAGACGTTTCATCCCCGGACGATTCATCTAGTGGACGATTCATCCAGTGGACGTTTCATCCAGTGGACGTTTCATCCCCGGACGGTTCATCCCCGGACGATTCATGGAGCATATTAAATTTTGTTCATTAGTCGGCAGGGTATTACAACGTCCCGGTGAAGAGTGACATGTTCTATTGTTCTATCATCATCACCTATTAAAGTGTCGACGGCTTAGAGTTGTACGTTCAATTGGCCATTGTTTAAAATTCTGTACACCACAGTACGAATGCCAGACAACAACGTTTAACAAAACGACATGGCATACGCTTTTAAGTTCGAACAGTAGGCTACTTGTTAGTACGCTTTGAACTGTATTTCTAAATTAATTAATCCATGGCTAAGGGCGGATACAGAAATTTTCAAAGGGGGGGCCAAAATTTAGGGTCTTGTTGGTGGGTCAGAGGAAAAATTTTCGCTGTGTCGCCGAAAAACTGATGACTTTTTTTTTAGTCATCAACCTATTTTCGGGAAAAAAAGATACCATTTCATCCGCCGCTAAATCGACGGGGGGGGGGGGGCGCCACGTCCCGTACGATTTTGTAATAGGGGGGCCTGATGTCCTCTTTTTCTCTCTCCACTGCATTTCTTCAAACCAAATGGGGGGGGGGCCACGCCCCATGCAATTTTTAAATGGGGGCCATGGCCGGATTGGCCCCCCCTGGATCCGCCCCTGCCCATGGCGACTTTAATTGGTCGGCAGAGTGATACGTGCTGTTGCAGGATGCGAAAGGGCGAATGTCCTGATATATCTTAGGGCAATTGCCCATTTGTCGTGCACTTAACATTGCGTCCAGTGGATGAATCGTCCGGGGATGAAACGTCCGGGGATGAAACGTCCACTGGATGAATCGTCCACTGGATGAATCGTCCGGGGATGAAACGTCCGGGAATGAAACGTCCACTGGATGAATCGTCCACTGGATGAATCGTCCTGGGATGAAACGTCCTGGGATGAAACGTCCACTGGATGAATCGTCCGGGATGAACCGTCCGGGGATGAAACGTCCTGGGATGAAACGCCGGATACCTAAAATTGTATAGTGCAAGTTTGATTGGTGGCTACAATGTAACAATAGCCACAAAGTGTCTTTTTGTCAGTTAAACCATTTGGACACACCTCGGTCGGTAATGTAAATAAAAATATATAAATGTTCAATTACTATTACTATTACTACTATAATGTGTTGCAATAGCTTTTTTCAGTTCATAATTGAATGACCAATTCTGTGTGAAACTCTTGGATCAGTCACAGACCAGGTGCAAAAACAGGGTGCTGAATTTAAACATAAGAGAAGTACCAGTAAGTGCTCTGTGTGATTTAAGCGAGAGAGAGAGAGAGAGGTGCAAGCAAATGGGTCTTTAATTCTAACTAGCAACACCTGTGCCAAAAAGTGGGCTATAAGAAAAATGGTACATGGACTTGACTTTGATCTTTGTAAACAAAATTTCATATTGCATTTCATATAAAAATGTCTTATGTAACTTCCATGCAACTTATACAGTACTGTGAGTACCCGCTTTTGCATGTGTATGTTTCCATAGTTTTAAAATTGTCTTTTATTGATGGTTCCACAGGCTTCCAGAATGATGTCCTCTGTGAACTTGGAAATGAAGAGCCAGAGCCAAGTGATGCAGAAACTTTGTCGGAATCGGATTCAGATAGCTGGGAGTCGGATGACGAGATTCAAGATGAAGGAGGCAGCAGCATTTCAAAAGAGACGTCAGATGATGCTGTGAGTAATTCTGGAGATATCCTGGACAAAAGTGTGAACTCGCCATTCAGTTCAGAGGATGCCCCATCAGTTGGCTTGCTTGATTTGCACGTTGAAGAATTGTCAAGGCCACGTGAATTATACAGGTTGCCGTCGGCTGTTGTCCAGAGACATGAAAGTGAGAAGTTTTTGAAAGATTTTGCACACTCTGAATGTGGCCCACAATTTAAAGTGATTGCAGAGTCAAATGGATTCACAGAAAAAGAACAATCGGGGCTAGGGTTGCCAAAGACTGGCTTTGCTTTTGAGAACTATGTTCACCTGATGCAAAATAACCCCAAGAGTAAATATTATAAAGCTCAAAGTGAAGCACTGTGTAGCCGATCAGTTTCCGTTAATGACAAAATCAGTGGACAAGACAACGAAGCTCAAATGCATAGCAATTCAATTGGTGTCAGAGATGATGAAATCGAGCCCAGTTTAGGAGATTCAAGCAAAGAAGCACGGCAAAACCGAGATGTGCAGTTTTGTGTTTCTTTTGATGGAAATGATAATAGTCATTCATCATGTCCTGGCCCCAACACAGCTTCAAATATAGAAGGATTGGGTAATTTGAACGATGTAGGAGCAATTTGTAATATGCAGAATCATGCTGCCTCTGTGATCTACCCAGGATCATCAACGGAAACTTCTAGAAAACTGTTTAATTCAACGTTCACTGTAATATCAAGCGTCAATGCAGACAACAGTGGCCTGGCTCAGAAAGAGCAGCATATCTTGAAAACTAACTTTTCTATTGATGATAGCTTGATAAGGCGCAGATGTCGCAGATCAGACCTACAAAATTCTGGTTGTCTTTTAAACAGCGGTAAAAGTTCGATATCTATATCGGAAACTGTACCTGACGTTTCTCACAAAAGTTGTGTGAATAGCTCCATTTCAAAGCAGAGGGTGATGTCTACTACAATGGTTCCTTCAATGAGCGACGGTATTTCGTTGACTACCTCCTCAAGCCAACCAACTGTCCAAAGCCTTGTGAAGTTGCCTAGCAGATTTGTAGACATTTCTGGTAGTGATAAACCAGCAGTAACACTCTGCGACTTTGTGCCTTGTTGTCGCACAGCCAGTCCTGTAAATTCGCTTCCTGGCTTCGTAACCACCTGCAATAAAGAGTCTTCTTGCTTGGCTGATCGACTGCCCAGCATGAAAAGATTGCAAGAGATGTTTGAGCAAATGAAGAGTGTTTTTCCTAAAGTGATTGCTGAAAGAGTTCAGCCTGTGGTCATGTCCAAGTCACCAACTTGTACTGCTAACAGAACAGAGATGGATTTCAACGATGTCACCATTTTCGATGAAACGTCATCTGTGTATGAAAACATTGACCAAAATTATTCTACAGGTGCAGGTACATATAGACCAGAAGTCCAGATGGTTGAAAAGCCATTTTCTGTCATCGAGTGTCATAATTTGCCAAGGAGTGGTTTGGTGGATTCAAGCACTGAACAATCATTTTCTAACTGTGCTTCACATCCTGATTGTTTTAAAATGGCTCATAGGAATTGCATCGCTGTGAACCAAGCCTACACCAAGCTGCGTAGTCGGACTGTAGAGACGCGTGCACTCCCAAAAACTCCAACACAGCAGATTGGAAATGCGTTTCATAACTCTTTGCGACAAAAAGCATGTGCCGACTCCAGCGTTGCATCATTGTCTCCATCTGAATGTTTTTCGAAGATGAAGCTTTCATCACCTGATGTGTTGGTAACACATGTTGAAAATCTTCAGCACTCTAGTGGAAAATCTAAAAGGAATATATTTAAGCAAGCTGGCAAAGTTGCAGAAATTAATAACAATAGCAGCAGTATACGACCAGGATCTGTCTCTTGTGATCAAACTCATGATGAACCATCGATACCAAGTGTAGAAGAAATGCACAGAAGAGCTAACAGTGTCAGTGCAATGAAAAAGATGGACCAGCAGACATATTCAGCGTCGTGTGCTCACCGGATTGCTGGACTTAAAAGCTGTCAGTTCAACAATTGTGAAGTTAATCAAGGAGGTGGAGACGGGGATGTTTCTGTACAAAGTTTGAATCGTGTAGAACCTGGAAACCTAAGTGACATCACTTCAGACACAGATGAAGAGGAAAATGATTGTCTTTCATTACTCAGTGACTTGGAAGAAGATAAAGATGTCAGTGATGAAAATAATGTCATCAACGATATGAAAGAGAAAGTTGTTCATGATGAAGCTGAGTCTGAAGATGCTCATGCATTTACTTTGGTTGGAGCCACTAGTACTCCTACTAAAGATGGATCTGGCTTCCTTTTTGATACCAGCTTCCTTTCTTGTATTAGCGACTCCAGCGAGATTGAGAGGATTAAAGAACTTGCCATTGAGATTATCTGTGAGGATCTCGAGGAAACATTGATTGAAAAAACAAAGATGAAATCATCGGTGACAGCAGAGTCAACGTTGAAGCCTTACCTGTCATCTGTGACATGTGCTCAGATGACAAAAGGAGATGAGAAGTCGCTTGAACCGTATGGTTTTTTTTGCCCCTCTGATGATCTTCAGGGCATTAACTCCCTTGCAGCATTCAGGCATGTGGTGCAGGCTAACAAAACTATGGCAAAGACTGGACTGGAAGCAACATCTAGAGAAATGATAAAACGCAATGTGAATGGAACAGTGCATAATGGGGCCATGAGGAAATCTAATGAAGACATGCCGAAAACTGATAAAATACTTGTAGGTGATGAAAGAAAAATGTGCAATCATAAGACAGAAAAATTTATCAAACCAGCGAGCATGCCTATTACAAAAATCCTGGAAATTAATGACAATGATACGATTAAAATCTATCCGAAAGTGTTACAGACAAATTTAGAAATGAGAAAAATCAGTGATAATGTGAAAACATTTGGGCAAATGGAGGATAAGACTAAAGATGTATGTGTTGATCTAAGACATCCTGTTAGTCCAAGGTTGCCTGTGTCATCTAATGATGCAGTTCAGGTAAGGAAGAGAGCAACAAGGGTCTGCACTTTGGACCAGGCTGTCACACCAGCTTCGACCTTTGTCAATTCAGAAGCTCATCTGAAATTGACAGGTAGTTCTAGTTCTGCTTCAGTTGTGGAAGCAACTTGTTCAAATGATGGTCGTTCAGCCTTTGGTACTGTCATGTGCTTGCCTGTGTTCCGAGTTTCTGTTCAGCCTACAAAAATAGAGTCAGGAGCTTTATGCCAGCCCTCAGCACCTGCCTCGATTTCTGCTCCCGCAAAACTCTTTCACTCATTTTATCCAAAGAGGATGCATCACAAATCGGAGATTGACAAAACAACCTTTTCACGTCATCAAAAGGCAGCATATTCACAACCAGATATCATTTCTGATGTCTCAGAGTCCAGTCGTAAGTCTCAGTCTGATGTCACTGTGCAGTACCCAAGAAAAAATGAAGTGGAACACGTGGCATCACCTAAAACACTTAAGCGAAGTTCCGATAATTGCCACACAGAACATGACCGCTCTACAAAACGCTGTAGATCCTCAATGCAGGAGAGTTTTATTAACAATAAAAAGATTGTCGTCTACGAAACAGATTCAGATGAAAAGCGGAGTGAGGTGAGAGATGAGAGGCCGAGGATAAGCTCACATGTGTTGCCTACGTTAAGGACAAGGAAACACAAGAAGGCATTCTGCTTATCATCTGCTGCCAAGTGATGTCTAACTAGTGAGCCTTTACTTCAAGTGTAATGCTTTCAACCCAGCATAAAAACTTAATATAAAATTGAAAAGACTTTGTCAGATGAATGGCCCATGGCCAAAAGTTATTCCGATCTCAGAATTATATAACATCGTTTCAAAATACCTATGCGAAATTCCTGGTTAATTTAGTAGTTGCATATGCACCAGAGATGCCAAGCTTTGTGTCCAGGACTAGAGTATCTTGTTTTATGTCTCAAGTTTCGAACCGATATAGAGGACCTACTCCTCCAAATCCCATTATTAACTAAATAGGTACAAACGAAGCTGTGTGTGCTGCTATAATTACTTATGTGTAGACCATTGTGTGGGCCCATAACGGTCATGATACTCGAACCACAGACTGGTGTACACAACTGTTCATCAAAATCAAGATTATTGAAGGGTAATCATAGTGCTGGGAGGGTCAGACTTTGATCCGCATGGAGTTTGGGTGTGTAATGAAGACTTAACTATGAAATTCTAAGAAGGACAGGTTGAGATCCCTACACCCCCACCCTCCAATAAATTCTCACCCAGGACAATTGGGTTTTTAGATATTTCACTTGAGATGCGGAGATCAGTGCAGTACAATATATGGGTGATTCCTTGGTTTTTTAGCGATAGTGTTTGTGAATGCCTTACTTTACCATGTGTAATTGCAATCTCCAAATTTCTAAAAAGCCAAACTCAAAAGCCAAGCACAGTTTTTAATATGCTGTTGACTGATTCTCCTACAATGGTTGGAGATCTGAAGCTAATTTTAACATACGTCCACCATCACTCACTGCTGTCTTTGTTGTGTAACAGTCTATGAATAGCAAAGCTGTTCAACCTGATTGTGTCTGATCCATGAAACTATAGTGCTTTTAATTACGTGTGACTCTGTTCTTAACTTTTTACTTTTAAGATGTCAAGTGTAAGTTGTTTTGACTGAGGCAACTAGTAGTAAATGTAAATAAAATGACTTCAGCAGCAGAAAATGTTACTACGTGTATTCATGCACATTGCACATGCTACTGATTCACACTGAACCGCAAAGAAAATTCATGATTTATTGTCAAGTTTCTCATGCTACACAACGTTCCTGCTGTTGAAAATGGTGCTATATAAATTCTCAATTATGTTGCACTGGCGCTGATCTTAATTTACTTTTAGAAGCTGCTTTTGTTGAATATGTTTGTATATATCTGTTAAAGTAGTGTTAAAGAAATTCAGAGTTTGTGATTGTAAATTACTAACATGGTGTTGCAGAGGAATTTACAAGTTCATCAATAATGTTCTCCACAAAGTCTGTCTTGATTCTATTTCGGTGTGGGGTCACCCATAAAAGACATAATTTGCAAAAATACTGACAATTGTAGGAATGCATCCTCATATAAATATGGATACACCTGTATCTTAAACATCAAATTCAGATATGTGCATGTAACTAAGCAAGTATGTTCTTTATTTCTCCTCTTGCAAACGTATAATGGAACATAAAACATTGTTATAATACACTGCAGTAATAATTAGTAATCATAGATATACAGTAAATTGATTGAGAGATATGTACGTGGATAACATTCTTGGCATGTGAGTTACAATGTTTGATTTTATCTGGCCCGCTCAAAATCAGATTCGCAGTTTTATGCCAATATCTTTGCGATGCAGTGAAATGTTCATTTAGCGTCTGTCATGGAATGAACATTATCAATGTTGTGACTCATAATATATGTAATCCATGGACTGAACACTTCCGGCTTGGACTAGCGATGTTGAAACTCAGCTTAACTAAACCATGACTCGAAAGATACTGTTTTACATGAAATAATAAATACTTAATTGCTTAATAATAAACAAAGTGATTTAAGTAAACAACAGCGTTCTTCCACACAGAAAAGAACGTAACATGGCGTCGTGAACAAACGTGAACAAAAGTTGACTTTAATCGTATTCCGTGGACAGTGATAACCACGTGGCACGGAACAATGGAACTTTTCAAGCAGCCTAATTCGCTCGATATGGACAGTATTAACTTGGAACAGTCGTGGAAAAATTGGAAACAGAAATTCCAGAACTTTATGAAGGCGTCGGGGTCAGACCAAAAGCCAGACGATGTCCAGTTGGCTATCTTTCTTCATATCGTCGGAGATGATGCACTCGCAGTGTATAACACATTCGCGTTTACAGAGGGAGATTCTAGAAAACTCCAGCCTGCGCTCTCAAAATTTGAAGAGTATTGTTCACCTCGTAAAAACGTCGTCTTCGAACGCTACAACTTCTGGAGATCGACCCAGGCATCGGGTGAGTCGATCGATACATTCGTCACTACACTCCGTCAAAAGGTCAAATCATGTGATTTCGGCGATCAGACCGAAAGTCTAATTCGTGACCGCATCGTTTTGGGATGTCCAGATCCTCGTCTTCAGGAACGTTTGCTGCGAGAGCCGGACCTTGACCTTCTGAAAGCGCTAAACATCTGTCGAGCGGCAGAATCGACAAAAGCACAACTGCAGTCCATTCAAGGTGAGACGAGCTTCAATGCTAGAATACATAACGTCCACTCCAACGACATTGCCTGTTCAAAATGTGGTGGTTCACATAAGCCCAGAGCATGTCCAGCATTTGGAAAAAAATGCATGAAATGTGGAAAACCAAACCATTTTCAAAAAATGTGTCGTTCAAAAAACACTCCATCTGAACCGACTGTGTTCAAAAGTCCTCAAAGAGAAATCCGTGGTAAACTGAAACAGAACTCTACTCGGAATGTGGTTTATTCAGTCGATGATGTCCAGAATTACTTTGTAGGAGTACTGTCAGTGGGACAAAGAACTGATAGCTGGTGGAAAGACATAGACATAAATGGTGATTTGGTTCAATGTAAACTTGACACAGGTGCTGAAGCAAATGTTATGGCACAGTCTACTCTGAACAGTCTTGCTAACCGTCCTAAAATAAAACCTTGCAAAACAACACTGACTGCGTATGGCAACAGTAAGATAACTCCCGTGGGAATAGTCTCTGTTACAGCAAAGACCAGTGGTGGGACTGTGGAAGCTGATTTCTTCGTTATAAAACAGGACGCTCCAACACTCCTTGGTCTGCGCAGCTGCATAGCTCTGAACATTGTGCAGAGAATTGATTCCCTGTCAGAGGCAAAAAATGCTTCGAATATACTGGACGGCTACAAGGACGTGTTCACCGGACTAGGACAAATGCCAGGTACATATCATATTAAAATTGATAACAATATTTCACCTGTTGTTCATGCCCCAAGACGAGTTCCACTTGCACTCGAAGAGAAATTAAAGCAAACACTGTCTGAAATGGAAAAGTCGGAGGTGATCACAAAACAAGATCAGCCTACTGACTGGGTGAACAGTTTGCTTGTGGTTGAGAAAAAAAGACGGCAGTCTTCGCTTATGTTTGGATCCGAGAGACCTTAACAAAGCCATTAAACGAGAACACTACCGCATCCCAACCTGCGAGGATGTCCTAGCTAAACTATCTGGGAAGTCCGTCTTCACCGTTATTGACATGAAAGATGGTTTCTGGCAGATCAAGCTAGATGAATCGAGTAGTCGCTTGTGCACCTTTAACACTCCATTTGGTCGTTATTCCATGCTGCGCATGCCCTTTGGAATTTCATCCGCCCCCGAGATTTTTCAGAAAAGAAGCAATGAACTCTTCGGTGACATTCCAGGTGTGAGCATCGTGTTCGATGATCTGATTATAGCTGCAGCTGATGACACGGAACATGATCAAATCCTAAAACAGGTTTTGGATCGTGCACAACAAAATGGAGTGAAATTCAATCAAAAGAAAATACAGTACAAGGTTGGGCAAGTTAAATATTTGGGCCACATCCTTTCAAGTACTGGCGTACGTCCAGATGATGTGAAAGTTCATGCAATAATCAACATGCCATCTCCAACCAATCAGAAAGAATTGCAAAGATTCTTGGGAATGGTCACGTATTTGTCTAAGTTTATACCAAACTTTTCCTCTCACACGGACGTATTACGGCAGATACTAAAGAAAGACATAGCATGGCACTGGTTAGACCAACATGAAAATGCTGTGCAGCTCATCAAAAAATTGATTAGTGAGGCCGCAACGTTGAAGTACTACGACCCAAACAAGGTGTTGATGATTCAGACTGATGCGTCGTCTACAGGCCTTGGTTCATGTCTAATGCAAGATGGACAGCCAATTGCCTACGCATCCAGATCTTTAACTCCAGCAGAGAGAAATTATGCACAAATAGAGAAAGAGCTGTTAGCAATTGTGTTCGCCTGTGAGAGATTCTCGCACTACGTCTACGGCAGAAAGACAACAGTTCAATCCGATCACAAGCCTTTAGAAGCAATCTTCAGAAAACCAATCTGTGACACATCACCCAGGCTTCAAAGAATGCTACTCAGACTGTTAAAATTCCAGCTGACAATTGAATACTTGCCTGGAAGCAAAATGCTCATCGCAGATGCCTTGTCTCGAGCATATATCGCAGGCGATACAGAAGTCTCGGATGACCTTACAGAAGACCTTGAGGTTCTCGTACATGCGTTGCTCAGCAATTTTCCAGCCAGCCCAGAACGACTGGAAGAATTTCGCCAGGAGACATTGCATGATGCTGTATTAGTCCGTCTACAAAGTCTGGTCCAGGATGGGTTCCCTGAATCTACAGAAGATCTACCAGTGGAATTGAAACAATATCGCAAAATGGCTTCAGACATATATGAACTTGATGACCTCTTGTTTGTGCACGGAAAACTGATAGTGCCAGAGACAATGCGTCATGAAATGTTGGCTCTACTGCATGAAGGTCACCTTGGTATCGAGAAATGCAAGGGTCTTGCACGGTCATGTTTGTTCTGGCCAGGGCTGTCACAAGACATAGAAAAATATGTTGGTAAATGCACCACATGCAATGCATTCTGCAGGCATCAACAGAAGGAACCACTAATCCCTCATCCAGTGCCAGAACGACCTTGGGAGAAGGTCGCCGCAGATATCTTTCAACTTTTTGGAAATGATTACTTACTGGTTGTCGATTACTTCTCAAAATACCCGGAAATTTGTCTACTTCAAGGGAAGACAGCTAATTCACTGATACCTCATTTGAAGTCGATTTTTGCTCGCCATGGGATACCATGTGAGATGGTGGCAGATAACATGCCTTTTGCAAGTGCAGCAATGCAGAAATTTGCAACATCATGGAATTTCAAAATAACAACAACAAGCCCACGGTATGCTCAATCAAATGGAATGGCGGAAAGGGCCATACAGACAGTGAAAACACTTCTGAAAAAAGCAGAGAAAGATGGTTCGGATCCATACATGGCCTTGTTGCAGTACAGGAATGCACCAGTATCGGGCTTGCAATATAGTCCTGCTGAAATGCTGATGAGTCGGCTGTTGAGGTCCAAACTCCCAGTTATGGCTTCTCGTCTAAAGCCGATATCAAGGAATCCTGTACCAGAACTGAAGACACGTCAATCAAAACAAGAAATGTTTTATAATCGACATGCAAAACCACTTCAACCTCTGCATGAAGGCGATACCATCCGTGTAAATCACAATGGTCAATGGCGCTCAGGTGTGGTTAGGGACAAACACACCACACCTCGATCGTACATCGTGGATACAGAAGATGGGTCAACTCTTCGTCGGAATCGTCGTGACTTGGTTCGCACGAACGATCCACCTCCAGACTGTCAGCCTCTGGTCGAGGAAGACTCGACTCCAATCTCCATAGCTCCAGAAGACTCGACTTCAAACGTAATGCCTCCAAGGGAACCCACTCCAGTCATCTTGCCTCCACCTGTCAAGAGTTCCTTACAGAGCACTCGTTCAGGACGATCTGTCAAACCACCTGCTAGGTTTAGAGACTTTATAACTTAAGAGGGAAGGTGTCATGGAATGAACATTATCAATGTTGTGACTCATAATATATGTAATCCATGGACTGAACACTTCCGGCTTGGACTAGCGATGTTGAAACTCAGCTTAACTAAACCATGACTCGAAAGATACTGTTTTACATGAAATAATAAATACTTAATTGCTTAATAATAAACAAAGTGATTTAAGTAAACAACAGCGTTCTTCCACACAGAAAAGAACGTAACAGTCGATTGAAAATTGCAGGCCTGCAATGGTCTGACTATAAAAATACCCAATATAAGCACATTATAGCAATAACACCAGATGGCATATAGATGATGTGTTGTCCAGAATTTTTGACAAAACCTCATTGGCCAATCCAAGTCTCAGTTTCATAGGTCTTCAGATCAACTTGTGTTTCAACCATATGATTTAATTATGGCTGGTCATGGATTTTGGTTATCGGGCTGTGCTGCCCCTTGTAATCTTTTATATCCTTGCTTGAAAAATGTCAATTTAATTTAAATGTTTATGAATGGTGAAGTGTACCTACCTCCCCAAACCATTTCCTGCTCGATTTGGTCCTCATTAGGGAATGTAATCCCGGGATTCCGAGATCCCGGACATTTTACAATCCCGGGATTGACAAGCACGGAATCCCGTTTTTCGGGATTGCAAAAAATCGGGTTTTTCATTAAATTACTTCAACATTTGCAGTAATTCCTTGGCCAGTAGACGCCAAAACTACAGATAAGCAGACACCCTAGCGAATGTAAGCTGGCAACCAGCAGAAAACCCAGAGGAGTGACTGGAGGTAGGCGTTTCTCAGTGATCAGACAGCGGATTTGGGTTTGTCCCTCCCATTCCTTGCCTTGTTCGTGTGTATAGACTATAGATTTCTTCCACACACAAATGACACACACCATTCAGCTGACTGATAGAACATAAACAGATGTGAGATGCCAGTAGGGCTGACCGACTAGGCCTGTGAGGTTGCAGCGCCTAACTCCGATTCACACGTGTTGATGACACCCCGCCCCTATAATTGCGCGACTTGTGATCTGGTCAGCATACAATCGGGTTCTTGCTACCTTAATATCAGAGGACTGCAGCCAGGCTAGCCTGCAAGATCAGTCATTCACTGGTGAATCTTGGCTAGCCTCCTACCTGTTGAGTTCCTCGCGGTGTGGTCACTCGGTGCATTGGTCACCTTGTATTGTCTGACCTAATTCCGGGTCACCGTTATGCAGAGGACTATTTAATACCCTATTCAGAGTGATCGCAACTTAAGCCCAGTTAACGAAGGGGGATTCTTAAATGACCTCAACTCACGGCAATCTAGATCAAAGGAGAGACACGGGAGGGCGGGGAAGGAGAGGGGTCTAACTTGGTTGTTCAGTGAGGATAGAAGCCACTGGTAGTAGGCCTATCACTGTCAAGTTTCAAACAAACCCTGCTGCTGCAAAGGGACCGCCGGCAAACGCCCCTGCCGTGAGTCATAATTGATCGTGGTTTAAGTAGCGAAGACAAAGAGTAAGCTTTATTGTATTTGACCTACTACCATACTAAGTTCAAGAAAAAAATTTAATTGCTCTTATAAGTCAATCCCGGGATTGACTTATTTATAATCCCGGGATTGAGGATATGTCCCGGGATTACATTCCCTAGTCCTCATAAACCTTAAATCTTCTGGACTAGATTAGGCCTACACATTGAATGCTGATTGAGAGCATTCTCAATTATGAAAGAGTAAGTAGGCCCTAATCAGTTGACTTGAGTATAGGTTGTAGATTTCTATACTGAAGTCTATATAGCATAGATGCTCTGCTTTAAATTTTGCCTAACTTATACTGTGATCGCAGTGTCGCACATGCATCGAATAGTGCTTGCAGAACTGAACTTTAAAAAAAATTGCCTGAGACATTTCACTAGGCCTAGGGCCTAACTTAGAGCTTCATCAAAGTATGCAGTAAACTATAAGCAACAATAGCCTACGCTATAGTTACTGTTGACTGGAGCATCCTATAGGACCATGCTTCGTATAGGCCTATGCCTATAGTCCTGTAGTTAGCCGAAGGAATTACAATTTGCAGTTTTCTAGAGTGTCCCGGTTTTTGATGGCCAGAAAATGGTCACCCTTCTATAGTGGCAGTTTAAATTAGCCCAAAGATGTTTACTTCAGGCATCTTAACATCGCCTACATGCATGATCACTATGTAACAGTGGGTGGGGTGGTGTAGTGGGTATGTTCGTTGCCTTGCAGTCAGAGGGTTGCAGGTTCGAATCCACCAAGTCGCCGTGTAGGGACCTTGGACACGTCATTCACTTGCAATTGCTCAGCGCTTCGGCATGAAACTCTGATGCAGTGTCCAGTGTCCGCGCTGTAGTCGGGAGCGCCTCTGAGTAGCGAGCTTGAAGGGGCGCTATAACAAGTATCACAAGTACTATAACAGATCACAGACTGATCAATTAACTAATGGATCTTTAAATGTCAAACCTTGTGCGTACCTGCACGGTTATTGGGGGGGGGGGCTTAAGGGGGTTAATCGTGCAAATATTTTATTTTTAGCCTACATGGGAAAAAATGGATGGCCTTTTTAGGGGGCTTAGCCCCCCTAGCGCCGCTACTGATTGCAATTAATGTTCTTGACATCCCAAAATTATATATTTCCGATGAACTACATCTGTCAGGAACATTTGACGACTTGTGTAATAAATTAATAATAATATATAGCCTATTATTATGAGTATACTATAGCTGCATGGTGTACCCGGCGTTGCCCGGGAAATTTAGAATTCGACCCGCTCCGGCCACAACCCCACCACATCCCACCCCTCCACTTCCCCCACCCCACCCACAACCCCCACCACCACCCCATCCAACCACCCCTCCACCCCACCTACAAACCCCAACACCCCTTTCCGCCCCCATCCCACCGCCCCACCCCTCCACTTGGCCTTAAACACCTCTAAAACGTTGTCAACCACTGCTTTTATACGTAACGTATTACGTATGGGACCCGAAAGAAAAGTGCTGTCATAAGCCTGAGAGGGCAGTTAAGATCCAACAGGGAAAATGAGGGTTTTTGCTCTCCCCACTCTGGCTCCCATGGTACGTGGCAGAGATTCGCGAACCCCTCCTCTACGCGTCCGATGCCGAGACGGACATGTATGAAGGTTTGGAGTGAAAAGCTCAAAAACTGAAAATGCATTCTGGACAAAGTCACATACATATATAGCCACATCCTTTCTTATAGATATAGATTTCGACCACAGAATAGATAATTCTCATCGATATTAACAGATAATACCTATTCTTAGGATAATTCTGTGGTAAAACACGATGTATTCCTGCCCGCCAGAGGCCGTTGCTCGAGATAATATTATTTGAACGACGTCAAATCTGGACTTTTCGTTCCTATAATAGTAAACTCGTAAATTTTGGAGCGCCTAAAGAAACGATGTCGCGGGAAAGAAAACCAGCGATGCCACAGCTGGGTTTTTTCCACTAGATCTGGGTTTTTTGGCCTTCGTCTGGGTTTCTGGGTTTTTTTGGGCAAGATCTGGGTTTATTTTGGTGATTTGATATTTTGTACTTACAACACATGAATATTCTGTAAAATTCAATGTAAAATGGGTTTTTCCACTAAATTTAATTTCAAACTCCACAATGAAGATCTCATGTTGTCAATTCACAAATAATTTACAACCTGAAGACTAGTTCTGCACAGAAATAAACAATTTTGACATTTCAAAATAGGTCAGGTCACTCGTCTCTTTCCTTGTAGAGCTGTATTACATCTATGACATGCATATAGGCCTACAGTTATACACTGCAGGTCAGGTCAATCCTCTAGTGGTATAATAGCCAAGTTGTTACAGAGTATAATGTTCTAGGTGTTTAAAACATTGGATTGTTGGTGTATTAAGAATATTTGGCTGGAAACCTCGGACAACTTTAAAACTTTAAAACTTTGTAAACTTAAGCCACGTGTGTTATGTGCTTAGGCTACAATTCTGGTAGACTCGACCCGCTGTGCATGGGCACACGACTATATCGATTAAGCTTATTGTCAGTATGGACACTGTGGTATGGATCCCGAGTCTCTGACAACTTTGACAATTGATACTTTTAAAGTTGTAATTACATTTTATGCGACTCTTTTGACGAACATTTTGTTAATCCTCATGCGTACAAGCGAAAAACCAACTTAATTTGAACAAAGGTGGTCTAAAATAGACCATGTGAATAGTCTGGGTTTTTCTGGGTTTTTTTCTGAAGAAAATCTGGGTTTATTTCAGAAACCTCAGTGGCAACACTGAAGAAAACAGTTTCTTTACTGGTATACGATAATACTACTAATAAGAAATTAGGTTCAATGCATACAGTAAAATAAAACGCCTAATTATAAACCTCCTAGGTGCTTTGGGTGCTGCTTTTTATTATTTGCAAGAGTCTATCACTCTACTCTAGGTCAAGGACTCTGACTCTAGGTTTACATAGGCGTCGTGTTGTACGTTCCTCGACGTATAATTAGGGCCAGAGGGCAAACTCAATCTCCGAGCACGAACTTTTTGGAAACACGGTGCTTTCTCTATTATTGGCCCGATGGTTTGGAATGGGCTCCCGTTGTCTACCCGCCTTATATACCTACTTTACCTAGGGTCAAGGGCGGATACAGAAATTCTCGAAGGGGGGGCCAAAGTCCTATGGAACTACTTTTGGGGGGGGGCCACGTCTACTTTTCGAGCAAAATAGCTGGTCAAAAAAAGAAATTTTTGAAATGGGGGGGCCATGGCCGGATTGGCCCCCCCCTGGATCCGCCCCTGCCTAGGGTTTGTTCAGATCTGTGCGTTTTTTTCGCAGCCTTAAAACCAGTCTTTTCAGCCGTGGTTGGTTGGGGAGCGCTCCTGAGTAGTAACCTTTAAGGGGCGCTATATAAATATCCATGATAAATTAATGTTTTGTTGACAATTGAGGGTGGTATGATGTTGTTGTTTCTTTTTGGTGTAGATATATTGAAGAGGCACTGTGGTTATACATTGCGCTAATGAGTGAGAATGAAGAATCTTGTGAGTTATTGAGGTAGATGTGGTAATCCTGAGGACTAAGGGCCAGTTTGCATAATCAATATGGTTGCCCATGACTTCGCTCAAATAGAGCGCTGAAATATATCAGCTGCATCCCTCAGTAAGCCTAAGTAGGTTATTAACCCTCAGTATTTAACACTAGTTTAAAGTAAACAGGAAATTTATTGAATTGGAGCCATAGCGAAAATGTCCTAAAGCAGTGGTTTTCAAAGTGGTGGTCGTGGACTGGTGTCGGTTCGTGGAGTAATTAACACCAGTCCGGGGAGAAGAGGTAAAAATAAATTGTGATTTTTCAAATCTATATTTTCGCAATTTTTCGTGGTTTCTGTGTTTAGCTTCAACTAGGTGTTCCATCATCAACACACAATCTTAGTAATGTGCCATCAGCTTTTTTCAGATCAACTTGCTACCACAAAATAAAAATTCACTTCTAATATAGTTGAAACTTTGAGTTTAACTTTTTTAAATTAGATGAAAATTAAATTGAGATATAGATTTATATGCCGGCATTTCTGGTAGTCATATGTTTTAATCATTGAAGCAAATTCCAAATTATAAATAGCCTAACAATAGTCTTTTTATTATATAGCTCGCATTTGTTTGTGCTTGCCATTTAAGTTACCGATCCACGAGCTTCAAAAAAATTTATCGCCGGTCCCTGGCCTGCAGAAGTTTGAGAACCACTCTCCTAAAAGATTGCATAATATTGTTATAAAATGTTCAATCTTGACAAGCCTTTGTAATGTCTCGATACTGCTATGCTAGTGAGACAAACACACAGACTCATTTTGCGTGAAGTCTTAGTCTTTACGTTGCTAAATTGTTGCATGTTGTCGTAATATTAAAAATGGTAACCTGATTGATGAAAATAATTCTTTGCCTACATGGAAGATTATACTGATTCTTTTGATTGATGAATTTTCTTCTTAAATGAAAGCTGGATTGATGACAGTATCATGAACATTGGTAGATTGCTTACTTACCAGCATCAAGTACAGATCAGTTCAAGGTATGAATGCCAATCTGCTTTTGTTTTTCTGTTTTAGGAGTCCTATTGTTTACGGCTGAGTACATAGTGATGGACGATCATTCAAATATTCTTATGGGCAGAAAGACGAAGTTGTTGGTTGGTGCAGCACTGATAGTCATGCTGCTGACCTGCTACTTCTGCTGGGAGATCCTTCTCCAGGAGCGGGTCATCCTGGACATTCTTAGAATAGCGCCATCTAGAGGGTCCGAGAGGCAGATCGCTCCTGGCAGCGACCACCTTGAGGAGGTTGTTGAGAACTGGTTTGAGAAGAAGGAACATAGAAGTTCTGTTCATCTTAATGATCATGGAAATTCGAGCAACTGGGAATCGACTGAGAGTCTGATGAGCCTTAGGAAATATCGGAGAAAGATTGCCACTGGAAGAACAACAAGAAGTTGGGACTGATGTAAATAATATTCTAACCAGTTGATTGACTCAATTAAGTTGTACTTTTGGAACTGGTTTCTGTAAGTAAGTGTTCTGTTTTCGTAACCTTTGGCTATTTTGATGAGAATTTAAATCTGGGATGATCAGAAACCATTGTTGGTTTTAGTGAGGAATTAGGAACACAGCATAAATCTGGGAGTAACGAAAAGTCTGCATTGTGGATTCCATGATTATGTCTGTGAGTGCAAATCAGGTGTGTAAGTAGTTGAATGTGGAGCTTGAAGGTTCTGTGTGTTTTGAATTGATCAACTGAGGATCAGTACTGTGGTGTGTCTGAGAGAGAGATGCCTGGTTCTGAACTGAGAATCGAGATAATTATTTTTTTTAAGTGTTTAATAAGAAAAGCAATTTATAAGACACTCCATAAATCAAAACTAGAAGCTGTAGAGGAGCAGGCTGGAGAGGTAGGCGGAAATTTTGCGGGCAGTGATCAGGAACAAGAATAGTGTACTCCGGGGTTTATTTCCAGAAGAAGTGCCAAAACTGTACAATTTTGCCTTAGCCTGCATAATTTTAAACTCCCAACCAACGATGATAGAAACTTTATGGCAAGTTTTTTTTTTAAATATTGCAAACAAGCCGTTTTCTTATGAGAACAACGTTAGTAACAATTTTATTTTTCATGTAATCTGTACCTGAATTTTGAATAATCGAAGATACTTCTACATTGAGAAGAAAAATTACATTAGAAGTTGTATCTTGTTTGCTTCCTTTTATAAGCATTTAATAATGGTATATAGAACAACCCACTAGCAACCCCTTGAATCACTTTGTGATTTTTTCACTTCATGCTGATGCTGTTTGGTCTAGTTATTGAACAGGACATAAAATTATGAGCAGCTTTAAAGATGCAGAATAGAGGCAGGTTTTTAAATTTTGTAGTTATAATATGATTAATATTTGACTGGGTGTATTGAAGTTGCTTGTGTTCCTGGTGCAGTAAGATGACGTAAGGCAAATTTATTTATTTATGTTACAATAGTGACAAATTTCCAGATTAATTTTTTCACTGGCTGTCGCCTACACAAAACAACCTGAATAACTTTCCAAGTTCATTTCAGCTTTCTGTCTTGAAGAATTAATGAATTATGCTTGAGAATCGGTTTACATTAAAGGGTATATAATGAGTCTACATAGAAGGGCATCAAATATTTGTTTCAAATGCTGTTATAAATGTTGAAATAGAGTTGATAACTATGGATGATGTTAGTAATTTCCGTGTTATATTTTTCTGTAATCATGGGAATTTTTCCTATTATTGGCCAAGCTGATATGAAATTTTCATAAATTTTTCTGATTAATATATTTAAAACCTGAGTATGATTTTGTCACTTTTGTGCAATTTTTATATAATGAGTGCTTCTTTTTGTTTTAGTTGTTTTGCAGATTGGAAAGTTGTGTGAAAAGTTGATTATTCTTCTGATTTTGTGCTTTAATTTGAATTCAGTATTGTTTACAGAACACATTTTGTAGTAGATTGGACTTGCATGGATCCTTGATAATATTGATTGTGAGTTGACACTTATGTTGTGCTGATGTCTGATGCCGAGCACATCAACCGATGGTGCAGAACAAAATCCCAGTATTAACCTGGTTTTGCATTTAGCGGCACTGAGATTAAGGGCTTTTCTGATAAGATCACTGTACGACTGCTCAGATCTGTTCGTTGCATCATAGTGTGGCAGATAGAATTTTACTGTGTCTTCAATGCATTTGTCTTCTGTGTGTATTCACAACAATTTTAGAAACATTTGTATTTGATTGTGAACTTGTCAGGTTCTTAATAACCTCTTCGTAATAGTCATTTGGCCTCTCCCGGCTTGTGCAAATAGCAGGATTTGTTTGTTTCTTAGCTGTAAGAATAGGTTTTCAGTGGATTTCTGTTTTCACTTGTGATGCCGAATTTCACAGATTGATAATATTTTGATGAGTAATTTGTTTACTCTTAAGATTTTTGCTCTTTTTCGGTTCTATAAGTGTAAAAACGCCACCACATTGTATATGTTGCTGTCTGTTTTGTTAATGGGCATGATGGAATGCTTAGCAGCACATCCATCCTACAGCTTACTCCTAAAAGCTGTGAAAATGTCCACTTCTGTAGTAGAACTTCTTTCGGTTTCTTAGCATTTTGGTGGCGAGAATGTACTGAATGAGACTCGAAAACCATTAAAACCTATTCGTCTTGTTAAAGTGTTAAATAAATAATTTATTCCTAAGTCTTCAGATTGCCGTGTTTGGTGCTGATTCAGAGAACCTCTCCCTCTGCATGTCTCCTATTCAGTGATTATATTATAAGTTTCAGTTGGCTTCTCTCTGCTCCTCCGATGTTGTTAGTCAGTGTTTAATCTAGTCCCCTGCTTTGGGGGTGGGGTTCCAAGTTTCTGGGGTACCGTTTTCTGTTCCATCCCATCGGTGTCCAGTCTAGTGCCTGTTTTGGAATTCTTTCGTTGTCCGATCTGTGTACATGACCCAGCCAGCGCAGGCACGATCTCTTCAACATATCCTCTATTTTCTCCATATACGTTCTCTTTCTTATATCTTCATTTTTCATCTTGTCTCTCCAAGCGACCCCTAATATCCTTCTCTGCCATTTATGATGCGCCGCCTTTAACTTCTTCAGATTAGCTTTAGTCATAGACCATGTCTCCAATCCATATACTCTTATAAACCCAGGCTTTGAACTTTAAAGTCTTACTAGACGGTCATGGACGGCGCCATCCATGCATTTATTTTCAACTCTGAATGCCTTCCTGCCACATTAGGCCAGCACAGCCTGAAAAGGTGTTTAGTCACTTCTTTTTTCACACTTTAAGCACTGTTTAAACCTCGAGCACGAGCATATAGACCTATATATACATATATGTATATACATTTTATTTTAATGTCCATTTTATCCATAATAATAGTCTCAATGACAAAACTTTTATTTAGACCTCAAATTCATTTAGACTTTTTAACTTGAAAGTAAGCTCCAGAACTATAATACAGAAAAGTGTGGAATTTCGATTGTATTTTGGTCATAGTGTTTTTAGATCGTGTGGCTTTTAGAAAATTAGAAGATTTACGTTGCATTGTTTAATTCTTTTTTGACTTAGCTTCTTACTTACTGAATGCATAGAGATATTTCGATTAGCAACGCGTCGTCAAAGACTCTACGCGCTGCAGCCTTAAAAAAACCAATAACAAAGTACTACACATAATTATGTGGTACTATACTACGGATCAGAGTGCTTGAATACGTTTTTGTCTTTATTATGAATTACTTCAGGAAGCAATCAGTAAATGTTTCGCAACGAGGTGAGTTTTATCATCTTTGTGATTAAATGCAACCAAAATTAATTATCGCGTTACGCACTCCTCTGCAATTATCGCCCAACGCGGAGTTGAAATATTTTTATTTTATTTATTTATTTATTTTTTCCTCAACCAAAACAACACACAAACATGATACAATTATGGCAGTGAATAATACATTAACATGAATTTGGTGAAGAGGGGGAGACCCAGAAGGGATGTAAAATCCCGCTAATAGGGCCACCCATAATTCATGTAAAATATAAAAGAAAAAACATGACAGAACATTCAATTGCAGGAATAAAAAAAATGATGAGGAAGAGAGAAAAACAAATTAAGCAATCGACATTTCTGTATATAACGAGAAAAACAACTCTTAACTAATGACTTAACTAAAGACTTAACTAAGGGCTTGGCGAAACCACTGAGCAGAAACCTTAACCATTACATAGCAGGAAGTGTTTTAAGTAGATAAAGGCGAAGTTTATGCTTAAATAATCTTGTGTTAGGTAGGGAATGAAGATGTGTAGGGAGAGAGTTCCAACATTGGGAGCCAGTATATTGTATAGAGAATCGACGAGTATTATTATGTGCGTAGGGAAGGTCATAAACAGTTAATTTTCTAGTTGAATAAGAGTGGCGATCAGAGGTAAGGTTAAAGAAATCATTAAATACAAGTGGTAATAGGCCATGGTTATAACGGTACATAAACTCTCCTATTTGCAAGTGCCTAATTTGATCGATCTTTAATAATCCAAATTCCTTGAAATACAGAGCGGTGTGGGCTCGGCGAGGAATATTAGCTATAAAACGGATTGCATATTTTTGAAGGGTGACTAGTCTGATAAAATTAGATTTGTAAGTAGACGTCCAAATTAAATTACAGTAGGTTAAATAAGGATAAATAAGAGAATAGTATAGCATAGACCGGATAGAGACAGGAATCAGTTTAGATGAGCGAAATAGCACACCAACAGTCTTAGCAATTTTGCTAGAGATATTATTGATGTGTTCCTTCCAATTTAGATGCTGGTCAATGTATACGCCCAAAAATTTTGTGGATGTTACTTGGGTGATAGGAGTCCCTTCAATAAGTAGAATAGGAAGTTCATTGGGATATTTTTTCTTATGGGATCTGAAGAGGATGTAGTTGGTTTTATCCAAATTTAGAGTAAGTTTATTTGATCGAAACCAATCAACGACTCGGTGAAGCTCAGAATTAACAGTGTCGAATAGGGTATCAATAGATTTATCAGAATGAAATAAGTTGGAATCATCAGCAAATAGTACAAAATACATAGAAGGCGATACATTAGGTAAATCATTAATATAGATTAAAAATAAAAGAGGTCCAAGATAAATAAAAATATAAATAAATATAAATAAACTTTGTAGAGAAGAAAACACCGTACGGGTATATTGTAATTGAAATTTAAAAGCCATTAAAGAGTAGACTAATTAGGACTGCTTTCTGCACTAACCTATATGAGGCTATGTAACGTGTTCAAAATCTGTAGAAGACACTAGAACAAGTTCTGTACAAAACCTCAGTAGAAATAAATTTCAAACTAGTCCAGCGACAGGACATCAACATCGAACAAAAATCAGTGTGGTTGGCAACATTATGCAGAAGGACGTGTTGTATCTACCTAACTATATCTACCCAAATCTAATCTAATCGGATGATTTCTGTGATTCCGATATTGTATCAGTCAATTGTCTCTTCAAGCGAACTTTCAGTAAGAATATGAATCTTGTAGATAAGGCACATTGAAATCCAATGGTCACGGATATCGGAAATCAAACTGTGTTGGTCAAGCAAGCTGAAACAGATGAGTTTGAAGTTTGGTACGGGAGGACTGAGAACTGAAGAATGCACAGAACCATTTGATGAATTCCATGAAAGTGTAAGCCTTCTTCCAGTGAGGGGAAGTAAGCAGATTTTAGGGTTGATGTTGATGGAACTGCCACCATCTATGTCTTGCTGTTACAGTAGGTCATTTAAGGGAGAAAGAGTATTATGTGCGAAATGAAAGACAGTGTGCCACTTTCAACAGAATTCATTGAGAGCAAGAATATCCTCTTTAAGATCAAATTTTTTGTGGAAGGAGATTTATTTTGAATAGAATCGATATTCAGATGGCATAAGTTAATAGCTTCAAGGTAGTGCATGGACAGGGATTTAGCTTCATTTAACTTCATTTAACCAGAAATAAGGGCAAAATGCAAAATAGGTGTTAATTCGGATGAGGGTCAGATTTATATGTAGGATAGGAGTGGAACCAACAATTTCTCTTTAAGTGCTTCTACTTGACTGAGCAAGTTGGCAAGAGTCCAGGTTGTATGGCCATGAGGGTTAAATTCCTATTTAATAATAATAAAGTACTAATTTGGCAATAGGCATAAGCCATCTGAAAGTTTTAAAGACTGGGGGGAATGGGCATTACAAAATAAAAGTGAAATTTATGAAATCAAAGAAACACGCTTTGCCGTCAACAGTATGGGTATTATGCATGAATGATGCAACATTATTGCTATGACTGAACAGGACCTGACGATCTCGTGCTTGAAGAAACAGTTGATGAAACAGAAACTACGGTCGGACATGGACAAGCCAACATCTTCAAAACAAGAACTGCTGAGAAATCAGCAATCATGGATGCAAGTGAGACCACAAAAGCAAACAAAAGAGCTCACAGGCAGAAATTATTAAGTGGCAGAGGTGTCTCATTGAAAGCAGGAAATATCAATGGAAACTTCAGAGAAAAAGAGGTTTTTTCTTTCAGTCATTTTATTTTTTTAACAGGCCGGCATTTGTACTCGGGCATTTCTGTGTTAGGGACCCTGGAATTTTAACATGATTGTTGATCTCTTTTACTGCAAGGACTGTAATTTCCACCTTTTGTGTTGAGAATCCAATTCAAGTTCCTATTTGTGTTATTTGTTTGCATTCGTCCTGTAATGAAGCATACATTAATGCGATTAATGCGATTTTTGTTGGCATTTCAGACTATGAGCTACATAGGCTGCAACGCATCCAAAATTCTTTAGCTCGGGTTGTGCTGCGTGTCCCACTACGATCAAGTTCCTCAGTTTTACTTCATCAGCTGCATTGGCTTCCTGTCGAGTTTAGGATTAAATTTAAATTGGCCTGTTTAACCTACAAATCCCTCTCTACCGGAACACCTCCCTACCTTCAGTCACTGCTTACTCCTTATATTCCTCCTCGTTGCCTGCGATCATCAAACATGGGTCTTTTAGTTGAACCTCGATGCAGAACTGTTATGGGCTCGCGTGCATTCCATGCCTCTGCTCCCAAAGAATGGAATCTACTTCCACTCTTTCTTCGTTGCTCAAATTCACTCCCTACCTTCAAAAAACGGCTCAAAACTCACTATTTCTCTTTGGCTTTCAAGCACATGGACCTTTAACTGCATCTTCCTCTGGCGGCTAACTATCCGCGCCTCAGATTCACACTTTGGTGTGACCTTGCGCGCGTAATAAATTTATGTAATAATAATAATAATAATACATGTACTAGAGTACTAGACAATGTGTTTCTTACACATCAGAGTTTCATTCACTGTTAAGAATTACAAATGCTCACACAACGTTTATTTATATGCTTATTCTACTTCCAGGTACCAGATTGCAGGCAATCCAAAAATGCATCTGAGAAGTCGGACATCGCACTTTTGGCAAGACAAGTTGAAAACAAAGTTCCTTACATTCTATGGAAAGGTAGATGGACTGAAACCTCAGTGAAAGCAAATGACCGAGAACCATTTCTACCTCCTATATTTCTTAGCAAGATTAGCCAACAGCAGGAGCAGTCAAATGTTCAATCTCGTTCATCTCCTGCCAGAAATGTAGAAAAGCAGAATGAGAAACAAGATGAAAATGTTAAGGCTGATCAAAATATTGATGAACAATCTCTTGGTAGTTTTGTTCAAAAGATAGATGAACGATTCCTTGATAGTTTTGTTCAAAAGGTTGATGAACATTCCTTAAGTGGTTTTGTTCAAAAGATTGATGAACAATCCCTTGGTAGTGGTGTTCAAAAGATAGATGAACAATCCCTTGGTAGTTTTGTTCAAAAGATAGATGAACAATCCCTTGATAGTGTTGTTGGTAAGACCTCTGTTGCAAGTAAACCAAAGGTTAGTCTTCGAATGAAACTTGAGCAAATCAAAAAATTAGATCAGAAAAAGAACGGTGAAAGAGCATCTGTCAGCGAAGACTCTGTAACGGAAATGACCGAAGAAACCACAGAAAATGTTTGCAAGACAACAAAGCAAGAAATCTGTGACGATGAATCAAGTCCATCCACAAACAACGAAGACTTTCTTCACATGAAGCATGAGCTGCAAGGCGGCGTTCAACATTTTCACATGAAGCATGAGCTGCATGGCGTTCAACATTTTCAACCGATGCCTTTACAGCTTGAACTTGCCAAGGTGATTTCTTCTTTTCATCTGTTTGAACTTTCAGCTGATCTTCATTTAACTGCAAAGCTGCAAATATTTTACAGTTACACCAGATCTTGCTCCAGATAGTTACTGTTTTGCATGATAGTAACCCTCCTTAGGAAACACACAAGCTGGCTTATTAAGTGTCTGCCATTAATGTTCTGTTATTTTTGGTGCAAAATTATTAAATAAAAAGGTGTTTCAATTTTATTTCTATTGTATTATCTTTGAGAATTAGCATGATGGCATTATTTCTTATGTATTTTGAAAGCATATAACATTTGGCATGAAATAATTGTGTATAAAGGATTTGTATGCATATTGGTATGTACAGGGGTGGATCCAGGATTGCAAGCAAATCCGGCCATGGCCACCCCATTCAAAAATGTTCATAGAACGTGGGCCCCCCCATCAGGTTTCAAAATGCTCTAAATCAATGTAGCGAGAAATGGCCCATAAGTGTGGTATCTCTCGATTATGTGGGCGATGCCTAAGGGTGTATAATGTATATTAACTTACACATTCTTGCAGGAGTAGATCATGAAGAACATGTCAGGCAGGTATCATTGATGATTGCAAGTAAGAGGGTTTCAGCTGCCTTCAAACATGACATGTCAACTGTGGGAGGTTGGAAATACACCTGTCCTGTGAACATTCTAATGATAGATGAACGTGACCCTATCATCCATGTTTGCAGAACCCCTCCATGCTGGAGACAAATTCAACATTCGTGCTACTGTGGTGGAATGCATAACATCAAGGAATCTGTTGCCTGTCAAACCATTCGCCACAGGGCACAATAGTTTGAGGATTGTTTCAGTGAAGTCTTTGGCCTGAGATTATACTCACCAGCTGGCACTCCTTTGCAGGTGGTTGAAGTACACCATCAGAATATCCATTGGGCCATCAGGTCCTTCTTGCAGGATGGGAATTCATCAGCTGCTGACTGTTAATTTACTTGAATGTCATTTAATTCTAAGGCTTTGCTCTATTCACTGCAGCCTTTGTAGATTTCTTCTTCTGCTGCTGCTGCTGCTGCTGCTGCTGCTGATAATGAAGATGACAGTTATAATATGCTGATTGTATGGAAGATGGTCATAGTTGTGAATGTTGTGATTTATCCTATTTTGTTGTTTGACATAAGGATTTGAAAAAGCTTGTTCTTGGAAGCTCATCATTGACATTTCAAGATGAATGGAAATTTCAAGGATTTCATTTGCCTGATCATCGTCCAAGGTTGCAGTATGGAATTGTTCAGAAAAAGGTTTACTTCCTTCTTCAGATGCTAACTGATTGCTTACTTAATGTAGATAAACTGGTAGGTATATGCATATGGGAAAATGTGGGACAAGTTCTGTATTGGTGTTTTTCATTAGTTTTTATGATTATTTGCAGTATTTCATTATGGCGTAAAGCCATGATACAACGTTTAATGGTTAATAATTAAGCACCTGAGCATATTATTAGACTTGTTGCATTTTTTCTCACCAATACACTACAAATATGGTGTAAAGTGCATAATTATGGTGCAAGATCTCAATGAATATTTTCATTTAAAATATTCAAGTTGACATAGCCGCAACTGAATAAAAAAAAAGTGAGACAGGTTGCAGCACCATTCAGGGTGACATGGCCAGCCAGAGCCCACCAGTCAGCCCTTAGCTCAGCTCTTCAATGTTAGTTCATTTCCTGTAGAGCAACCATGCTAAACTGTTTCAGTCATTCTCTGGTGGCCTAGCGAACCCATGTGCTCAAGATCGGAAACATACTTGTTGTGACGAGGCTTTTGAAGGTATCTTCTAAGTCCAAGGTTTTGATCAGAGATGATAGCACTGAATAGGGATTCATCTCTACTGCAGAGGCCAAATGCATTGAGTGTACGGTGCATGGAGGGAGAAACCCACTGAAATAATATCCTCACTGTCCACAGTGTCCAGAGGAATGCATCATTATAATGTGAGTTCTGATTATTAATGTGCTCATATGTTTTGCCTAATTTCATTTTTGTCTAGTTGAGGCTTCTAATAGTAGCTGTATTGTGGAGGTTTGATCTGATGAGTATATTCAAACAAGCAGCTTTGTGTAAAAGTGTGATTTCTTTTGTAGAGTGGACCGTGTGGAATCTTTTCAGTTGTTCAGGCATTTCTTCTGCGACATCTGCTCTTCATTGAGAATCTGAAGAAGCTGTTGAATCAGAGGTTTCTCACAATTTATAAACTAAACTGTTTATAAATACCGTACCTAGTTTTGAAGTTTTAGTTACTTCACTGATGGTGTGATAAATGGTAGGTTTTACAACTTTTCCCTGCCTGTGAAGAACTGTTTGAAGGGTATTTATGCTGGTGATAATGGGTAGATGTCAGTATGTAAAACATACCAGGAAATCTGAGCATGATATCAACCCTAGACGAGACTCTGTTACTTGGACTGTATGTACAGCAGTGATGCTGTTTTCCAGCTTTCTGAACAGTATCCAGTTATCAAGCAATTAGATTAAAGCACCACAGAATTTTTCAGTAAACAATTTTTCTGGTAAAAAACAGATGCATTATTTTCTTTGTATTTTTTTCCTATTTAAATTTAAATGGTACTATCACACAGAAGCTCATATGATCCTAAAGTCTACAAGTTGCTTAAAGTGACCATTGATTGTTATCTTTCCATTTTTGTAGCACTTGGTGCTGTTGAGGTCATTAGGTCAAATGTTGGCAGAGGGCCATGGTATTCGTTGTGATTGGTCTTGTAGCCTGGAGCCTAGTGTTGGCCAGAAGACCACAGCATTGGCAGCTGCATTGGCTGCTATTTTCTGGCAGGCTGGTCAGCAGAAGAAGGCAACCGTTGCTGTGTATGTATCATGTCATATATTCACTTCAGTGTCACTGTTCTACTTTCATGCAACGTAATTATATTGTATCATAATCTGTTTTTTTCATTGTTTCATCTTTCACCAGCCAATCCTGCACATATCCTCTGTAATTCTGTATGCTTGTTTGACCAATTTACTTGTTGGTATTGCACCCTCTCTCGCCCAGAGTTTCTCTTTCCAGTTTTCAATGTCTATGGCATTCCATTGCCAACTGATGCACCTCTACTGAATCAATTTGATCCTAAACATTCATTAACATTTGGAGGTCCCAGAGTGCATTGGTACATTCTCTGTATCCACAATATGAAGAGAAGTACATGTCACAGTGCTGGCAAATAACCTTATTAAGTCATTTAGTGAATTACTAAAGCAGGGCCTCAGTGACTGCAGTAGGAATGTTGTCTTGTTGCATTCTACACTAACTTTCTTAGGGCACTCTCTTTCAATACCACACTGTCTGTCTGCTCTCGATTGTTCACCTGTTCATCTTAGTTGTAGTAACTGAATGCTCTCTTACTTTTAATTTAGGAATCTGGCTGTACTGCATGACAAAGTCAGTATTTATAATAAGCCTATGACATTGGTCCTGGGCACGACGTTAAACTGCATCCATCCTCTGCCACAGGGAACCAGCAACTTCCCTGTGCCGGTCCTAAGCCCGGATAAAATGAGGAAGGTTTGCCAGATGGGTGGAGATACACTGGCAGTAAAAGACCAAGACCATTGAAATCCGCAAAAACCATGGCACAAGTGACATAGCGACTCAGATGCTTCAAGGTGTCATGATGTGGAGCTGACATGCACAGGCCGGTCAGTACAGACCAGTGGAGAGTCGGGGGGAGAGAGCGTGGGACACATACGGGCATTGACCCAGGTTGTCCTTCATGCCTTTCTCCCAATATTCTCTTCATCAGACAAGGTGGTCTAGCTGGTTCAAGATGTTAATGGTATGGACCTGCAGACCGGACAGGTTGAAGATGGGCAACATGACGCGAGACAGACTCAAACAGAGAGTGGCGCCGGACACCTACGGGCGTTTAGCCCAAGGATTTCGATGATGATGATGATGATGACATTGCAAATTATTATGTTATCACTTTACAGGAATCTGGCTGTACTGCATGACAAAGTCAGTATTTATAATAAGCCTATGACAGGCATTGCAATTTATCATGTTATCACTTTACAGTGGTGTGATTGTTTAAACTTGTAAAAGTAATTGTAAACTTGTACTGATTCAAAAGAAGTTAGTGATGGCTCTCTGTGCTTCAGCCAATTTAATGCTGAAGTTCGTTGTGAGCAAAAATAAGTTTATTTGTGAAGAAGAATGTTGTTTATTAAAATCTGTAATTGGAAATTTGATTTAAAAATATTTTTAAATGGTGTTTGAAAGCAATACAATAAGTGGGATTGATGCAAATATCGGTAATTGAATTGCATGTGAATTTTGCAAAAGCAATTTTCTCTTCATTTGACATGGATTTAAAGCAATTCACAGATTAAGTTGCTTGCAGAAATTTTTTGCTCTAAACTAACTAAAAGAACTTGTTTGTTAGATTGGGAAAGAAGGCTCATCTGAATCCAAGCAGCATTCGCACGGATGGCATTACAGAAAAGGTCTGCTTGTACTGAATTTGCTAGCTGCTAGGAACACATGACCCATGGCCTGTCAACTGTGTTCATCTTGCCTGCTTAGTCTTTCTAAATTGAGAGTTTTCTTACTATCAGGTTGTCATATGGCTTGGCATTTTGTGACATGAGAAAATATCTAGCTGATATATGAATATCAAACTTCAAAGAATTGATCGACTTGTTAGCAAAATTGTTGGGAAATTAATTTAGAAAAACTAATTGCAGTTCCCTCATAAGTTGCTAATTAATTATAAAGAAACAGATTGGATGAATTTTTTGAAAGTTATGCATTTCCTAACTATTCACATAATGTTATCATCATCATTATTATCATTGCTCTCCTCCGTCCGGCCGCAGCGTCTCCACGCTGCTTTATCCTTGATGATATCCATGGCATTCCTCATATTCATGTACCTTTCCTCTAGATCTTCTCTTATGTTGTCCATCCAGGTTTTCCTTTGACGCCCTCTACTCCTCCATCCCTTCACATTGCCGTGCAAAGCCGTAGCTGGTAGTCTTCTGTCGTCCATCCTTGATACATGTCCAAACCACGAGAGAGAGTCTTCTCTTCTTGATCTTACCCACTATTGTTTCCTCCGCTCTCAGTTCCTCTCTGGTCTTCTCATTTCTGAGCGCATGAGCAATTGTGAGTGAAGGACTTGTTCAGGGTCCCTACGTGGCGGCTTGAGGTGGATTCGAACCTGCAGCCTTCCGGCTCCAAGGCATCAAACATCTTTTTTTCTTTGTTCGTGGTTGGACTGGGAGCGCCTCTGAGTAGTTTCTTGAAGGGGCGCTATATAAATGCTCTGAATGAATGAATGAACGAATGAATGAATGAACGAATGAATGAATGAATGAATGAATACCCCTACATCGTATGTGTGCATTGTTTTAGGTGTTAGTTGTTACATTGGATAGATACGAAGATCTACTATGCTTTCTCACCCAGAATATTGACCAGGTAGGCACTTTTTGGCTTCTTTGGCACAACTGGTGTCAGAAATCTGCACACCAATCATGTCCAGCAATCCCTTCGTTTGACTTTGTTGTGCTTTATTAATAGAAAAGTATTTGTTTCTCATATATTTTCAGTGGCCGTTCCAAAACTTCGGAAATTCTCAGTACTTTTCGTTGGTTCTTTGATGTTAATTAGGTCTATATGTAAGATTCATTTTTCTCACTGCAATAGATTCTGGTTTTTCTAACTTAATAGTAATCTTTAACTTGTCTTCTCTAGCAGATAATGATTTTTTAAATTATAGTTTTATTTCAAATAATTTTCACTTGAAGCCACAATGCCACGTACACTGCAGGATGGTAATTTGAATCACAATGGAGCCACAACATTATGGAAAATGTAAAGTGCAAGCCTATGATGGGGTGTGTGGTGAAACTGCGTGTGGAGTCTAAGAGCCAAGTCCCTGGTATGGGGATCGGTGCAAAACATCTTTGTAGTTGAGAACATTTAATGTTATTCATAATTATGCATAAAAAGTTCTTTACTTTTTTGCGACTTGTTAAGTGAAACCTTCCTTTACAAGTTTAGTTGACGCTGTGACATCAGTAGCATAGCATAAATGTAGTAGCATAGCATAAATGTAGTAGACTGGTGAGTGAGTAAGAATGAAGATTGAAACATTTGCGTGAGTCAACAGAGATTCCTAAAGTTGCCTTTTTCTATCTTCAGCTCAAGCATAACCAGTATCCAGTGTATGTAGTGTATTTAGTTAAATGAAGATCATTATGATTGTGTTGCAGTACAGGTGTATTTCTGGACCGGGTTTAATCCTGAGCGTGTATTCTACCATCTTATCCCATACAATTCAACGGCAAGTCGTAGTTCTTGAGTTTCTATTTATGGTTTGTCAATTTAATGCTGTGCAGAAATAATTTTCTAAAGCATAACTTTATTTTTTAATGCCAGCAAGATTTGCGTACCTTCTTCAGAGTATGAAGACAAAATTGCTGAACTAATACCATGTTGCTAATCCCAGGATTACATAGAACGCATACATGATATGCTTTACAGAATAGGAAAAAATGCAATTTGTGATTTGTTATAAGATCTGTGTTGTTGTTCTTCTTGAAGCACAATAGGAATTTTACATTGATTGTCTTGATACTTTACATGTCTACTTATTTTTTTAAATCAGGGTACTGGACAACATGGATGATCCAAACGGGAGACTGATCGAGAGTAATGGCTGCTGTTCTCAGGTGAATTATTTCTTATGCGTGGGATACAACTGGAAGGTGCAATTTATTGTTTAATCTGGTCTAACCTCATGACCTCATGTGCTAGAGCATTATGATGACTCACAATCAGGGCTGAAAGTGGTTTGAAATAATTGCCGGGTCTCTTTGGACCAAAGGGTGCAAAATACCAGTGTTTATTCAAGCGCCAACAAATGAATTCCAGGTCTGAGACCCGGACAGACCCAACTCACTTTCAGCCCTGCTCACAATAACCACCAGCAGATGATTACTTTGCTTTGAATCATATGAAATACCATAATTCAATCAACATTAAATTTAGGTGATTAGGAAAACGAGAATTGCTGTTGCAAATATGATAATTTATGTTGCATTACCAGTATCATGCTCCTTCTAGAAAAATACTTTGCACTGTCAACTGTCAGCGCTAAACCTTTTTAATGGTGGGCCAGTGGAAATATTTTCCAGCAAGCGACGTTCGAGGGTGTCGAATGGCGTCTGAGCAAGATATGGGTTAGGGTAGGGATCTGGGAGGAGCTCGGTGAGCTTGTCTCCAGAAAGTGTTTTGCAAAATCTTAATGGCTGCATAATTATATTACACGTATTATGGTTTGACTGTTTACAACAGGAGCTGTTGAACTTGTTTCTGACTGGTAATGCGGTGACAAATTTCTTCAACAATGACGAGGAGACAATGGATGGAGATGGTAAGAAGATGATTCGAAGAGGAATCACGTCGCGCTCTGAAATTGGTCTTCTGTCTTTATCCGAATGTCAAAAGTCATCATGTGAGGTCAGTAAGGATTTATTTATCCATTTACAAGGTTTTCTTATTAAATAATAATATTACCCTTTTAAACTCAAGATAAGTGTAGGCCCTCGGTTATTAATGAATACCCTGAAAGTCGAATCTCATCCTGCGTAACATCAACATGCCTCATGACGCTAGAACATTGTAGCACTTGATGGAAATGGAAAGGTATTGGAAATAATGAAGACCTCATAGATTAAATCAATTCTGGCAGAGTTACTTGTTTGTTTTAAGACAATTAACAAGAACAGATCTTGACGCCAACCTCAGTACTTTTAGCTTTCTGGAATGGCTTACCATTCCATTGTGGTGCAAGTTGAATTTGTTGTGTGCAAAATACAAGATGCTTACTGGCATGTCATACGAAGGCATGATATTTGTATCCCTAGGGAGCAATTGCCATCTGGTTGATATGTGTTGATGCCTTTCTACCTGAGATATCAGCTGGTCACAAGGCCAGCCAGACTGTAGCACTGATGGCGCATTGCTTAGGGTGCATTGATTACATAGATATAAATGTATTTGTCATTTCTATATCTAACAATGCAAAGTAGATGCCAATTGTTGTCAACAGTACGGTCTTGCAATTCCATCAATGTAGCACAGGACACTGAGGTGCTCCAATGACAGGTGTTAAAGGTGTCAATAAAGGTGCTGATATTTGATGCAGAAGATTAACCAATGTTAAGAAAGCGGTAATGTCAAGAAAAACTAGCCATTCACTACTAAGATATTAATTTAATTGATGCAATGATAAAACACGGCAAACAATGATAGGAGTTTTAACATCAAGCAGTTTTTAGCTTTTTATATCAAGCCATGTTCATTTAAATCTTATGTCGTTGGCTGTTTCAATTATAAACTGACTTGAACGCTGCAGGTGTTTTGGTTTAGGTTGGCACATATCTAAAGACTCCAAAATATCCGATCTGGCTTCTGCAGATTGAGAATACTTTCAGTGTCTTATTCTCACCGAAAAAAGTTCTTCTCTCAGACTGGAAGGCAGAAAAGATATTTGATCTTTACTACTACAACTGCCTGAACAAGCAGGACGACGAAATAAAACTAACAATAGGTTTGTCTAATATCCTTTTATCAGATCCTTTTACTTCTTGTATAGTGATATATCATAAGTTCTACTGGCCTTTATCATAAGGTCTGACATAATAGCTAAGTTGTATCTGTCTGTCTGTTTTTATTTTTTATTTCTCCTTTGTTGGCAATCTTGGATCACAATGTCATTTATTTGGCAGCAGTTGCTGCCACATGTGCTGAAATCTTACATCAGCAATGAAGCATCACAGAAGATATCTAATTAGATTATCTTGAAACAGTTTCTCAATTTACAGTTTCTATTTGATAAATATGTTATGCAAACATTATATATATATATAAAATAATTATATATATATATTATATATATATGATAATTATATAGCAGCTCCCTCAGTGATTATCACTGCCAGAATTATTATGATGAGTTTCCTTAAAGCTTTTTTCTTTACATTATTCTAAAGGTGGTAAAATGGTGATTTCTAACATGACCTTTCGCCTCTGCTTGAGATATTTATCTTGCATGCTTGAATATGAATACAAATTGGAATTAATTTTTGACGTATCGGGATTAGCAATTGAGCAACTAAGACTGAAAATTAAAGTTGCAAATTTCATGCATAAATTTGCTCCATGTTTGTTTGCATGCTTGGATGCTTTTAGATAATTTGAATGCGTTTTATTGTCCGCCACCGGAAGAAGACGTAGTTTCTCCAGTCGAACTTTGCATCCGAACCAAGTAAGCAGACTTTTGGAATACCTTGTACTTAGGGGACTGTATGGTAAACTTGCTATTACTGGCAGTTGAGTTTCCAGTTGAAAAATCAATTGTTACTATTGTTTTCAGTTCATATAAAAGTAATTGGATTCCCATTTCTTGGGACTTTGAGCAGGCAATGAATGAAACCTAAGGTCCTGGACTTAGGAGTAGTGAATTGCTCATGCCCATTTTAGGCCATGACCAAAATAGGTGCTTGCCGATAGAAGCTCATGTGCGGAAACAACTGACCCAGCGTTTATTTTATTTCAACAAGCTCAAACTCACAGCTGTTAGGTCATAGATGCAGCATGCAAAGTGAATAGACCACTGAGTCGCATACTCCAAAGGAACATTTTTTAAAGATAAATACTGATGCCGTAGCGTTTCTAACATATAGTCATAATGACGAGATATGCATAGCATCATCATTCATCAACCATATTGTGAGAGCTGAGCTCTGTTCCTGCTAAAATGATTTGTATGTATGTATTGCTTTTGTACCACTTATATAATGCATATTATGGTAGATATCTTGCAAAAGTGATCCAAGCAGATGCATGCTATTGTAGTTTAAAAAAGTCTCATAGAACACAGCAACAGTGTGGAAATGCAATGGCAGACAACATGTTCCTTGAGGACAGTCTAACACAAGATAAAGCACATACTGGGCGTGAGTTGTTTGCCAGAGCCACAGAACAACATGCATATCTACACAATCTCCAATGATTTTTAGCCCTGTTGACTTGAAGCTGTAGCATGTTGTATGTCAACAAGTGAGGTGCTTGGCAACAGGACGCTATTAAATTATTGAATGATAGCACCTGGCAACAGGAAGCCAATGTAGAATTTCTCATATATTCACACATAAGTGCATATAATTATTATTGGCATGTTAGCTGTGACATAAGCAGTTAGGGTTAAAGGTGGACTTGTTTTAGTATGAAAAGATTTTGGCAGACCTGTAGGGATGGAATTGCAGTAACCCAGGCACCTCATGACAAGTAAATGATCAAGGTTCACTGCTGTACTGGACAACAGTTTCATTCAATTGTTTGCTTCATTGAAGGCACTTCTACAGTGCTCTCCGAGACACATACTCAGAGACAGAGAGAACGAGAGATTGTGCCTCATGATCCATGTCTAGCACAACTGATGGAAGCAGGATTTGCAAAGGAATTTCATGTGATTTACAATTGTTAATTCCCATTGAGGGGTACGCACAGGTTGTAAATGATGGGCTGCTAATTCTATCAGAGATTCACGACTTTAGCATCATCAATGCTTGACTGCATCTGTTTTGTGTCCAACCACATTATACTGGGCCTTGTCTTATTCGGCCACAGCCGATTGGAAGACATTCACTTCTGTACGATACTTATAGCTACAACTATTGTGACCTACATGTTTGTAGTGACTTGAAACAAACTGACCACTGTGAATAGAAAGGATCGGTGGGAAACATAAGTGAATGAATTTCTCATTTCTCTTTTAGATGGAACAAAGCAGAGATACACTGGAATGGAATCGAACCTCTTCTTATTTGACATCTTCTCCAAAATTTGTGGGGAGCCATTACCCTACAGTATTTGCTTGCAAAAGCTGGTCACTGTAAACGTTCAAAATGAGGCAGTATTTTATATATATGAAGTTAACTTTCTTAGGAAATATTTATACTTTTAAAGTGGTATTGATCAAGTATTTGTAATGCAGTTTGCAAATCAATGGTGTTTTCCTCTCCGAAACTTTACTGTTTCCACTACTTTGTGCCAATCATCTTGGGGTTAGGCTCATCTGCAGATTACATATCCCAGAGATCAGTGGATGATGGTCTGATTCCTCTTTCTGCTTCCTTGTGTGTCTTGGTCATTTGACCGGTCTGTTCTAGCTGCATGGAGACCACAGATCAAGTCTTGAAACACACTAATACTGTCACATCTGCAAGAATATGCTGGACCGTGCTGAGTGCCTATCCAGCATATTCTTGCTTTGATCATCTCGTGACCGAGGCCTATTCTATTCTTTTTGCGAATTTTAAAACGTCTCTCACCTTGCAGCCTTCCTTATCAGAGATGCTCCCAGTGTTAGGAGCCTTGAAAAAGAGAAGTCTTAATACAGTGGCAAACCAGTAGCGTATAGTGTCCCCAGATCGGATCTGGGCACAAGCAGGAAGTTCATTCCATGGCAAACGGCCCAACAGAGGCATAAGTACAGCGCTGTCACGCTGTGGCAGACTGGCAGTCCGACACCTAGGTAGCCTAGTAGAAAGTCATAATGGTAAAATAAACGAAGAGGACGTCCACAGGTAGCCGAGATTACCGAGGTATCGTGGAGCTTGTCAGAAAGATGTCTGTGTGTCTGAATTTTTTCCATTGGCTATTTGCACAGTAGGCCTAGCCGCCTAGGCCTATTATATGAAAGTCCCAAGACTCATTCCCCGGTGCCATTGTATCCAGCTGCTGAGGCACGGCCGCGATGAGTGTCCAGTGTGTATCCTTGTGAAAGCTTAAGGCTATTCGTATAACCAGCCGTCACTGTTTTCATCGGCATTTGCCCTCAGCCTTCAACCCAAGGTAGGTGAATCCTCTTGACAATTTTACGCAACCAATTTGCCATATAAAATCACCGTAGATTCTGTGAATGTCAAAGCTATATTACTCCCTTCTTGATTGAATCGGGCAATTTATAGTGTAGGCTTCTTAGTAGCATCCATGAAGTTGAGGCAGAAGCAGTGGCGTAACTACGGGGGGGCAAGGGGGGGCAGCCGCCCCCCCAAATGAAAGGGCTGCCCCCCAGCTGCCCCCCCCAATCCCTGTGTTTGTTTTACTTTTTACTTTTACGAGTGATAAAGAATGTTATATAATTTCTGACTTATTTTATTTTTTATACAACTTCGTGTACAACTTCTTATAGGGTGGGTGATGGGAAAGTGGGACAGGCCACTATAGTGCACTGTGGGACAGACAAGCTAGTGAGACTTGCATGCGTATTATGTCCAATACTGTAATACATCCAAAATCTAAAAATACATAGTCGTTTTGCTGCTAACCACAAACACAGCAGAATACATCTATTTTAGGTTTGTGAAATTTTTACTGCCAATTATTATTTAGACATTTGATCATTAGACAACAATTTTTTTTCGCATTCTGATATTTGTAGCTTCGGTTTAAGACAACTGAGACAAATTAAGAAAATATATTTGTAAATTCACTTACGACTACTATTTTGTGATTGTGACTTTTACTGAAATTACTTCGTTCTTCAGTTACTGAGTTAAGACACGTTAACGTCGTTAAGACATGTCAATTATGTGATTGCTCATTTCTGTCATGTCAATGATGTCATGACACTCCTGACTACTTTCAGTATTTTGTTCAATTGTTCAATTATCGTGCGTA
Source organism: Lumbricus terrestris (assembly GCA_949752735.1). Taxonomy (NCBI): domain Eukaryota; kingdom Metazoa; phylum Annelida; class Clitellata; order Crassiclitellata; family Lumbricidae; genus Lumbricus; species Lumbricus terrestris. The sequence goes on along the minus strand of OX457041.1, from coordinate 29,951,041 downwards.
CGTCTCGCGATGCCGATGCGCGCTTTAATTGCCAGCGGTAGCCACCCCATCATTTTAAGCTGCCACCCCACTGCCCCCCCATGAAAAAATACCTGGCTACGCCACTGGGCAGAAGGTCTCGTAACTGTTATTGTCCAGCACCAAAGTCACAAACCTCTCACTGACATAATAATAGCCTAGGCTTAATCTGCAAATGCTTGCTTGGTTGATAGATTAGATCTTCCGGCTTCCTGATGTTAATCTTGAGTGGTTACAAGGATTTCAGACCACCTGTTGCTACCTATGATCCAGGGTTAACGAAACGTCAGCCGTTGTCACAATGCCATCTGCTGGGTTAGTTATGTATGTCGCCTGCCGGTAATGAATCAGCCGGTAATACAGCCATAATCAATTAATTAAACATAGTCCTATGTCTATCTTGCACCCGGTCACTAAGGCCTCGTGCTGCAGTCCTAGAATAACGACTCCAGCATATTGGAGCATCAAGTGCACGCACCATCTTGTTTATCTTCTTTTAATAGATAATTTGACAATTAGGCCTACGTTAAATTGCTTACAGCGGATAAAGTTAAATGCAAAACTCGAGCTTATGGCCTCTTAGCGTACTCAGGATAATAAAATAATATGTAAAGAATTAATTTTGTATATCTACATGTATAAGCTTATTATAAGCTCAGGCTTAATAATAAAATTACTGGAAACAAGATTATCTGGCTTTACATTTTCGAATGTGCTTGTACAAAATCTATAGGAGACCATTAGGCCTAATCATGTACAGACTTTCCCCCTACTATAATTGACTTAATTGACAAACATATCGTAGTGGCTGCTGCTGTTCTGTGACGCCTGAATTCAGGACCGTAAATCTGCTTCTAGATGTGAGGAGGGAAAATTCCCCTTCGGAATTGTGCACAGTAGGCTTACACCCCTTCAAGGACCCCACTGGTCACACCCTATATATTTGTTAGTGTTAAGGTTAGTGTTAAAAATTGTAGATTCGCACTCATCATCTTGACCATCCTCATTGCTGCGGATCGGAGACCAGAGCCAAGGACGTCAATCATTAACAATGATCTTTTTAGTAAGACGTTTTAATTTCATTTTATGATGTTTGTCTCTCTTGATGTCACCATGTAACCAGGCTGCGGTGTGTCAACCTGGACGTTTTTCACGAATTAAACGAATATCTAGGCTATATATACGTCAGTTTCCTCCATCCCTCTCTGTCCCTCGCTCTCCTTATGCAATCCGCCATCGACAACCCCATCCACTCCTCGACATTCACACTATATACTGCACATATTTTTATGTTCGGACCATAGGTAAAGGTAAAGGTTTTGCCCATACTCGCTTGCGAGCGTTGGGCCCGGTGCTGATCCCCGGTGTTAAGCCATCAGCCCTTAGGTGGCAATTGCCATACATCGGCGGTAGGTGGCCAGGTCTTTCCGCCGAACCCAAGGTTACCTGCGCAGTGACACTGCTACTCATTTTCACACTCCCATCTGGCGAGTGGCGGCTGAGTCAACCTTAAGGGGCCACCGGGATTAGATCCCGGTTCCTTCTGTTCTTCGTGCCAGCGTGTTACCAATCAGCCACCGCACCGCCCCTATGGTTACCATGGTTACCATGGTTACCATTGGTTACCCTATGGTTACCATTGACCATGGTTCGGACCATGGGCGCAGTTTATCAGGGGCTAGGGGGGCTAAAGCCCCCCCCCCCCCAAGAAGCCCCATAGTCAATTTTCTTAAACCGTGTAAATGCTCTATTTTTGCAGGCTTAGCCCCCAAGGACTTCCAACTGACGACTAAAAAAAGGTCATCAACTTTTTTCTGGTCGAAACGAAAAAAATTCGGCCCCGCGCCTTCTGGACCAAGTTTTTCTTCTTTAGTTCTCTGCCGTCAGGCAGGTTCATATGTCCAATGACGCCACGCGTATCTGTTCTGTGCATCCTCCTTTAGTCTTCTGTAACCATCCTTTGCCATCATCCAGTCCAGTAGCATTGTTCTTGGTCTTCCTCTTGTCTTTTTCCCTCCATTCTTCCTTCTATAATGTCCCTTACTATGGTGTCGCTCCTCAGGACGTGGCCAATCCAGTTTCTCTGCCGCCTCCGTATTGTCTCCAGCATTGACCTTCTCTCTCCGACCATTCGCAGTATTTCTTCGTTCGTCTTGTGCTCCGTCCAGCTGACATGCTCCATTCGTCGCCAAATCCACATTTCGAAAGCTTCCAATCTTCTTATGTCATCCTTTCTCATTGTCCATGTTTCTGACCCATACAGAACTACACTCCATACCAGCGTCTTGACCATTCCCAAGTGTTTAGCCCCTCCAAAATCGGAAACCAAACTCCGCCCATGGGAATGGACAAATAATGCAGCGTTCTAGTGGAGGATGTGCTGATCGAGTGAGTTATCATGTATAGGCCTATAGCAAGAATCTTCAGTCCAAGCACAACTTATGTACGATGGTCGACCTGCTGTAGCCTACTGGAAGCCAGAGCTGCGCTAGTATTCCAATTCCTCGCGCTGGCCCATTATGATAGGCTAGAACGTACGTGCTCATTAAACGAGCAGACGATAATAAAAGTAATAATAATTTTTATTATTAATTTATTATCGTTAATAAAGTTTATGCCTGTTCATGAAGTCGTTAGGCTAATGATAAACAGATTAAATTGCAGTTTACAGAATGAATAAACCTTCATTTAGTCCTGGACTGAATTTAGTCATGGTCTTCTGATTGTTCTACGTGTCTAATCTGAGGTGTCCTAATACAGGCACGAAGGTTTCTTTGGAAGGACAACTGATAGGGATTGGTCAGACGGCTTGTCTCGAACTGTTACATCGTCACCGCTGAAATCTTGCTACTCGGTGTTTGGACGAACTCCAATTACTCGGCGAGCCAATTTCGTCCGGTTACAACTGCAAATCTGCAACAGACACCAAAATTAATTGCGGAGAGAGAGAGAGAGAGAGAGAGAGAGAGAGAGAGAGAGAGAGAGAGAGAGAGAGAGAGAGAGAGAGAGAGAGAGAGAGAGAGAGAGAGAGAGAGAGAGAGAGAGAGAGAGAGAGACGGATAGTATTTACTTTGCCCGAGAAGAGCGAACAAAATGAGTCGGCGATTGAAAAAGATGGTAGAGAGTTTGGAAGTGGGCTAGAGGAGTTCCGATGTAGAAGTTGGTTTACCGTTTTTCAGAGAAGACGATCGATGGTCACAAGATCGGGATTGAGCTAGTGAGGAGTAAAACCTCATCTCGATCTCTAACTCTTGTTTCATGCATATCCGCGACCTACGCAGAATCCGCCATATGCTTGACTTCAAAACTGCATCCACAATCGCCACATCTATTGTTCTTGCAAAACTTGACTACTGCAACTCTCTCTTCTTAAACATTGATATCACCCAGATCAACCGCCTCCAAGCTATCCAGAATGCCCTCGCCCGTGCTGTCACTAAAACCCCCAAACGTCACCACATCACTCCTGCTTTGAAATCACTTCACTGGCTCAAAATACATGAACGCATCGAATACAAAGTCCTCTCACTCACTTACAATACACTTCAATCATCCCAGCCGTTCTACCTGCGTCAGTTGTTCACCATCCAGCCACTTCGTTCAACACGCTCCTCATCCTCCATTAGGCCTACACTGCTTCGCCCTCCCATCACTTCATCACTGAAATTCGCAAACCGCTCCATAGCTATTGCCGTTCCACCTCTTTGGAACAAACTTCCGCCAGCACTACGGCAAACTTCCGACCCATCATACGAGCTCGCCAAAACTCCACCTCTCGCTATCTCCCCACAGGTCTTTCACTCAAAACTGAAAACATTGCTCTTTCACAAATCCTATCCTGATTCTTCCACTTCTCACATCCCTCGCCATTTCAACTCTAAGCATCATCCACCTTAGCCGTCCATCTATCTGCCTGCCTGACTCTCCGGGCTTGACTAGCTGCCTATCGATTTTGTTTTGATTAAGCGCCTGTGAAATTAGTGTGAATAAGCTGGTTCCCGCGACTTGGCTTTTGTGGGCGCTGTAAAAGTCTCGAGATTACGATTAGGCCTACGATTTGCCCTTTTCTCGCACTGCCCAGCACTGTGATCCAACTTGGAAACGGTGTAGGCCTATGGCATAGTTATTAGGTTCTAAATTGGTCTACGATCAGTTGCACTTAATATCGTAGCCCTATAGAATTGCCAGGAATGCGAATAAAAAACAACAATATAAGCCCTAATGGATTTAGAGTAGGCCCTAATGTTTTTGCTAATCTATTCCATTTTAGTCCAATACGTCGCTGGCAACCAATAAATGATAAGTGGGCGTATTCAGGGTAGGGGCTTAGCCTACAAGAATTAATCCTCCTTGGAACAGAGTCCAAAAATTCCAAAGCAGTAAAACTTTAGGATTTCGAACTTTCGGTCACATCGAAAGGGCCTAACAATGTCAAATACAAGCATTATGGCTACATGATTATGTGTTGTTCACCTAGTAGGCTAACAATTGACCCAGCCAGAGCTGAATTATGAATGACTAACAGATAGGCCTAGGCCTACCTTGTTTGCAGACGCGCACAAATTCGCCGTCAGCTCCCACTAAAAATTTCGCCGTCACCTCCCACTAAAAACTTCGCCGTCACCTCCCACTAAAAACTTCGCCGTCGCCTCCAACTAACATTTCACCATCGGCTTCAACCTCAGCTTCAGCAAATAAATCTTCAACGTCAGCAACTTTGACTTCAACTTCTGCAGCTTCAGCATCGACTTCAGCAACATAAACTTCAGGAAATTCTTTTTAAACTTCAGCATCTTCAACTTCAACTTCAGCGACTTCAACTTCAGAAACTTCGACCTCAGCTAAGCGCTATAGCAACTTCAAAATCAGCATCAAGTCCATCAACTTCTCCTTCACCAAATTCAACGTCTACTTCAACAACTTTAAGATCAACATCAGAATTTGAACTTCAACTTCAGAAACTTGTACTTAAACTTTAGGAAATTCAACTTCGACTTCAGTAACTTCAACTTCCACTTCTGCAACTTCACTTTCGGAAACTTCAACTTCAACATCAGCAACTTCAACTTCTGCAATTCCAGTTAGACACTTCGACGTCGCCTCAAAACTAAAACTTCACCGTCAGTCTCCAACGAAAACTTCGCCGTCGCCTCCAACTAAAAACATCGCCGTCGCCTCCAACGAAAACTTCGCCGTCGCCTCCATCTAAAACCTTTGCCGTCACCTTCAGCTAAAAACATTGCGTCGCCTCCAACTAAAAACATCGCCGTCGCCTCCAACTAAAAACATCGCCGTCGCCTCCAACTAAAAACATCGCCGTCGCCTCCAACTAAAAACATCGCCGTCGCCTCCAACTAAAAACATCGCCGTCGCCTCCAACTAAAAACATCGCCGTCGCCTCGAACTAAAAACATCGCCGTCGCCTCCAACTGAAAGAATCGACGTCGCCTCCAACTAAAACATCGCCGTCGCCTCCAACTAAAAACATCGCCGTCGCCTCCAACTAAAAACATCGCCGTCGCCTCCAACTAAAAACATCGCCGTCGCCTCCAACTAAAAACATCGCCGTCGCCTCCATCCAAAAACATCGCCGTCACCTCCAACCAAAGCTTCCCCGTCGACTTCGAATTCAACTTCAGCAACTTCAATTTCAGTAACTTTAGCTTCAACTTCGGGAACTTGAACTTCAGCAGCGTCAGCAACTTCATCTTCGACTTCAGCAACTTCAACATCCGCAAATTCTACTTCAACTGTAGTCTTCAACCTCTGCGACTTTAGTTTCAAATTCCGAATTTCAACTTCAGCTTCAAAATAAGAAAATTCATCTTCAGCAAATTCAGCAACTCGAACTTCAGCAAATTCAGCAACTCGAACTTCAGCAAATTCAACGTCTAGCCTACTTCATCAAATTCAGCATCAACATAAGAACTTCAACTTCAACTTCAGCAACATCAACTCAGCAATTTCAACTTCCACTTCAGCAACTTCAACTTCAGTAACTTCAACTTCAGCAACTTCAACTTCTGACACTCCAAAAAGAAAAAATTCGCCGTCGCTTCCAACAACAACTTTGCCCTCACCTCCAACTATAACTTAGGCCTAGTCGTCTTCTACAAACTAAAAACTTCACCATAGCCTCCAACAAAATCTTTGCCGTCGACTTCGAATTCAAATTCAGCATCTTCAACTTTAGCAACTTAAAGGTCAAGTTCGGGAACTTCAACTTCAGAAAGCTGAACTTCTGCAAATTCCTCTTAAACTTCAGCAACTTCAACATTAATAGCAGCAACACCAGTTTCAACTTCAGCATCTTCAACTTCAACTTCAGCAACATCAAATTCAGCTTCAGAGACTCAACTTCAGAGACATCAAATTCAACTTCAGAGACTTCAAGTTCAACTTTGGCAACTTCGACTTCAAAAACTTCAACATCAGCTACAGCAACTCCAAAATCAGAATCAAGTCCATCAACATTGGCTTCAGCAAATTCAGCGTCTACTTTTCAACAACTTCAAGATCAATATTAGAACTTGAACTTCAACTTCACAAACTTTATAAATTCAACTTTAAGAACTTCATCTTCAACTTCGACTTCAGCAACTTCCAACTTTCACTTCAGCAATTTCTCTCTCTTTCGACAATTTCAAGTTCTACATCAGCAACTTCAACTTCTACAATTCCAGCAAAACACGTCCCCGTCGCCTCCAACTAAAAACCTAGCCGTCGTCTCCAACTAAAAACATCGCCGTCGCCTCCAACGAAAAACATCGCCGTCGCCTCGAATTCAACTTCAGCAACTTCAATTTCAGTAACTTCAGCTTCAACTTTGGGAAATTGAACTTCAGCAACCTAAACTTCAGCAAATTCTTCTTACACTTCAGCAACTTCAACATCAATAGCAGCAACATCAATTTCAAATTCAGCATCTTCAACTTCAACGTCAGCAATATCAAATTCAACTTCAGAGACTCCAACTTCAGCAACTTCAACTTCAGAAACTTCAACATCAGCTACATCAACTTCAAAATCAGCATCAAGTCCATCAACTTCGGCTTCAGCAAACTCAACGTCTACTTTTCAACAACTTCAAGAGCAACATCTGAACTTGAACCTCAACTTCAGAAACTTGAACTTCAACTTTAAGAACTACGATTTTAACTTCAACATCAGTAAATTCAACTTCAACTTCTGACACTACAACCAAGAAATTCGCGATTGCCTCCAACGAAAATTTTGCCGTCACCTCCATCTAAATCTATACCGTCGCCTCCAACTAAAACCTCCCTGTCGCCTATATCTATAGCCTCGCCGTCGCCTCCAGCTAAAAACATCGCCGTCGTCTCCAGCTAAAAACATGGCCGTCGCCTCCAACTGAAAGAATCGCCTTCGCCTTCAACTAAAAACATCGCCGTCGCCTCCAACTAAAACATCGCCGTCGCCTCCAACTAAAAACATCGCCGTCGCCTCCAACTAAAAACATCGCCGTTGCCTCCAACTAAAAACATCGCCGTCGCCTCCAACTAAAAGCATCGCCGTCACCTCCAACGAAAAACATCGCCGTCACCTCCAACGAAAAACATCGCCGTCGCCTCCAACTAAAAACATCGCCGTCACCTCCAACGAAAAACATCGCCGTTGCCTCCAACTAAAAACATCGCCGTCGCCTCCAACTAAAAACGTTGCGTCGCCTTCAACCAAAACTTCGCCGTCGACTTCGATTCCAGCTTCACGAACTTCAAATTCCGCTACTTCAGCTTCACCTTCGGGAACTTGAACTTCAGCAACTTAAACATTCGCAAATTCTACTTCGACTTCAGTCTTCAGCAACTTCAATATCAACCTCAGCGCCTTAAGCTTCAAATTACGCATCTTCAACTTCAACTTCAATTTCAAAAACTTCAACTTCAGCAACTATAACATCAACGTAGGAAGTTTTACTTCACCTTCCGCCACTTCAACTTCAGGAACTTCAACTTCCATTTCAGAGACTTCAGCTTCAGTAACTTCAGCTTCATCTTCTGACACTCAACCCAAAAATTCGTCGTCTCCTCCAACAAAACTTTGCCGTCACCTCCAACTAGCCTATAACTTCGCCGTCGCTTCCAACAAAAACTTCGCCGTCACCTCCAGCTCTAGGGCCTAACTTCCCCGCCTTCTACAAACTAAAAACTTCACTATAGTCTCCAACCAAAGCTTCGCCGTCGACTTCGAATACAACTTCAGCAACTTCAATTTCAGTAACTTCAGCTTCAACTTCGGGAAATTGAACTTCAGCAACCTAAACTTCAGCAAATTCTTCTTACACTTCAGCAACTTCAACATCAATAGCAGCAACATCAATTTCAAATTCAGCATCTTCAACTTCAACGTCAGCAATATCAAATTCAACTTCAGAGACTCCAACTTCAGCAACTTCAACTTCAGAAACTTCAACATCAGCTACATCAATTTCAAAATCAGCATCAAGTCCATCAACTTCGGCTTCAGCAAACTCAACGTCTACTTTTCAACAACTTCAAGAGCAACATCAGAACTTGAACCTCAACTTCAGAAACTTGAACTTCAACTTTAAGAACTACGATTTTAACTTCAACATCAGTAAATTCAACTTCAACTTCTGACACTATACAACCAAGAAATTCGCGATTGCCTCCAACGAAAATTTTGCCGTCACCTCCAACTAAAACCTCCCTGTCGCCTATATCTATAGCCTCGCCGTCGCCTCCAGCTAAAAACACCGCCGTCGTCTCCAGCTAAAAACATGGCCGTCGCCTCCAACTGAAAGAATCGCCTTCGCCTCCAACTAAAAACCTCGCCGTCGCCTCCAACTAAAACATCGCCGTCGCCTCCAACTAAAAACATCGCCGTCGCCTCCAACTAAAAACATCGCCGTCGCCTCCAACTAAAAAACATCGCCGTCGCCTCCAACTAAAAACATCGCCGTCGCCTCCAAGTAAAAGCATCGCCGTCGCCTCCAACTAAAACCTCGCCGTCGCCTCCAACTAAAAACATCGCCGTCGCCTCGAACTAAAAACATCGCCGTCGCCTCGAACTAAAAACATCGCCGTCGCCTCCAACTGAAAGAATCGCCGTCGCCTCCAACTAAAACATCGCCGTCGCCTCCAACTAAAAACATCGCCGTCGCCTCCAACTAAAACATCGCCGTCGCCTCCAACTAAAAACATCGCCCTCGCCTCCAACTAAAAACATCGCCGTCGCCTCCAACTAAAAACATCGCCGTCGCCTCCAACTAAAAACATCGCCGTCGCCTCCAACTAAAAGTATCGCCGTCGCCTCCAACTAAAAACTTCGCCCTCGCCTCCAACTAAAAACATCGCCGTCGCCTCCAACTAAAAACATCGCCGTCGCCTCCAACTAAAAACATCGCCGTCGCCTCCAACTAAAAGCATCGCCGTCGCCTCCAACTAAAAACTTCGCCGTCGCCTCCAACTAAAAGCATCGCCGTCGCCTCCAACTAAAAACATCGCCGTCGCCTCCAACTAAAAACCTCGCCGTGGCCTCCAACTAAAAACTTCGCCGTCGCCTCCAACTAAAACATCGCCGTCGCCTCCAACTAAAAACCTCGCCGTGGCCTCCAACTAAAAACATCGCCGTCGCCTCCAACTAAAAACATCGCCGTCGCCTCGAACTAAAAACCTCGCCGTGGCCTCCAACTAAAAACATCGCCGTCGCCTCCAACTAAAAACATCGCCGTCGCCTCGAACTAAAAACATCGCCGTCGCCTCCAACTAAAACATCGCCGTCGCCTCCAACTAAAAACCTCGCCGTCGCCTCCAACTAAAAACATCGCCGTCGCCTCGAACTAAAAACATCGCCGTCGCCTCCAACTAAAAACATCGCCGTCGCCTCCAACTAAAAACATCGCCGTCGCCTCCAAGTAAAAGCATCGCCGTCGCCTCCAACTAAAACCTCGCCGTCGCCTCCAACTAAAAACATCGCCGTCGCCTCCAACCAAAACTTCGCCGTCGACTTCGAACTCAACTTCAGGAACTTTAACCAACTAAAATTCAGCTTCAACTTCGGGAACTTGAACTTAAGCAACTTCAGCAACTTCATTTTCGACTTCAGCAACTTAAACATTCGCAAATTCTACTTCAACTTCAGTCTTCAACAACTTCAATATCAACCACAGCGACTTCAGCTTCAAATATGGTATCTTCAACTTCAAGTTCAATTTCAGAAAGTTCAGCTTCACCAGCTATAACATCAACATAGGAACTTCATTTTTAGCAACTTTCACTTCAGGAACTTCAACTTCCACTTTTACGACTTCACCTTCAACATCTGACACTCCAACCAAAATATTCGCCGTCGCCTTCAACAAAAACTAAAACATAGGCTAGGCCTAGGAAAAACTAAAAACATTGGAACTTCAAATTCACCTTCAGCAACTTCAACTTCAGGAACTTCAACTTCCACTTCAGCAACTTCAACTTCATTAACTTCAACTTCAACTTATGACACTCCAACCAAAACATTCGCCGTCTCCTCCAGCAAAAACTTTGCCGTTACCTGCAACTATAACTTCGCCGTCGCTTACAACAAAAACTTCGCCGACACCTCCAACTATTACCTCGCCGCTTCTACAAATTAAAAACTTCACCATAACCTGCAACAAAATCTTCGCCGTCGACTTCGAATTCAAATTTTTCAACTTCAACCTTAGCAACTTAAAGTTCAACTTCGGGAACTTCACCTTCAGCAACCTGAACTTCAGCAAATTCTTCTTAAACTTCAGCAACTTCAACATCAATATCAGCGACATAATTTCAAATTCAGCACCTTAAACTTCAACTTCGGCAACATCAAATTCAACTTCAGACTCTTCAACTTAAATTTCAGCGACATGAAATTCAACTTCAGAGGCTTCAACTTCAGCAACTTCAACTTCAAAAATTCAACATCAGCTACAGCAACTTCAAAATCAGCATCAAGTCCATCAACTTCTGCTTCAGGAAACTCAACGTCTACTTTTTCAAGAACTTCCAGATCAACATCAGAACTTGAACTTCAACTTCAGAAACTTAATCTTCAACTTTAAGAACTTCAATTTCAACTTCGACTTCAACAACTTCAACTTCCACTTTTGCAACTTCACTTTCGGCAACTTCAACATCAGCAACTTCAACTTCTGCAATTCCAGCTAAACTCGTCGCCGTCGCCTCCAAATAAAAAACATCGCCGTCGCCTCCAACGAAGACTTCGCTGTTGCCTCCATCTAAAATTTCTCCGTCGTCTCCAACGAAAACCACCGTCGCCTCCAACTAAAAACTTCTCGGTCGCCTCCATCTAAAACACTTCTCCGTCGCCTCCATCTAAAACTTCTCCGTCGCCTCCATCTAAAACTTCGCCGTCGCCTCCATCTAAAAACATCGCCGTCGCCTCCAACTTCCCGGATAAATAATACCCCCGTCACTTACCACTGTTCGGGCGCCTCGATCTTTTGTGTCGCCTTCAAATTCGCCTTCGTCTCCAACTCCAAGTGTTTCGTCGCCTCGACCTGCACTCTGGTTTCCATTATCGATCTGACCTCCAACCTCGCTGTCGCCATCTATTTCGCCATTGTCTCGAACTTCTCCATCGCCTCCAAATTCGCAGTCGTCTCCAACTTTGCCATCCCGTCAAACTCCTCCACCGTGTCCTAATGTGCAGGGTGGACAATACAGCAACTCCTAAATTTTTTGCGGATATTTTGGTCAAAAGAAAGAATGTTCACATCAAGTTTTCAGGCTACAACAACATTCTTATTTACGTGCACCTGCCAAGTTTCACCAAAACATTTAACAAAAGTTTTCAGTGTTTTTACAGTCTGAAAGCATAACCATGGGCGCCCGCAGAAATTTTTGCAGGGGGGGGGGCAAAATTTTTAGGTTGGTCACTGTTAAATTTCCTACTCGCAAGAGTTCAAAAATTGCAAAGCTGGAAAGTAAGAATAGAGTAGGCCTATATGGGTATTTTTAAAGAGGTTTCTTAATGCATATTTCTCAGTTTCATTTTGTGTAGACCTATGCCATTTCAATATGAATAGTTTTCTTAGAGCGAAGAAATTTATTAAAAATCAAAAGTAGAATGTTAAAAAGTAGGTTTTTGAAGGGGCGCTATATAATGAATGAATGAATAAATGAACGAAAAACTGGTATCAGTTTTAAAGTGCTCCATCAAGTTACCTCTATATTTTAATTGTAATTTCTAAACTTCTAAAGTGCCACTCCAAAATCAATTGTAGGGCACCAGCTTATTCAGAAGCGCTGCATCGAGTCATCAGGTTGTTCAAAGGGCAGTCAAGAAAGAGGTCCGAGTCTTGTATCCAGAGGGTCAGTTGTTATTGCAGGTATCGTTTAGGAAGGTGGAGGATGCCGAGGATCAGAAGAATGGGGTAGCAATTCTTTTGAACAGAGGAGATAAAATCTCGAGGCGTGATAACCAGAGTCAATTATCCAAGTTTCTCTACAGCTTGACCTATCTAAATTCTGTACTAGCTGGCAGCATGCAAAATGGACAACATGCAGCCTGACTTAAAGCAGACTTGACTCCATATATAACGCTGGTGAGTATGTAGATCTCCATTACTTAATTTCAATGGGCTGTTGATAAATTTCAACTTTTACATTAGTGTAATTTATTGATAATTAATTTTTGCGTAGGCCTAGTTGTGAAAAACTGCATTAGCCTACAGCGATATTCCAGACAAGTAGGCCATAATCGATAGGAATACTATTTGTATGGGCACCCACGGGAGGGTTAAAAGTCATTGTTACCGTTTTCAGCAAGCGCTTGAAAAAATGCAAGGCAGAAAATTAAGAGCTTCTTTATTTCTAAAGAGATTTCATCACTTAAATTTCTGACTTTCACTGAAGTGCATCATTCGTTACATTAGTATTCCATTGGAAGAAGTTCTTAAGCCCCAGAAGTAGTAGTTGGAAAAATAGGTTTCAATTTTCCAGGGGGGGGCAAGTGCCCCCCCTTGCCCCTATGTGCGGGCGCCCATGAGCATAACGCAACAAAAGTAACAAATAGGCTAACGATTTTATTAAGTCAGATTGTCGTTATCAAATTATTCTACTTGATATTGTCAGATAGCTAGGCTATTGCTATTAGGCTTGCATGTTATTAGGCTACTCAAAAATGGGGAAAAAATCGCTGTGGCATCATCTAGCAAGTTGACTATCAAATGGAGAATTTTTCAGATGAATAATTTTTGGGGTTAAAACAATAAAATTGAAATTAGGAAATAAATCAAATGGCCATGGTGTCAATGACAGACAAAATGTGTATTCAGACACTTCATGGGGCTAAAGCTATAGGCTAATCACCGCTTAGTCCGACAAACTGTGAGAACTGCATGAGTATCGTTAAGAAATATCAGGTTGATCATCCGTTGATGAAAGAATCAATAATTATAATTGTCCTGGTTTCATTGAGAAGAACCAATGGCCACGTTGTCGAAACTATTTTTATGAATTAAGCTTATTGTAGCTGAAAATCGATAGGGATGGAATATCCGAAAGGTGTACCCACTACCTGAGTTAATTGTGAAGATTCGTCGATTGTGAATTGCGTCACTGGTTGAGAGTGCAGAGTCGAGAGCGCAGTCGGTGATCGAAGCATTCGGTGAGGTTCTCAACTTATCAATGCGTCGCTGTAGGTAAGTAAAGTAATTTTCGTTTATTCAATAATCGATTCATTCTTAAGTGTGGATCCATAGAGCGCGTAAATATAATTGCCACCCTGTGCTTCATATTCCGTTTTGTCAAACCAACGCCACTCTATTAGTTTAGCTTAGTTATTAGCTTAGTTGCTGTTTAATGACTATGTCATAAGAAAGATTATTAGCGTCGGTCGCCCTCTTCTTTAATCCGGGCCTGGGTCTGGCATTGTCAGAAAGCGAACAGCGGCGGAGGTGTTATAGAGGCAGCGATTCGATCTATTCACTATAAGTAGGTGAGAACGCTCGTGAATAAGTTGGCGCCCTGAGCTTGGCTTATATTGATAGACGACGATTGCAATGAAGCATAGGCTATAGCAGTATAGCCTCAATGAGAAACATTTACTTCATCAATGTGCTTCAATCCGTAGCCTACAACTGGATTTCTATGACTGCGTTCCAATCATCTTTGGCCAATCGCTGGCTTTTAATTTCATTCAGCTTAGGCATGTTAGGCCTATATTGAGCCTAAACTAGATTTTAACCGTGTAGGGCCTACTAATGTCACCCATTCATTAGTTTTGCTGACAAGATTTTAAATGGACCATATAGGCCTACGACACCTTATAGTGGAACGACGTATAATAACTTTCCTAAATTGGACAATTATTTATGTAGACTAAGCTGAAAAGATTAAACTTCCTATATACTCAGATCTTCGATTCTGCACCGCAAAGATGCTCTGTTTTCTCGCCGTCTGCGATTCCGTCACACGTCGGCAGTCTTCAATTTCGTCTTCATTGGAGGATTTCAAACATCGATCGTCTTGAATTTCGGTTTTATTCGAAGATTTCAAACATCGACCGTCTTGAATTTCGGTTTTATTCGAAGATTTCAAACATCGACCGTCTTGAATTTCGGTTTTATTCGAAGATTTCAAACATCGACCATCTTGAATTTCGACTTCATTATAGAGAGTTAACTGTATTCGAAGTTCTTTAACGAACTGAAAAATATTGCGCCATAAGAGGATGACGTATGAAAGATAAAGGCCTAAAGATGGCGTAATCATTAAGAAAACGTTACCATGAGAACGCAGCGTGACGTAGGTCCATTCGCAATAAGAAGGTTATTGCAGCTGGTCTCCTTCCACTGCGTAGTCCACCTGTAGCCTAATTCATTCATTTTCAAAGAATTTACAATAGCGCCTCTTGAAGAAATCAACTTAGAGGCGCTCCCAGTCCAACCAGTTTAAACGAATAATACATTAAGCCATTCCTTAAAGTCTAAACTCTGCTTTTAAACGAATCACGAATAACCAAAAGGACTGTCAACAGGATGAACAAATTCCCTTATAGAACACAATTCTTGGATTCAAATGATGTATGGTATAATTGACCTCCCAGATTTTGACCTGGCACCGGAACGAAAAAGACAGCTCTGGCTATTGCGGACTTGATTTGATATAGCGCCGGTGAATAAGCTGGTCTCCCTGACGTGGCTTTTGTGGGCGCTGAGAAAATCTCGAAGATTTACACTGCTTTACACTAGGCCCTACATTGTATGCTATGTCTAAACATTGTCTATGATCTATCTACAATGAGGAAGTGCGTCATTACCCTGTTGCAGCGATCGATACTTCCGTCTAAAGTAGTTCTCAAAGCGGAATGCCATTTTCATTCCGTTTAGAAGCAAAAATTAATGGACACACACCGGTAATAAATAAACAGTAAATGAATTAATGCACATCATTATGAAGAATGGAGCATGGGCGGAGTTTATCAGGGGCTAGGGGGTCAAGCCCTCTCAAGAAACCCCATAGTCATGTTTTTGACCGTGTAGCCCCCCCAAGCACTTCCAACTGATGACTAAAAAGTCATAAACTTTTTCCGGCCGAAACGAAAAAAAGTTCGGCACCGCGCCTTCTGGTCCAAGTTTTTAGCCCCCCCCCAAAAAAAAACGGAAACCAAACTCCGCCCATGGTTCGGACTAGGCCTACAGGGAACAACACGACTAGGGTTCTCTTGCCAAACCAAGACAGTTGAAAGTACTAGGCCTATATATAGTCGCTTAATTGTTTCTTCATTTTGACTTCCTGCATTTGAATTGGTTAGTCGGCCTAGACATCCACCTTAGCGACTCATTTGTAGGGTTTACTGTAAATGTAGATGTCACCCGCTTCTGTATTCTTCTGCTTCATGTTTGATCATCAACTTAGAGTCTTAAACAATTCGGTTACAGTATTCTAATCTAAAAAATTAATGCGTTGACAAGGAGTTAAAACATGTTTAAGAGTTGAGTGAACCTCAGTCAATAATGTATACCTATAAGGCTATAAACTAATTAGCCATAACTTCGTACATGTAGTCTACATAATCGGATAATCCACAACAATAGGCATACTTTATCATGTCTAGCTTTTGTCATTTTTGCCATCCCTTGCCTATCGATTTCGTTAATAGCTAAATTTCTTTTGACTGAGACCTCTGATACAGTCAGGATTATCTGATATTTTGGGCCTTCCCAACGCACCCTTTTAAGGTGCCTTGTTGTTTAAACAAATATCATCCTTTTTAGAATTTTATTGAGAACTATAGCCTAGAATTTTATTGGGACATTCAGCACTCACCTTGTCACCTTGTGCCGTCGATTCTTTGAACCTTAGCGACAGCCATGGTCAACCTTCTCCACGTATTACGATCTTCCGTCGCGTTTCTCAGTTCCTCCAAGTTCATCTTCGTTCTCTCGTGTATTTCTTCCATCCACCTCCTTCTTGGGCGTCCTCTCCTCCTTTTTCCCTCTCCGCAGGCCAGTATCATCTCCTTTTCCAAACCGTTTGCTCGCATCACATGTCCGAAGAATGTCAACTTCTGTCTTGCCGCTCTCTGCCCTAATGATATATTCCCTCGTGCCTGTCCTATCTCTAGTAGTATGGATTCATTCAGCACAAAAATTCGTGCTTGAAATGCTCTTAGGCTACTCACGTTTTAAATTGCCCCACTCTACGGTCTCTACCCCATATAGCATATCTCCACAGCATTCTATTGATATGAGCACAGTGCGACTGTGCGACAAGGTCCTGCTGGGACGGAGTCTGTGCTCTGTATGAGGGCAAGGGGATGTATAGGCTACCATAATATGATTAAGCGGTTGAGTATTTCGTCCGTGTTAGCAAACCATGGGTTCATTTTCGTGCTGAACCAACTCGATTCGATTCTCTTTGGGTTCAGCTGAAGCTGGATATAATATTACATCCCACGAAGGTCAAAGGTGAACGATTCCATCGGGTAGGCCTAGTCCTAAATGGATGTGAAGGCATATATAGCGCCATGCAGCAGTGGCATGTTATCAGCTTTGGCGTCAGGTGTGTCATATCTGATGTCCATCTGATATGTTTCTGGTGATGTGTTGTACCAGCTTTGTGTCACGTGCCACTAGCCACGGTACAGCTACGGTACAGCAGGTGGTGACCAACCCGATGCCTTCGAGCACTGCTGTAATGTGACGTTTGAGAGTATATAGTGACAGCAGACATTATCACTGAAATCACGCGACGCCTTTCCATTAGAACAGAGCCTGAAACGTATGCAGCAAAAATAATGTCTGAAACCACTGATCTTGCTTCACTGTATATACTCCTATTATTCGACTGATTTGTTCTGCGTTTTAATTGATTTATACCAACATTGTAACAAAATAATGTCTGAAGCCACTGATCTTGCTTCACTGTGTAGTCCTATTATTCGACTGATTTCTTCTGCTTTTTAATTTATTTATGCAAACAATGTTATTGAAGTGATTCGGTGGCACAGTGGCACGACAGCCTGTATTAGGTGGATCATTATAAAGAAAGTTTGGTTTATATTAATGTGGTTTTGTGGACCTACGCCCTATAATTAAACCTATTGTACGCCTGCTGTTATATTACTAAGGTCCTAAATTATATTGTTACATTATTATTAAATATTTATATTACCCCGAATCTAAATTTAAATATTATAATAGGCCTATGGAATCTACGTGGGCCGCGGTAGTGTAGGCGTAGTAGCCTAGTGAGTATGTTCGTTGCCTCACAGCCGGAGGACATCAGACAGGTCACATCTGACAGCCTACACTACCGCGGCCCACGTAGGTTATATAGGCCTATTATAATATTTAATTTTAGATTCGGGGTAATATAAATATTTAATAATAATGCAACGATATAATTTAGGACCGTAGTATGCAGGTTCAGTCAAGCCGCCGCGCAGTAATCTTGGGTAAGTCCTTTACTCGCAAAATTTGCTCAGCGCTTTCGGCGTGAAACTCCGATTAGGCTAAGTGTCCGCGCTGTAGTCGGGAGCGCTTCTGAGTAGAAATCTTGAAGGGGCACTATAGGAAGTGCACATACACACATGCACGCACGCACACACAAACGTAGCCTACATGGTATACACTCATAACGCTCTTCCCCGAATTTTAATTATAGAATCTCGTTAGGGCATACAGCGGAGAACCAGAGGATAGGATTGTCACTCTAAATTTAAATTGAAAGTATTTTCATTAGTTGATTTTCACAGTCTGCTTTTACACTGGGGGAAGCTATTATATTTATAATAGGGTCAGATGGAAAGACGTGAGCTAGGAGCCGCCAACATTCTACTTTAACTTAATTGCAGCGTCTAGATTCTTAAACAGTAGAATTAAACCAAAATGTGCAACATTCGCTCGACAATGTTCCTGGCAGCGAGTAGGATCATAGGCCTAATACTACTACTATAGGTAGCCTACATGATCGCCGCCGTTCTTTACTTGTATAGGCCGTATATACGATCATTACGATGACAACTTATTAAGCATATTATTTTCCAGCTGATCGATCTTTACATAGACAGATAATTATCATAATTATCATAATAAGACACGCGCACACAACAGAGGGGCTGCTGCGATCTGTGCCAATCAGAATTTTTATGACTGCTGTCGATCGAGGCAATGCAGAGAGACGACTGGTAGGCTAAACATGAATTACATTTGCGTCGTGTGCATGGGTATAGCTTATATATAGAGACATACAGAACGGAGTGTTTGGTGAACGAAGTTGACAGATCCTTTGCTCACTCCTACTGCAGATTAGTCTGCGCGGTTTATTCCCACGCTTCTTAAATAAGGTGAGTTTGCTTCTGATGAGATTTTATAATCGCAACGTAGACCCATGTCACGATCAGGGCTGTAATCAAGGGTATAAATTATATAGACCTACAGCCCTGGTCACGATCGCTATATACATGTGACATTACACTGTAGGCCCTATTGTATTGCACCGTTGTATCGTATTGTAGGTCTACACATCAGGCCTAAGTCATAACAGTAGAGGTCAGGTGTCCATACTTTATGCTGTTCATCTGCTGCAACAAGCAAGGTTCTAAAGCATTGGCATTTCCTTTTTCCTTTTTTATGGACATGCGAAATATTATTTCAAATTCTTATGCAGGTGCGTAGTCTGTTGGCCTACTAATAGTCTTGTTCAGATTTTGAATTTCTTGTCTAAATGACCACCGGTTTAGGCTACGCTTCTGCATTGTAAACTTTTAGAGATGGTGCTACAAAACATTTGTAGGCCATTCTTTCGCCGATCGAATCCACGTTTTTCGGTTGCATGCACAATGCCAGCCTTAAAGTCTTGTCGGAGTCGGAAGCTCGACTTTGACGAGGTAGACACATGGACGGAGACTTGCGGGGGACGAAAACGCGGCCGAAGATTTTGGGCGGACGAATGGCTGAAACGTCGACGAAATTTTCCATTTACCGGGAAAAATTTCTGACCAACTTGTTTAAGTCATCCGTCCGAAATGGCGATGGAAAAACTAATTTTCTCTGCCAAAAAGTTGATGACCTTTTTTAGTCACCTCGTCTCGTTTGCTTGAAGATCTCTTTCTAACGTTATAACCTAAAATGCACCCCACAGTGTGTTTCGTAAAATGTATACAAGATGACTTAACACCGATTTACCGATTGGGGGGTACGAATGCATGAGCCGTCCTCCCACCACATCCATTGAGGGGACCGTCCCCCTGTCGCCCCTAAGTCTCCGCCCATGGGTAGACACCGGTAGGTAATGCACTCCGATGTTAGTTGGGCCCATTGACATTGTCATTCTAGATTAAACTCCGTCCATACAAAGATGGAGAGTCAGTCTCTGTGGAAGAAGTCCATGCAACAGAAAAATCAGAGTGCTGCTAAAATCAGCTAATTTTCACAATTAAATCGAAAGCCAAAACCACAGCCTTCAAATCAATTCATCAGCGCATTCATTACGTTAGATTATGATCTAACCCTTACCGACAGCAGACCCCCGTCACCCCGCCTTTTGCACTCTCCAGCTAATAAAAGCAGTTATTCATCATTCAACCACCCAGATCTTCTAGCTTTTCATTGCATTTTCTTTCACTCGACCTCCATGCACTCTTCTCATCTCGTACAATCAACAACTGCTCCTTAATTTACGCTGCACCAGCTCTTTGGAATGGAATGAACTGCCATAGACTCATCTCACCCAGTTCGCTCATCCTCCTTTCTCGATTGTCAATCCCACATCCATTCCTCCCTCCTCCGTCCCTCTATCCCTCCTGTCTGTCTGTCTGTCTGTGTATGTCTGTCTGTCTCTCTCTGTCTGTCTCTGTCTCTGTCTCTGTCTCTGTCTCTGTCTCTGTCTCTGTCTCTGTCTCTGTCTCTGTCTCTGTCTCTGTCTCTGTCTCTGTCTCTGTCTCTCTCTCTCTCTCTCTCTCTCTCTCTCTCTCTCTCTCTCTCTCTCTCTCTCTCTCTCTCTCTCTCTCTCTCTCTCTGCTGCAGTCTTTCTCTCGTGACTGAAAACCGGATTTTTCCACCCCGGCCATGCATGGCCACCATCACCAACGATTTTTACCTAATTATAGGATAACTACTTCCTGTCAGTTCGGATTGACATCGAAAGACTCTGACCTGACACAGAAACACGAAACAGTCCAAACAACCCCAAAAATAATTATAGCAGACTTGAGTTTGTAATTTGTATAGAGCCTGTGTGTTATGCTTTTACAAGGAGCTGAGAGCTACATGTGTAGGCCCTATGGAAGATTTACATTCTTTTTTAAGACATGGGATTATCGCCTTATAAGCATAGGCCTATTAGCTGTATAACATGGTGCAACAAATATGATTAGGTCTATACTGATAAAAATAACAATAACGATAATAATTAATAATGATTATTTATTCATTTTATTGGGTACAATGCGTTCTGCAGATAGTCTTGATCTTTGTGTTCCCAGGACTAGGGCTGCTCTTGCCCAACATCGCGCGTTTTCTGTGGTTGGTTCTTCCATTTGGAATGATCTTTCACCCGCACCACGGACTAAACTATTATAATGACTAGTTTTCCTTATCAGTCTCTCGTCCTTTAAAAACATTTCTTTTCCCGGAGTTTTTCGTGTTGAGAGCTCCTCTGAATTGTCATTCTGTGAGAGGCCCTATATAGATATATAGACACAATACAATACAATACTATTATACTGTGCAATACTTAACTAATACTTCGACGTGATTATAGCATTTCGTATTTTTATATGCGCTATATGACCTGACATCACCCGATGGGACTCAGTGGCTGTGTGTGTAGGACATGCTCAACGTCCCTACACTACTATAGGCTATACATGTATCTATATATAAAGCCATAGTTGTAAAAAACGTTTTTTAGTTTTTTATTCTCTCCCAAAAAAGTCGTTTTTTTCGTTTTTTTAATTTTTCCCATCTTTTTTTATCGTTTTTCAATTTTTATGCAACTTTATTTAATTATTTACTGTCTAATATTATTTCCTTAATTTAATTTTTGTCTGATATTCCATACGTTTTCACCGTGCTCTCAAGGATTCAGCAACTATAGGGTCTTTGTGTAATTGTTTAAGTTATAATTTTGAGAAATACATGTAGTAGATCCCTATACAAGAAATGAAATTTGTAAGAGTTATTTTGATATAAAATTCTTGGGCCTATAATTAGATCTAATATTTATAAGTAACAATTTCAAGTACAAATGTGCAATATATAATTTAGTAAACATCTGTGGTTTTTGCTTATGGTTAGATTTTAATTGTGTTATGTCGATCAGCATAAACTTATAATGTGGACTTATGTCTACAATTTAAATTTGAAAAGATTTCAATACCTATAATTTGCCAGAATTTATGTCTACAATTTAAATTTTAAAAGATTTCAATACCTTTAATTTGTCAGAATTTCTTATTAAACCAAAGTTATAAGAAGAAAAAATAACTGTGGTAGATTAATGTTACTTATACCAATTATTTTGGCCTAATAATAAAGTTGTGTTAATTGCAGTTTCTTGATAAAATTGCATAAGCAAGGTTTTTAAGCTGAAAATGAAATTTCAGATGTAACAAAGGCAAATTATTTTCCGTTTCCGTTTTTTATCGTTTTTTTGCCATTTTTTATTATTTCGAAAAAACGACGTTTTTCCGTCTTTTATTTCATTTTCATCGTTTTTTACATCTATGTATAAAATTATATATGTATATATAATTATATATACCGGTATATATATTATATATATATATATATATATATATATATATGCCAAAACGTTTCGGCAGAAGCGAGACCTCTGCTTTCAACGTTACAATGCGAGATGAGCGCTATAACAAACGGTTATCGTGCTACTTAAAGGGGGTGTGCTATATAAATTTCCGAATGAATGAATGAATGATTAATCGGCTACCACCGAAAAACTCTTCTTCCTAAATGTATTGTGGCCACTTATATATGGGGACAATTAAAGCATCTTTCGATTACCCATTGTGATTCTATTTTCAATTGAATTCTACTGCTGCCGAATTACATTATTTAGACTATGTCATCATGTTAGCCTATTTATGTGAATTTTAAGTCAATTGTAGATTGCTTAAGGATACATTTTTAAAAAAGTGTCATTTATCAATAATATTGCAGAATAATGGATGGCATAGAGGAACTTCCAGAAAACACATCAGAACTATGTCCGAGTCAGCAGAATAATGCTACCGAGAAACCTGATGCTCAACAGAGTTTGAGAAAAGCGAATCTGAGTAACTTATCGTCAGCACAGATTACCGTAATCGTCAAATGCGCGCTCATGCTGATTGTGATAATCGTTGGGATATTCGGTAACACTTTGCTATTTGCTGCGTACAGGACGACCCCCAGTCTTTGGACAAAGTCCAATATGCTCGTAGCAGGTCTTGCCTTTGTCGACATCATCCACTCAGGGCCAGTACTGATCTATTACGTGACATATCAGCTGTTAGTCTACGTTTTCTACAACGATCCCTGCAAGTATCGAATTCTAGTTGCCATACTGACTCCTCTTCAGCGAATGTCAGTGAAGGTAACACATATTACGTTCATCGCAATTGCTTTGGATCGATACATTGCAATTCTTTATCCAATGCATTATGAAACAAAGATCACCGAAAGGAGGATTCAGTTCGCCATCGCACTTTCTTGGCTCTACGGAATTGTCGTGACGCTTATCTTCTATTGCTGGTTGATCAATGCGAATTGGTCGTCGTGCGGCTCCAAGTATCCTACGTTGCTATTTGTTGTTTCCGACCTCCATGATTACTCTTGGGTATCATTCGTCTTGATTGTAGTTTACGGCAGGATACTGATGATTGCAGTTAGACAGCAGAAGAAGATATTCAGCCACGAAATACCGACGTCAGCTTTGCGTAACGAGAGCAGTGATGGTACAATAAACAAGGTAATGAATGCCGAGGCAGAGTTAAATGCGGCGAAGAAGAAACGGAAAGAATTTAAAGCAGCTCGCATGACAGCTGCAATTGTTTGTCCATACGTCATCTTCTGGTTTCCATTCCACATGGCAAGAGCACTGCAAGCGGCTGGCATACACGACAGCTACATTAGTACCATACTGGACATAGGTTTGGCTATCGGGTCTGCAATCCAAGCCGTTGATTGGATCATCTATGGAGCCATAAATAAACAGTACAAACAAGCTTTTCAGAGACTTCTTAAACTGAAGATCAGTTCTTGATCAATTTCAAAGACGGAGTTCATTGGACGAGAAATGCACCAATAAGTTGACGGAGCAATTCAGCGATCCAGCTTTCGAGAAAACGCAGAGAGCGAACTTGTTGTTCAGCGCTCTCAACTAAAGTCACAGACTTCATTTTTGTCATCGTGTGAAAGAACATTTGGTTGCAGTCTTTTTGTATTTAGAACTGACGATGACTCTTTTGAAGGGATAAAAAAAACGCTACTGCATAAATAGCCTATACTAGATATTTGCAGTGGTAGAAGGTCTATAGAGGCCTACATTTGGCTGCTTGAAAAGCAGCAATTGCCTAAGCACTGTTTGAATATAATTTTTTTAATAGCCTACACTAACTTTCTCGATTGATCCAATTTCACCAAGGCCTACTGTTAGTATTTCTGTCTAGCTGTGTTTAGTATCGTATTTCGTTAGTTTCTGAATTCTACGACTTTGTAACTAAGGTTCAACTTATAATAGGCTTAACTTTCCCTTTTTTTGGCCGGAGTCACATCGTCACACTCTTCATAGCAGCAACTAACAATAATCCAAGGTCATCGTCTCAAATAGGCCTAATTAATGTTGTGTTTGTATGTGATTAATGTAACAGTTTATAGGCCTAGTAATTAATATTATTGTAAATTTGTTACATCGAAATGTGAATCAATTAATTCGGTTCCTGGCTGCAAAGTGCAATAGGCTACAGCCTCTTTCTGTAGTAATTTCAATTGTAATACAGATCTGTATGGCATCCTTTTAAAGGAAACTATAGGCATATACACCGTGATTAAAAAAAAACTAAGCCAAACTGTTTTTCAGATATCTCTAATGCCTGATAACATATCACGCTAACATTTTCCAAATATTTAGAGAATTGGACCAAAAATATAATTCCAAAATTTCATGAGATAAAGTTGAACGGATAAAAAGATATGAATATTTCAAATTCATTTGCCGAAAGTTCAGTTTACCAGCAATTTTCTCTCAGATTCAATAAAATGTTTTCTTTTATCTCTAATGCCTGATGATTAATCATTCTAAAATTTTCCAGATATGCAGAGAATTGAACTAACAATATGACTCCAACAGTATGGTTTGATTATTAATTAAATAAGATGCTCAAAATGTCCTCCTCCTGCTTGCACGCAAGTCTGGAGGCGCTGGCGCCATTAGGCAACAGCATGCATCGTCGATTATTCTCTGGTTCAGGCCATCCCACACATCCAACAAGCGTTGCTTCAGATCGTTTATATAATGGATTGTTGTCTGGTAGACTCGGTCTTGCATCACGTTCAAAACTTTAGAGTCGACAGGATTCAAATCTGGGCTGTTCGGAGGCCATAATGTGGGAGAAACGAAGTCTGGCGTCTCTCTTAATTGTCAGCATTTCGATGGTTTCCTTGGTTCTGCGGGCTGGCGCTGTTCTGTTGAAAAGAAACAGCCTTCTGGGGCTAGCTAGATTTCTGATTACATATAGAAGATGTTGTGACATCAGAACGTCGCGATAAAAGGCTCCATTAATTTTTACTCTAGGATCACTGAAGACCACAATTGGAAACTATCAAGCGTCGAAACCGCAAAGACAGACTTGCTGAAAACTGAAATTTCGGGAGATGAAGTTGAAAAATTCATATCTTTCAATCCGTTCAAATTTATGACATGATATTTTGGAATCCTATTCTTGGTTCAATCCTCTAAATATGTGGAAAATTTTAGTATGATTAATCATCAGGCATTAGAGATATAAGATAAACAATATGACTTACATTTTATTGAATCTGGCAGAAAATTGCTTGTAAACTGAACTTTCGTCATATGAATTTGAAAGATTCATATCTTTTTATCCATTCAACTGTATCTCATAAAATTTTGGAATCATAGTCTTGGTCCAATTCTCTAAATATTTGGAAAATTTTAGCGTGATATTTGATCAGGCATTAGAGATATATGAAAAACAATTTGGCTTAGTTTTTTTACTCACGGTGTATATATTTAGGCTGCTTAAAGATGTTTCTGCGTGAGCGTCAATTTGCGTTCCTAATCATTAAAACTTCACTAGACATATTAGGCCTATATAGCTACAATTAATTAAGCCGTGGTCAGGTAACAACCATGTCCTTTTCTTTCTGATATAACCTAGACCAGCCTATATATTGATTAGTCTAGACTCTAGTCTAGCCTAGTTAAGGCTTTTTTGATCAGAAGCATTGGATTCTGATTGATTTCCCTTCCACAGAATCGTCATCATCATCGTCATCGTCATCGCCATCGCCATCGTCATCGTCATCATCATCATCATCATTAGCATCATCATCATTAGCATCATCATCATTAGCATCATCATCAATTCATCATCATTGCCGATTCGACTGAAATCGTGATAAAAACCATGGGACTAATGCAGACAGGTCAGAGGTTTGGCTACGGTGTCTATGGACCTTGGAACAATTGAGACCCTTTACTGTAAACCGGAAGAACATCAATTACTTGATCAAAGCGAACGGAACTGGGCAGCAAATTCCAAAACCACTGACCAGTTACAAAGAACGCCAGTAAATTCATCACCGTCAAGATATGAGTCACAAGAAGAGGCACGGTAGGCCTAGCTAGGCTTATTCTTTCATCAAGCACAGAATTCGTTTGTGCGAAGGTTGAGGAAGGAACGAAGTTGGCTTAGCCGTTTGAAATGAAGACCTAGACTACATGTATGTTACCTGTAATGCCAACAGATTTGATGTTTTCTGCTCAAAGCGAAGTCACTGCATTAAATATAATGTTGCTATGACCCAATATCGGATTACGTGCGAGTTTGTACTTTTGCATTTATTATATACCTTTCATTAAAACAAGTTTAGTGTCTCTTTGACCATGAATACGTTTCCGACCTCTATAGGGCCTACTAGATTACTAAATTTGTTTTGGTTTTCTGAAGTACGACCATGACCTTATGACCTCAAGATGACCTCTGATGACAAAAATAATATCAGAAATGAATTCTACTTACCTGAATCAGTACCATTAGAGGTATTACACGTGCATATACTGCAAGAAATAAGGAAGATGAATTTTTCAATATGGCCGGCGGCGGCCATATTGGATTTGTCAATTACGTCATTCGTGGCGTCATGCCAGACAAGCACCTCGGTGATTTTTCATTTCCAGGGACCCACTGACCGATTGAAAGTGAGAAACTCCCCCAACACCATTTTGCAAACGGGACCCCATGGCACATAAAGGACTACCTCGACCATTCTGCGGAAAAAGAAGCGTGAAATATCATCTCTTTAATACTGCCTGCATGTTCATCAAATAGACTCTGCTGTACATTTAATGAGGTTAATTAATTTGTGTTCCACACGACACAGTGACGTCAACATGTGACCAAAGGACCAATGGTGCTTGGATAACGGAACTTGTGTGACTTTAAGTTCCCAACTTATAGGTCTTTAGACTACTGAACCATGCATGTGGCCACTGGCCAGCATAGGCATTTTGTAAAGCCTATTGTACAGGGCCACGTCGTTTGATTGCACGGGTCTGTAGTTCTGCTGCTGCTGCTGCTGCTGCTGCTGCAGATATCAGTTTCCTATGAGCTGGGCAATTTCTCGGTCGAGCGATCCTCTCGAAGGAGATTAGCATGGACACAGTGGACACAGTGGACACAGTGAACACAGTGGACACAGTGAACACAGTGGACAGTTACAAATGACGGTCACAATGAGAACTGACGTTGATTGGGTTACATTGCGTTGATTGCATTATTATTGGACATGCATGGCATCGTCGACACATGCAATGCGACCGACACATGCAATGCGACCGACACATGCAATGCGACCGACACCCTCCTCAGGTCTCCATCATCATTTCAAGTCGTCAGTCTTGTCTGCCGGACGGCACCGATCTGTTCGTCTCTGTCCAATTCCTTCTTGCTTGAACGCCTCTCTTCATCGGTCTTATATGCACTTCCTGCTCTTCTGTCTCTCGCTTCTTCTGTCTTCGAGTAACCTAGCCTACATGTATGCCTGATGCCTATGCATTGTTATTGCGTTAATTTGTGTTGTGTGCATAAGCTTTCTCTCTCTGTCTCTGTCTCTGTCTCTCTGTGTGTGTCTCTCTCTGTCTCTGTCTCTCTATCTATGTCTCACTCTTTCTCTCTCTGTCTCTATCTGTCTGTCTGTCTGTCTGTCTGTCTGTCTGTCTTCTCTGTCTCTCTCCTCTCTCTCTCGCTTTGTATTTTCTCTCGTGCACTTCAGTTCACCCTATTCTTCCTTCGTTTATAGCCAATTCTATGCGCCTATTTTCACGATTTTCTTTGCCTTTTTGATTTTTAAACCAAGTCACTCTCTGTCTGTCTGTCTGTCTGTCTATCTGTCTATCTGTCCATCTTTCTGTCACATCCTGCGTCCTTGGCCTCATTCATTTGAACTTGCCAGTTAGAGCAATGAGTATTTCATATCACGAATGCTGTTAAAAACATGTTTTTAGGATATATTCACATATAATTATCTCCTCCTGCTTGACAATTGTCACGCTAAGATGACCCGGTTATTTTCTCAATAAAACGGATATAAACTTAACGACTGAATATCTGCATGACTCTCCCTGTATGACTGTCTGTCTGTCTGTCTGTCTGTCTATCTGTCTGTCTGTCTGTCTGTTTGTGTTTATCTATCCGTCTGCAGAGAATGATTAAGACTATTTTCCTCTTCATTACTTCTTTCTCTTCTTCGGTAGGTCGTATACCATTTCAATGCTTTCTCTCAATGATCTTGCTTCTTCCTGCTTCTATGCTATTCTGCCCCTCTGCCTACTGCCTCTATTTCTCTTTCGTTAACATCGTCTCCTCATTCTTTCCGCCCGTCTCTCCATCTCTCTCCTTCCGTGCATATATCGTCGTCTGTCCGTCTATCCCATTCCCACCGACCGTTCTTCCGTCTCAACTCCTCCATCCCACCCTTCGTCTATCTCTGTCGGATCACTCCTACTTTCCACCTATACCTTAATTTCCATCCACTCTCCATCTCTGTTGCCATGCCTCAACTTGCCACTGCAAGTGGTGCAAGTCCCAAGCTTGTATAAAGGAGGGTCGATGTTAATAATATTATCATATCTGAAACGACTGTAAAGAAGCGGCACCTTCAACTATAGTAGTGCGCTCACCCACGTGACCCATCATCTGTTGTACTGTATCTTTTACCTACATTGCCCTCCAAATCCATCAAACCTCTCATATTCGCCAGCTAGTCACCATCCAATCGCCCTCTGCAGGTCTACTCGCTCATCGCGGTCCAGACCCTGATGTTTCTCCATCAATCTTCTCCTCTCGCAAATTCTGCAACGCCGTTCCAGCCTATGCTGCTGCACCAGATCCTCGTTGGAATGAACTGACAAAAAAGTCTTCTTCATTCTTCTCATCTCAGAATATAGGATAAAGTCGGTTTATCAAACCTTTCACACGACAATGACGTCTGCCCTACCGCTCTCCCGCCACCCTATAAAAATTATATGAGTGCACCCCTTAGAAGTCCATTTGCTAACATGCAACCACCTACGATTACTCCCTTCGAAAACTCCTCACCATCCTGCATAAACCACGCTCTGCCCAATCCTCCTTCCATCTCCCTCACTCCACAGTTTTCCGACTGATCCATATCGCACACTGCTCCTCGACTCTGCAACTTTCTCTGAATTCCCGATGGATCTTCCATTCCAGATTGAAGTTTCACCTCCTCAAGAGAATTTACTTTTATCCATCCGTTCCTCCACCTTCTATGCTTTCCCGTCCTCGACGAAGACCCCCAGCAGCCGCTCTGCCTCTTCTCTCTGGTATCTATGGCAACCGGACTCGGACTTTCACTAGACATCGACCTCTGAACAACTTCTCTGATGCGACGCAGCGCTCGTCAATAAGCTGGTGCTCTGCATTTAACATTAAAGTAGGGGCGCTTTAAACATTTCGATTTTACCAGTTCTTCATATCTATCCTATCCTGCATTTTACCTCCACAAGGCCACCACCATCATCAACAATTTCCAACGTAACATCATGTTACAGCTCGACTTGACCTCCTCTTCGGATTTCCCCGATTCTGACCTCTGTGACTGGAAGGAGCAAAAGAATCCGGCTCTTGCGTAGTTGAGTCAATTTGGCGCCGGTGAGAAAGATGGTCTTCCCTCCCCCATGTACGTTGTACAAGTGGCTTCTGTGCAGCGGTGAGAAATTTCTGAGTTTTATTTTGCATCTATATCTCAATTCTGTGCAATCCGGACGTTCGTCCATTGTTGACGAGCGTATTTCGGTAACACTCCTTTGCTTGACCTGACAGCATCTTACTCATCAAATGCCATAAAACAGATGCTAACTGACTTTTCTCCAATGTCTAATTATATAAGGGACACCGCAAGCGAGACTCGACATAAAGAGTCGCTATAAAAATTCATTGATTTCTTCATTCAGTTCTTTATGACCATTGGCCAATCTTCAGCCACCTCGCGTGCAAGACTAACAGACGTCTTTAAGAAATGCATTTGCAAAATCCTACGTAGGTCTATATCAAATGGCTCAGTAAAAAGTCTTATAAAATTATGGCAAAGCATGTCGATCGTTGGTAAGGTGACCAATGCAACGAATCCAGCGATGTTTTCCACTGCGCCCGGGATTCGATTATTCCATCTATCACCTGAGTCTGCAGGAAAATCGTTTACGTTTCTAAAATATCATAATTATTACGTTTTGTGTTTTACTTTTATTACGATTGCAGGGGCGGATCCAGGAATTTTCGAAGGGGGGCCTTTTTCTTTTCTTTGCTTTATACATTGTATATTAAGACAATGCAATTGTGTAAGAGGCTTAGATTTTAATTACATTTATATATTAATTCTCCTGGCCATGACTGACTCCCTGCAAAAAATATTTTGGGCGACCATGGAGGGGGCCACGTCCCATGGAGATTTGGAATGGGGAGCCATGGCCGGATTGGCCCCCTGGATCCGCCCCTGTACGATTGTGTGTATCTATGGCTATTATATATGCTAATACAGCAACTGTAAAATACGTAACCTATTAATATAACTTTGTATGACGCATCTTTCAAGCAGACAATCAGAGTCGCCACCTCGATCACTCATCTGAATGGTGTTGAGGTTCATTGGCAACATTGAGTTCAACAACAAGTAAATTAACATGAATAGCATGGCAACTATAAACTGACGGATCGAAGGAGGCGACATTCCTCAGCAGGTCAGACCCATTGAGATGTATTACATGTATAACATAAGGCTAGAGGGAGTATGACGTATCTGCCCTGCAATCAAATATGAAGTCACACATTTTAGCCTACATCGCTCGTATCGTAACGACCAATCATAAGCGATTTCTCATACCGACCAATCACACATAGTCTTACAGCATCGATTTGAAAAATAAATAAACCGACATCAGCATTTTTATAATAAGACGAACATTTCGATGCTTGCTTGTTAATTTAGTAGTTTCTTGCAAAATTGACAAGCAAACAACGACAAGTTCGTCTTATTATAAAAATGGTGATATTATTTTATTTATTTTTCAAATCGATGCTGTAAGACTGTGATTGGTTGGTATGAAAACTCGCCTGTGATTGGGTCGGTATGAATGAGGCAGGTAGGATGTGATTGGTCGGTATGTAAAGAGACAGCGACGTAGATGTACAGCGCGATACTCTCTCTAGTGATATATTTATAATTATAATACATCTCTATGGTCAGACCCAACCAGTGGATCATCCATCATTCAGAGTCGATAGATGATGATGACGACATACATGGTGTTCGGAGTGACTCCAGCATCACGTGATATCGTCCGTTGAGTATGAGACGACTTATTATTATAATTATATGCACGTCAGCAGATGTATGATGGATTGAGACTGGTTCCCTGTCCATCGCGATAGTAATCTCCAATTTTCTAAAGCACCACTCGAAAGCCAAGCGCAGGGCACCAGTTTATACACGAGCGCTGTGTCTTGTCAGAAGGGTTGTCCAAAGAGTAGTCCGAAGGAGATCCGGTAGGTCCATGCATGGAGCAGTTGATCGCAAATGGTAGAAGTCCGGGTGTTTTTTGCGTGTAGGCCTATGGTCCAGTTAGCTACATTGGCAAGAGCGTATACGCTGTGACCCACGTCACCACGTGTCTATTTGTAATAGAGCATACATGTAAACCACTTCCGGATCGCGGTTCACTTCCCGAAAGTGACTTTCACGTATGTCAGAGATTTGAATCTCTGGCTATAGCACGGTCCGTGCCCGGGGACCTTACATGTAGTCTACAAGAGGCGGGCCATGATCGTCGCCCATGATGGTCACCCGCGTGATCTTAGAGTTTACATGTGTGTATTCATTTCATTTCAGTTTTAAATACTGGAGAAGGGCAGCATATATAGCAACATATTATATAGGCCTATGCCCTATGTAAAAGTAAACCTTTGTTTTTGCTATCAGAGTATCGTCGGTGTGCATTGCTACGGTATTTCTTTTACATGTTCAGTTACTATCACCGTTATTCACTTCACTTATGTGGAACAGCAACGATAAATTACCGTTCCATTTATTACACAATTGTTACTATTTTATTTACTATCACTATTTTATTTACTGTTATAATTTTATAATGCTGTTCCTGATGTTCAATTTACTGTTACAGTTCTATTTACTATACTATTAGTTCTACTGCTCCATTCAACATTACGCTGCTAGTTTTCTTGATTTATTTCTGAGTCTACTTTCACAATGCGTCCCCCTTCGCCTATTACACTTCACCTGCTGCTATACTGCACTATCTGCACCAACGCATTGTTTAAATCCGGCTGCTCTACGACTGTCGCCAAAGCTTCTGTTGTTACTACAGTCATGCATAGTAGCTGCTGCCGTTGTTCTTTGGTCGGTCTTTGTGCTTTGTCAACGCTGATCTCCAGTTGATCTTCGTATTACATCAGATCCAATCGGAATCGGTTTAGATCGATTGATGAAACAGAGTTCGATTCGTCTGACTTCAGATCTTCATCGACTTCCATTCGTCTGACTTCAGATCTTCATCGATCTCCGTTCGTCTGACTTCAGATCTTCATCGATTTTGATTCGTCTGACTTCAGATCTTCATCGACTTCCATTCGTCTGACTTCAGATCTTCATCGATCTCCGTTCGTCTGACTTCAGATCTTCATCGATTTTGATTCGTCTGACTTCAGATCTTCATCGACTTCCTTTCGTCTGACTTCAGATCTTCATCGATTTTGATTCGTCTGACTTCAGATCTTCATCGACTTCCTTTCGTCTGACTTCAGATCTTCATCGATTTTGATTCGTCTGACTTCAGATCTTCATCGACTTCCATCGTCGTTTAGTCGTCGACTTTTCTTCATCGCTTCGGTGACTTTTACGTTGCCATGTCTGCGACAATTCTCATGAGCAACTCATTTCAGACAATAGCTTTGATTATTCATTGTCACCACCACGCATCAACTTTGTTCCCACTACCATCATCAACCACCATCATCACAATTATCCCCTCACCACCCATCATTGTCGAAACCTCGCCATTATTATCGGTGTCATCTTGATAATGGTCATAAATGTCATCATAAATTTTACCTTTGTACTAAACTTTTTAAAGACGACAGGTTTTCAAAATGCCAAACGACAAGCCTTCACATTGTCGCAAAGCCTAAACCCTAATCACCTGCTGCTGCTGCTGCTGCTGCTGCTGCTGCTGCTGCTGTGGTCCTCGCTCGCCCTAACAAACTGATCAGTGGAAGAGGAGGGAAAGAGAGACACTATAAAGTAATCCTACGATCGTCGTTGACTGCAGTTTCAAAGTCAGTGACTGTTAAAGCTGTAAGCAAGCGGACTGAGGTAGGCCTATAAGATGCAGACTGTAAAACGCACCGATGCTTTTGCCCGCGGTCAGACGGATAGGCAGAAAACAGCGCCAGCCAGACATACAGACATGGACAGCTAACGACACAGACAGTAACAGACAGCTAACGAAACGGACATACATACATATAGACCCCTAGATATATGCAGCTTATTAGACGGACAAATGGCGCATTGAAGGCAGAAACACAGACAGGCAGACAGACGGAGATGTGATTGGTCGGCTGCAGATCACGTGATTGGATGAGAAAAAAGAGAAGTTGAAGAGGATTGTTCGTTGAAGTTCTTCGTTGAACTCATAATCATCTTTTCCCCCTTCTCCTCTTATACTGATTCATTCAATTTCCGCTCTTCTCCACTTCTCCATACCCTTCCTCCTTCCTTCCATAAACATCATCGCTGGATATCATTTCTTTCGTCAACCTCTCTCATTCCTCCGCCTCAAACTCTCTCTTTGTGTTTCTATGTCTCTCTCTGTCTCTCTGTCTCCAATCCGTTTCCTTCCTCAATCTCTTGCACCTTTCGTTGTCTGTTCGTCCGTCATTGGTTCAATTTCTTCTGTATTTCTTCCGCTTTTTCTGTAATTGGAGTCGAATTCGTTATTTCGACCTCATCCGATAAATATAATTGATAAATTTATCAACAGAGGATGCAGCAACAGGAGCAGCAGCGGCGGAAAATGAAGCATCACTTCCACTTGACAGACCGAACAGAGACAGACAGAAGAAGAGGGAGAGAAGGAGGGAGAGAGGGAGGGAGCACAAAGGACCGCCAACGCATGATTTTTGTCTGACAAGTCTTTCCACGCGTACGTGTAAACGGTGACTGCAGATGACAGAAGTGTGAAAAACGAATCGGTTGGTGATGGGAGAGAATGCACGCAGTGTGATAAGACAAGATAATAATCTGTTGAGACTGAATATAGTCAACATAGACTAATTAGATAATTAGAATATATAGTAACGCTCGATTGTGGGAAGTAGATAATATGATTGCAGCAGTAGGCGAGGAGACATCACAGACCTTCACAGCAGCAGACAGTCATAGACACATACTGGTACAGATATACGAAGACATACCTGCAAATGTATCAATACTTACATGGAAGCAGACAAAATGGTAGTGGGGCAATTGCAAATATATCGCCTGTGAGTTATAAGCTGCAGTCTCACTGGCGAGGCTCATGTGTGCGCTGAGATATTTTCGAAGATTACATTACATCTATATAATATTACATACGCGCATATACACATGAATGAGATATTGGTATACATGTTGGTATAAATGCATAGAAACAAACATACTGTTGCATACATACATACATACATACATACATACATACATACATACATACATACATACATACATACATACATACATACATACATACATACATACATACATACATACATACATAGCCTACATACATACATACATACATACATACATACATACATACATACATGCATACATACATACATATGTAGAGTCTTTGCTGGCCGTCTGACTAGTACAGGTTATCGACCAGATGAGACAAGGGAACAATAGCTCTTTCGGTTGATGAACGTTTATTGATTTAATTCTTGATCTCAAGATGACGACATACTTGACATTCACGACGCAGACAGTAATTGATGATGGTAACGAGTTTAGACAAAACACTCGACCTACTTGACTGACCTCAGCTACAAACTTTCTCGATCGATTATCTTATTTCTGGCTGATCGCTGCATCTCCTATGTGTACGGCAATGCGGCATCCAGCCTTGGCCTAAGCCTCGGCCTTCGGCCGACTCTCTAAACTGTCTGAACTCTTGCCTCTTTGCTGACTGAA
The DNA here is from genome assembly GCA_949752735.1 of Lumbricus terrestris. Taxonomy (NCBI): domain Eukaryota; kingdom Metazoa; phylum Annelida; class Clitellata; order Crassiclitellata; family Lumbricidae; genus Lumbricus; species Lumbricus terrestris. The sequence continues at coordinate 29,915,544 of OX457041.1, read as the reverse complement.
TCTCGACTGGTAACTAACTCGATCTCTCTACTATATCTTGGCAACCTTCAGCCTCTTCACCTATGTGGTCCAACCCGATTGGTTGCTGACCAGTCTGTTGCTTATCCAATCATCTCCTTACTCTCTCTATGTATACCTGTACTTAGCCTGTAGTCCGTCTGCGCTCTGTCTGTCTGTCTGTCTGTCTCTCTCTCTCTCTCTCTCTCTCTCTCTCTTTATCTCTTTCTGTATTATCTTAATAATATTTTATGTTTTAGGCCAGGCACTACATATCTCTCTCCTTTTTTTAGGCTAGACTTCTCCTGAAGTCTTAGAGAATAATCACATTTAAAAAAATCCTAACATACAAATAAATATAGGCCTAAAATAATAATACTTATGGCGAAACGGTCGCACTTCTCGTTTTACAATTTGAACAAACAAGACACAATAACCACAATGTCCAAAAACACAGGTCACAGCAAAACATGTGCAAAACACCAGAAGCCAAATGCGATGTCGTACTCAGGTAAGAATCCACAAAACCGTAATCACGTTTATATATCTCGTAAGGACGTTCGCGTTTCTATGACGCTTCACATTTTCGTCGCTTAGAGATGCACTCTACTCATTGGAACAGCTATCATATAAGCTTCTTGTTCCTGCAAGATGATTCGTTACTGTTAAGACATGGCAAGAGCCCTCCAGTGTTCCGCTCACTAATTAACCGTTACAACTGCATTTAAACACACTATGTTATACCGCGCCTGTTCTGTACTACAGGGAGTATGTATTTCACAGATAGGTCTCCATTTCAAGAGAAATATAGACATATAAACATCTGTGCCCTTAGAGATGCTCTGAGATGGTACGATAGTTCGTTAGACGTTGAGCCAATTAACTGGATGCTGCGAGCGTGTGCCTCGGGGCTTGGTACGAAAACTATTAAGAAGGAGGAATCCTGTTTCCTGCCCCTTTAAAGAAGATCACTTATCATTTTACTTACAGCTGCTCTATGTTATGAATGTTGGTTGAAAGTCCAGTCACTGCAGTAAATGAAAGAAATCCTAGACTAGACTGGAAATGAATTCAGAACAACTGGTAAGACTATAACTCCTAGAACTGACCAAAATAACGACTCAAGAGTGAACTCGGTTAATGATGACCATGGCTGAGATTATTAGAACCACGCATCTGCTAAAGTACTTAGGACCGGACGATACCTATTTAACCGGAGGCGGTAGACGCTCAACTAGCCAGATAATTTATGGCTCTGAAAGCCAGCATGGTACCAGGTACAAGATACCAGAGATGACCACGAAAGGAGGGAGTTTAGATCCTAATAGGTATAACACATGGCATGCCGATGAGTGGTGGTGGGGTGGTCTTGGAGGAGCAGTTGTTACTTTACCAGCTGATGACTGGTGCTATTGCTGCTGCTGATCATGTGTCTGGTCTGGCCGTTGGGTCTGCGCATTTGCTGCTGGGCAGGATTTTAATTAGAGACTGTCCGATCTCTGGCTGGCACGTGTGTGAAACAAAGCATCCTACCAGTTGCTGTGGTAATTACTCTAACTTGGTTCATCTCTACACACGGGCTGAAGTCTAAGGGTGGTGGTGGACTTGAGATGGAGGAGTGATGGAACAGATGTTGGGTCGGCGAAGGAGCTGCTGCCGCCGATGATGATGATGATGATGATGATGATGATGATGATCATGGCACAACGACAAAGTTTATCAGTGACAGTGCTCAGTGATGAGATACAAGCTAACTTACGTTCATTCATTACATACATTTATATAGCGCCTCTTCAAAAGCATCTGTTCAGAAGCACACATTATAACACGAACATCATCAGCATTATAAGCACAAATACACAATAGAACCATTGAAAACATACTGAAATGTCACTGTACGAAATAAAACTATTTAGTTGTCTCATGATAAAGTCTCATATGTAGGCTAGACATAGCATCTGAATTCATCAATGATTGTAAAATTCAAGCCACATGAGCTCACATTGCAAGGACAATAATAATAAAATACGTTAATCGAGACATAAGCTATACTGAAAATTAAAATAAAATGCAACCAATAAAATGCAATAAATGATGGTTTATAAGTTGCAACACAGTCAATAATAATTGTAATAATAATAATAATAATAATACTTATAATAGTGTAGCCAGTGCTTTGGTGGTCTTAGAAGCAAACTTGTAGGTCTACCTATAGATCTTCTTAGGAATTGATCTCAGGACGTTTCCTGGAATAACCCCTAGGCCTCTATAAAAACTACTTTACAAAGCGCAAGTAAACAGCACACCGTGGAACAGAAAAATAGAAAACACTTGTAATGCATTCTGCGTAAGCTCATATGCCGGTACAGTAAGAATCTCCACATAACATAATCGTGTCTCAATTGAGTAGATGGCTCGGCCTTTAAGTTCCTGTGCGCGAGACAGCGCAGCGAATTGCCTTTTTTTATCTGACTCTTAATATTCAACAGGGTGCAGGACTTCTTGTCCGTAGTAAGCACTTTTTCCTGTGTTTAATCGCGATTCGTTACTAAAAATACATTCCAACTGTCCTGCATCCTTCTATTCTCAAGTATATCTCATTTACTGCATTCTGCTAAACAATCATTCATAAGGTCGTTCTATAGAGTAAAGTACAATAATTTGCGTAAATCTGACTGTTAAGCGTTAAACACCTTAGGGCAGCGGTTCTCAACCGGGGGTCCGCGGACCCCTGGGGGTCCGCGGCCATCTGCCTGGGGGTCCGCGAGCAAGTCCTGAAAATTAAATATTTCTTAGTTAAAAACATAGAAATAGAGTAACTTTTTGCCAATTTTTCAATATTTTTACTTTTCAATGGCGACCTGCAATGGCGGCGCCAGGGTATAAGGTTTTGGGGACTGAACCCTCGCGGAATTGTTCCATTTTCATAACCAGGCTGCGGTGTGTCAACCTGGACGTTTTTCACGAATTAAACGAATATCTATATATTTTCATCCGCCAAAATTTCTGATGACCTTTTATAGTCATCCGGTCGAAATCTCATGATGGGTGATGATGATGGTTCTATTTAATTTTTTACAGGGTTCTTATCAATTCACATTGAAATATTTCAGTTTTACTGTTTTTCTGTTTTTGAGCAGCTAAATACACTACCTGAATTCCTCTAAGCAAGTGATGCTGAAAAATCTAATCACTATTAGGTCTAGTGATAAAGTGTCAGCTTTTACAACAAATTTGATCTCTGGTGCAAAACGAAAAGTAGTAGGTAACTTTGACACATTTGATTAATTGCATGAATTCCCATTGAAATGAGGAAATGCACAGATCAATCAACCAAAATTTGTTACTTTAATTTCCGGATATAGCCTATTCAATCATAGCTGGATCAGTTCAGCTTCTACTTTGGTAATTGAACATTCACAGTTTTCGTTGGTCTCCAGTCCATTTCTTGCAAACGTTGATTCGTGGAATTTACCATTACATCAACACAATTGCACCAAATCATTGGACTGAAATAATTATTGATACTAGGTCTACATTGAAGATGTTGCATCCATGCAGGAGTTAGCTTGGTGCATTATTTTGGACAAGCTTACAAGTTTCACATGAATATCCAAAACTGTCTGAGAAAGCTTTCAACATTATTTCACCTTTTGCAACATCATAATTATCTTTGTGAATGTGGATTTCGTTCATGGCGTGAGGTTTGAAATGGGTTCATAGTGAGTGTTTCGAGCATTAAGCTTGCACCTGGAATCGAGCATTAAGCTTACACCTCGTATATAGATCTAAACTGTGGTCGATATGCGTGTCCAAAGCTTGTATTCAAATAAAATGCAGATTTTTTTCTAATAAATTTCAAAGAACCTATAGTTAAATAAATAATTTGTAATACAGCAGTGCAGGGGCATATAGGCTATAGCATAGGCCTAATATTATATTGGATTATAGCCTTAGGCCTACAGTCGCGATAATACGCCAGAGGCACCAAATTTCAGTGGGGGTCCGTGACCGAGACCCAAAATTAGAAAGGGGTCCGTGAGTCTGAAAAGGTTGAGAACCGCTGCCTTAGGGTATCTCAAGCTGTAACGCTAAGTATATTCAAATAACATTTAAGCCAGTTCTAGACAATTCCTAGAAATGAGGTTTTCAAATGCAAAACATCAACTCATTAAAACAACATTCATAATAATAAATATAGGCCATCTATAATAGTAAGTGTTATCTCATCGTTTTAGTTAGCACAACGCACAGAATTTCAGAATAATTGTAGTAGTAGGTCTATACTTAACCTACACATGGCATTAGAACGTGCTAAGCTAGAATTATCATCATAAACATAGCAATTTGAACTCTTATAAAGACAAGCAAAAATTATTTTAAATATACATGTAGACAACGATTTAAACTTCACAAGAATACTTTCATGTTCTTTGTTCTTGGTCTGAGTGCAAGAAATTTCATGGAGTAGGTCTTCCATGAAAAAGAGTCCATTGCACGGGGTTCGTGATGATAACGGTTGTAGACTGTTGACCGTTTTGGATACAGAGTTCGTCATGGAAGGTGAACAATGTAGGTGACGTGAAATGTAGATGGCTGGATTCAGAGTTATTGATACGAATGTGACATGACGGTGATGGACAGAATCAACGGATAGACGAATGAAAATGTTACCGTAGGCTACATGTAGATGAATGCGTAGACATACAGCGGCTACCGGAACAGGAGTTGAAGATCATCTTTTCCAATTGTCAGCGGATGGTGCCTGATAACGGAAGTAGAGTTGACGCTGGACGATGACTGGTTCGCGATGACGAACGGATGAGATTGGCAGCCATTGTTGAACTTGATGTGAAACGATGAACGAGGAACAACCCTGGGTGGGTGGATGGGTGGATGGATGGATGATGCGTTGGAGGTGGATGACGATGGATGGATGGGTGCAGGTCGACGGTCGGATGCTGGAAAGTAGTCGCAGATGTTGAATTTTTACCGTCGGTTGATCGTCTTCCGGGTTGGTGTCGCCATGAGGAAACTCGCTGGTAGATGTAAGACCTTGAACGAACTGGTAGAGTCGGATGTTGAAGACTTTATTGTGAGTTGACAGCGGATGTTGATGCTGGTGTCGGATGTGATTGACTTGAAGTAACTCGCTGGCTGCAGAAGTGGCTCGCATAGCTCTTTTTGATGTCGGGTGTTGTTGACGAGAGGTTACGGGTTGTTTGATCGCGGAGGTTCTCCGACCCCTTGTAGAGTCTTTGCTGGCCGTCTGACTAGTACAGGTTATCGACCAGATGAGACAAGGGAACAATAGCTCTTTCGGTTGATGAACGTTTATTGATTTAATTCTTGATCTCAAGATGACGACATACTTGACATTCACGACGCAGACAGTAATTGATGATGGTAACGAGTTTAGACAAAACACTCGACCTACTTGACTGACCTCAGCTACAAACTTTCTCGATCGATTATCTTATTTCTGGCTGATCGCTGCATCTCCTATGTGTACGGCAATGCGGCATCCAGCCTTGGCCTAAGCCTCGGCCTCCGGCCGACTCTCTAAACTGTCTGAACTCTTGCCTCTTTGCTGACTGAATCTCGACTGGTAACTAACTCGATCTCTCTACTATATCTTGGCAACCTTCAGCCTCTTCACCTATGTGGTCCAACCCGATTGGTTGCTGACCAGTCTGTTGCTTATCCAATCATCTCCTTACTCTCTCTATGTATACCTGTACTTAGCCTGTAGTCCGTCTGCGCTCTGTCTGTCTGTCTGTCTCTCTCTCTCTTTATCTCTTTCTGTATTATCTTAATAATATTTTATGTTTTAGGCCAGGCACTACATACATACATAGCCTACATACATACATACATACATACATACATACATGCATACATACATACATACGTACATACATACGTACATACATACATACATACATACATACATACATACATACATACATACATACATACATACATACATACATACATACATACATACATACATACATACATACATACATGCGTACATGCATACATACATACATGCGTACATGCATACAGACACATATACATACATGCATACATACTTAGATATATGCATACACCCATTCATACATACATGATACATACATACATACATACATACATACATACATACATACATACATACATACATACATACATACATACATACATACATACATACATACATACATACATACATACATACATACATACATACATGCATACATACATACATACATACACACATACACACATAGGCCTACATACATTTATCTTATACGCATGCAAATATACATGCACACGCATACATACATGCGAGCATATATGAGCATATTCTCGATATGCATATAAGCTTCTATACATACAATGGATTCAAATTTTAATACGATTTATACATGTAGAAGCCTGCGTGTGTGTTTTCGGTGTGCGTGTGTGAGGTCACAAAATAATTATAGCATGATCGTTTATGTGTAGGGATTAATAGAGAACAGGGACATATATATATATACATATACATACACAGACAGAGACAGATGAGACAGAGATATAGAAAGACAGACAGACAGACAGACAGAGAGAGAGACAGCAAATACGAGAGAAAAATAAAGAGAAGAAGAGAGAAAGCACAAAGAAGATAGAGAGAAAGTAAGAGAGGGGTAGCATCATGAATGAGACAGATAGAAGGAGAAGATGCAAAACACTTACATCGGTTATTTGAGAAGATGCAGCTGCTGCTGTTCTGTGACTATAAGTGACAGACAAATCACAAATAATGATCCTATTGAAGCAGAGTAATAAGGATAATAATAGGTTCTGTCCAGTCAGGTGTGTTTTCTTCTCAGAAGCAGGTAAATGTAATTATCAGGGTCGGCATCAAAGGTTCTGATAATACCTACAAGATGTCATTACACAGCGGCAACTAAGACGCTTTCAGGCAATTTGTCACCACTTGCAAAAGTCGCCTTGATAATCATGACGAATACTCACTTCAATCATTCAATGGCTGGTCGAACATCTCTCAACTATACAGCAACAATATTATACGCTCGCTTTGAGACGTATAGGCTACAGTATACAGTAGACCTATATGCATTGAAATGTATAACACACACACACACACACACACACACACACACACACACACGCACGCACACACGCGCACACACACATTGCATGGAGATTCCAACCAGACTTGGTTCGTGTCAGTCTATAATAAATTAAACAGATGCCGAACGGCCCTATATAATATAATTATAGATTATAGGATACGTAGACGCTGATTCTGCGTTTGGCCTTCTAGAATATAGACATAAAATATTATAATCAAATAAATCGGTCGACCAACAAACATAAGAATAAGCAGAGGCGCATATCTGTGTTGTAGAAACGTCGTTTATTATTTTATATTTAATATTTTTTCAGGTCCTTTCATTCTATAACCGGCAATTATTGTCATGTGCTTCGCGAAATTCTCGTATTCAGATTTTCACTTCTGTGGCAGACTCTAAAAGACTTTTCTCAGATTTTTATTTAAAGTATTTATTTCATGTGTTTTATTCATTTATTTATTTCTCGCATTTGCTATAGCCTATATCGCCCCTTCAAGCTCTCTACTTAGAGGCGCTTCCGAGTAGAGCACGGACACTGCATCGGAGTTTCACGCCGGAGCGTACGAGCAAATTCCGTAACCGGGTAAGTGAAGGTTTGCTCAAGGTTCCTATGCGAGGCTGCTTGAGGGAGATTCGAACCTGGAACCCTCCAACTCCAAGGTACCGAACCTGCCACTACACTACCGCGCCCCGCATATGCATGAAGAAGGTTTTGCTCGTAATGCTGGTGGTGATGGAATAACTGGTTCCTTGTGCTTTTTGTGCTATTTTTTCTTAATTTCATTTCTTAGAGTTGTTTTTATGATTTTTTTTTACTCTATTAGGTCATATTTTAGTGTGTGAAAACGATAAAGCATTTTAAAATGATTCAATCAACTGAACTTGGGTTGTTTAAAACAATATAACCACTTGTCGATCATTTGAGATTCTAAAGCGATGCATAATCATCATCTGATCAAAGCATTGTCGTGTGAAACCGATTTTATTTTCTAGTCGAGTCCAAGTCAGAATTAGTCAGGAATTGACGGTCATAGTGTTGTTGCTCTCGATGCCAATTTCTGGTCCTTTTGTTCATTTATTTAAACTAACATTTATGGATATGTAGGCCTATATAATATAGCCTATATCCATATATGGAGAGGAGCGTTTGAGGCTGGAGTTGAGGTCGCTGTCATTTGCCAAAAGTGACCTATGTGAGATCTGTGAAAATCCGATTAGACACGTTAACTGATTATTTCGGAAATCATTAGACGGCGCTGCAGACGTTTGACAGTTTCTGTCACGATGTTTGCAATTCAGCTGATGTCAACATCGATAAACATTTAGTTCAGATGATGCAATTTCATGACGACTGTTTCTCATTCATGTATGCTTCGAACACAGGCACGTCAATCTCCTATTCATCCATCCATCCATCCATCCATCCATCCATCCATCCATCCATCTATCGATCCATCCATCCATCCAACCATTCATTCACTCATTCACTCATTCATTCACTCACTCATTCACTCACTCATTCATTCACTCATTCATTCATTCACTCATTCATTCAATTACGAAGTGCAGTATATAGCCTTACTCCAGATCACGAGGTTTTAAAAGTACACTCAGTTATGTCGCATATGCAATTTTTCTTACTACGTCAGATAGCAGACGACATTTATTTGACAGACGCTCATCTATACAAGACCGTCTTTGAATGAAGATCTCATATATATATATATATATATATATATATATATATATATATATATATATATATATATATATATGTGTGTGTGTGTGTGTGTGTGATTTATTTTGAAATTATAAAAATTACTAATTACTAATTAAATTAGATTGGGACTACGTTACTTTTGACAACACATCTGTGTCTTACGATTTTGATAGAGTGTTTTTTAGAGACCAATGTGGTATTTTGTCTGCCTGTCTGCATCTATGTCTGCTCTGCATCTGTGTCTGAATTCATGTCTCTACCGATGTCTGGTTGCGTTTGTCTATGCGCTGTCGGTCACTTTGCATCTGTCTTTTCAGCGTTGCAATGGTGATGATGATTGGATTTTGATGAGTAGCCTAACTTCTTTCCAAGGCGAACTTGACATGGACAACCTTATGACTACTAAGTTGCTAATCAATGTCCTTTAGGTCTCATATATATATATATGCAATATATATATACAATTATATATATATGGTATACGAAGGACGTTGCCAGCCATTACTTGGGGTCAGCAGATCAATGACTCATTCAAAGAGGTCCACTCGTTGGCCATATATCAGTCTGGATGCGCAGGAACAGGATCAGGGATGGGAAGTCGAATGGGAGATCATCCTCCAGCCATTCTCTCCATTATATATAGGCCTTTTTGATGTTCTTGGCTACGTTATTTCCCCAGCCATCCATCAAGTCCGCCCACCCACCCATACATCCAGTCCATCCACCCACCCACCCATACGTGACACGTCCAGTCCGTATTTTCATCGACTTATTCTTTGTTGTCTGGCCGCTGTAAACCACGCACCCTGCCATTAATCGCTTGACTGGTGGACATTGGCGCTCCAACAAATACATTGCAAGCAAACATATAAATGCACACACACACGCACACACACGCACACACACACATGCACGCACACACACACACACACACACAAACACACACACACACAGGTAGCCTATATAATTATATGGACCTACGCACAAAAGACTGCACATGCATACTCATTTGCCTATATATATATATATATATATATATATATATATATATACTACTTTTTCCGTGATTAGACCTCCAGACTTTTATCATTTATCTGTATTTGGTAAAGTTAGACTTTCGTCCATGGAATGTGGACCATTCTAGTAACAGAATGATGCGACATGTGCACCAGGCTGCAGGAAGATCCTCAGAAACGCAGGAGAGAAGAGCTATAGAAATGATTTGAGGCTACAAGAATTTAATCTTTTAAGAAAGAACTATATATAGATTGAAAATGGTAGCATTGGAGAGAATTAAGGAGGAGCAGAGGAGGATCTAATCAAAGTCTCATCTTATACATGTAAAAGATGAGACCATCACTGAAAAGAAGAGGCACTGAAGTGAGATAGGTCTTAGAATTAGCGCTAAACATCGCAACTCCAGGACAGCGCATAAATATTTAAGACGTCCAAGAGAGCACGAAGACATAAATTCTTTAGTGCAATAGTATTAGAATGGCGGAATGGCTTGGATGATGGTTCTGTTACGACTCTTAAGTTAGTCTTAAGAGGAGGCTAGGGAGAGAGGCCCATTAAGCGTTCCCGGTCAATTTGCAGTGGTACTAACTTCTAACACAGGCCATGGCCATCATTGTCATCCTCATCATCCTCGTCGTCGTCGTCGTCGTCATCATCATCATCATCATCATCATCATCATCATCACCATCATCCACCTCTTCCTCCTCATCCTCCTCCTCCTCCTCCTCGTCGTCGTCATCATCATCATCATCGTCGTCGTCATCATCAGTTCCTTACGCCAGCCATTTAGCTACAAGATGAGTGCGAATGAATAATCTTCATTGTTTCCGTCACTTGTCAAGTCCATTGTTCTCCACCTTAGTGTCATTGCAAATGATGTCTTGTCTGCTTCTGCTTCCTCGATTCTTCAGTGACGTTCTATGTCCATCTTTCTATGCAGTCGTGCTTATATTATTCCATTGTTGCCAACGAGAGCTTTAAATTTTTCTTCCACCCAACCCTCTTCCAATCCACCAATGGCCATCCACCCGTCTTCGTTCATCCGCGCATCCTTTCCATCCGCCAACTTTTCACCGACCAATCTTTCAATCTCTTCCCATTCCTATTCACCACGCTCTCCTTCCTTCCTTCCTTCCTTCCTTCCTTCCTTTCTTCCTTCCTTCCTTCCTTCCTTCCTTCCTTCCTTCCTTCCTTCCTTCCTTCCTTCCTTCCTTCCGCACTCCTTCCTTCCTTCCTTCCTTCCTTCCTTCCTTCCTTCCGCACTCCTTCCTTCCTTCCTTCCTTCCTTCCTTCCGCACTCCTTCCTTCTCTCCTTCCTTCCTTCCTTCCTTCCTTTCTTCCTTCCTTCCTTCCTTCTCTCCTTCCTTCCTTCCTTCCTTCCTTCCTTCCTTCCGCACTCCTTCCTTCTCTCCTTCCTTCCTTCCTTCCTTCCTTCCTTTCTTCCTTCCTTCCTTCCTTCTCTCCTTCCTTCCTTCCTTCCTTCCTTCCTTCCTTCCTTCCTTCCTTCCTTCCTTCCTTCCTTCCTTCCTTCCTTCCTTCCTTCCTTCCTTCCTTCCTTCCTTCCTTCCTTCCTTCCTTCCTTCCTACCTTCCTTCCGCACTCCTTCCTTCCTTCCTTTTTTACGGTTGGTCTTTCAATGTCTCAAGCATCATCTGTGTTCGTCATCTGCAACGACATGAATGGAGTAGGAAACAAGTCTAACCCTAACCTTTATGACTTTCATGACCTTGAAGATTCCGTTGCCAGGCGATACGTCATCATCGCCATTCAGCTCCAACCAATATAAGCAATCGCCGAAGTCGTTCCATCAGCCAAGGTCGTTCCATCAGCCAAGGTCGTTCCATCAGCCAAGGTCGTTCCAGCAGCCAAGGTCGTTCCAGCAGCCAAGGTCGTTCCAGCAGCCAAGGTCGTTCCATGAGCCAAGGTCGTTTCAGCAGCCAAGGTCGTTCCATCAGCCAAGGTCGTTCCATCAGCCAAGGTCGTTCCATCAGCCAAGGTCGTTCCATCAGCCAAGGTCGTTCCATCAGCCAAGGTCGTTCCAGCAGCCAAGGTCGTTCCATCAGCCAAGGTCGTTCCAGCAGCCAAGGTCGTTCCATCAACCAATGTATACAGTCCGGTCGACCGACTTAGTGGAAGCAACGCCGACGATGTGGGTAATAAAGGTTCTTTGTCTCCATTGCTCTATTCTACTTCTGCGAGTCTCAGACAATCAGCTTCCGCACAGATTCGATGCATGGCGCACGGAGGAGATTACTCCATCATTCCATCAGATTTTTGTAGCTCGTGTTTTTCTCTGGAAACCGTGTTGTTGGAATAATCTCCGTGTTGTTGGAGGAAACGATGACCACAGCAGCAGCTGCTGCTGCTGACCACCTCCTCCCAGAAAGATTCCATTTAAATGTGATGTACCGATCCACGGAAAGATAGAAAATGAATTGCTGAAGTGAAGCCATTGATGTTTGGTGACAGATTTACCTCACAAATTTTATGTTTCAATTATAGATGTGGAATTGTCGCTGTTGTCTTATAAAATATCTTGCATGATGATGGCAACTTTACGGTACTTCTTCCAATAAAAGGTGTAATCGACTTAGAAGCCAATCAGCTTCACTGAGCTTCATTTAATCATAAACGAGTGCACAGTAGTGTCTGGTAGCTCTAGTGCTCTAATCCAGAGTTCGAGGTTTAGATTTGAGATTTCTCGAAATAATATTATCTGCGCCACTAAAGACCTGATCAACAAAATTACAACTCTCTCCAATGACCGTCAAAGCTGAGGCGACGTACGGCCAGGGCCGGATTAAGGCATGTTCGACATGTTCGGCCGAACAGGGGCCCCACACTTTAGGGGGCCCCCATACATGAAATAGGTTTTTTTCATCATTGCTAATTATAATAGTAAACTGAATTTAAAATCTATGAAAAATTGTCAATTTTTTCAAAAACTAGTGACTTTAGCATTATGCAACTTTTGCACATTTGGGGGCTAGGGTTTTCATTGCCAGGCAGCTGGATTGATCTTAAGATCAGTCAGAAATGCTAGTAAGAGTTATACGTACGTTTTTTGCTTGTTTAAACATTTAATATATAGGCTATACATCACCTGATCGGAACTCCAATGCTATGCTACGCATTATGAGATGGCGTGATAATAACATTGAGTAGGTCTACAATCTACATGCAGTATACGCACTCTATTTTTACGAATTCAATCAATCGCATAAATTTCTATAGAGCTCCTTGAGATTTTTACTCGGAGGCACTCCCAACGCAGGCGTTGTCAAAAGGAAAAGTTGAGAAGACGAAAGAGTCGGCAGAGTCATGGGAAGCGAGATAGCCACGGGGAGGCTATTCCAGATAACTGTGCCCACTATACCGAGAATGCTCGTCGTTGCATGGTCACAATAGGCCTACTCGAAAAAAGAACAAGGCATTCTCCACGAGTAACTGAGCGCAGTGAACGGCTGTCCAGAGAGACATAACCTACACCGGGGTGAAAGCTCACATAAGCAGGATGGGGCTTGAGCCAGGGTCTACTACTGGCATAACCGCGAAAATATATTTTAGTTTGTAAACAGTCTGGGGGCCATGCACAGCAGGGCAAATTAGACTAAATGCCCTGGTAAAACCATTTGCCCTGCCGCAGGTCTACCAGAAATTTTCATAGCCAAGAAATTTATTTGGGGGCATATATAAACTCGCTTCTGCGCTGTTTGCCTGTACGAGTGCTGCGCGCTGGTCAGGAGAATGACTGACCATGAATCACTTTAGCCTAAAATTCTTCAACCATAAAAGATACATAGGTCACTATTGAAAGACCTGTTGATAATCACTGTTAAAAATAATATAAGACTATTATAAGTAATCAATTAATAATAGACGAATGTTGATTCGTTGAATATAGCCTAACACGTTTTGAGAGTCATTTTTTCGTGCTTCTGTAAGGTTTGGGCCCCCACAGTTTTACCGAACAGGGCCCCCACATTTGTTAATCCGGCCCTGCGTACGGCAGAGATCATGGAGTTACCTCCCACCCTCGTATGTGTTGAAGCCAAGAAAACTAAACCTATAAACCACGAATTCAATTATCAACAACGACTCTATTCATTTGGTTGGAAAAATAATAAGGAAAATCTTTGTACAGAAGAGAAGACCTTTAATAAGACAACCATATTACCTTATGAAACCTTTAGGGCTATAGATAAACAATATTTAATATTTGGTAGCAATAAATTGTGGGGAGTATGACGTTGGTTCCATGTTTGCAAGTGGGGTACATTGGTGACAATCAGTGGCGGAGACCTAGGGGGGGACAGGGGGGGACGGTCCCCCCCAATAAAAGTGTTGGGGGGGACGGCCCATGCATTTGTCCCCCCCAATGTTTGAGCGCCAAGCCTTTTTTGGCGGCGAAAAAAAAATTTTTGCAAGATTTTGGCCGGATGACTAAAAAAAAAAAAAAAAAAAGGTCATCAACTTTTTGGGCGGCGAAAATAGAAAAATTTCGTCGAGATTTGGGCGGATGACTAAAAAAAAAAAAAAAAAAAAAAGGTCATCAACTTTTTTGGCGGCGAAAATAGAAAAATTTCGTCGAGATTTGGGCGGATGACTAAAAAAAAAAGGTCATCAACTTTTTTGGCGGCGAAAATAGAAATTTTTTCCGAGATTTCGCCGGTCGTCAGAAATTTTTCGGAAAATCTCGCGTCTTTCCGTCCCCCCCAATTCTCGGCCCAGGTCTCCGCCTATGGTGACAATAATGAAAATTGTGATAATTCATCAGCGCTGACTTACAGAGCCGCGTTGCAGATTTTAATGTGTTGTGCAATGTTGAAAACATAGCTGAAGAACGAACATCCATAATTATCGTTATAATCAAGCATCGATGCGCACAACGACTGACACGTAGCCTATAGGTCTATAATAGGGCTACATCAGTTGACAATGTTTAATCTAGACGTCTCTGGGGAGGGGAGTCCCTCCAGGAAAATCTTGAGCTGCTGTTAATTAACATGCACATATAGGTAACATTTCTCTCCCCATGCTCAGAAACCCCAGAAAATCGGACAGTTCGTGTTCAAAGGCAGTTATATGTAAAATCTATCTGCTTTGGGGAAATTCGAAGAGAAAGATTAGAACAAAAGGTCATCAGATATATCGGTCTATCAATCTATCTGTCTATCCATCTGTCTGTCTATCCATCTGTCTGTCTATCCATCTGTCTATCCATCTGTCTGTCTATCCATCTGTCTGTCTATCCATCTGTCTATCCATCTGTCTGTCTATCCATCTGTCTATCCATCTGTCTGTCTATCCATCTGTCTGTCTATCCATCTGTCTATCCATCTGTCTGTCTATCCATCTGTCTGTCTATCCATCTGTCTATCCATCTGTCTGTCTATCCATCTGTCTGTCTATCCATCGGTCTGTCTATCAATCTGTCTGTCTATCAATCTATCTATCTATCAATCTGTCTATCTATCTATCTATCTATCTATCTATCTATCTATCTATCTATCTATCTATCTATCTATCTATCTATCTATCTATCTATCTATCTATCTATCTATCTATCTATCTATCTATCTATCCATCCGTCTGTCTGTTTGTCTATCTGTCTATCCTATCAATCTATCTATCTATCTATCTATCTATCTATCTATCTATCTATCTATCTATCTATCCATCCGTCTGTCTGTTTGTCTATCTGTCTATCCTATCAATCGGTGTCCTCAGTAAGTTTCTGTACTTGCAGTTCTTTCTCTGTGTCCCTTTTATCCTTTCTTTATAATATGCCCTATATCTTTAGATATACTTGTGGTCCGATGTGTTTTATGAGTATATAGTTTTCTTTCACTACTTTCCCACTAACTTCTCACTCTGACTATCGTTGTCCGTCTGTCTATCTCTCCCTCTCTCCTCTCTCCCTCCCTCCCCGCTCTCTCTGTCTCTCTGTCTGTCTATCTCTCTGTCTGTCTCTCTATTACTTCCCCGTTCCGCTGTTCTTCGGTGTATATCCTCCAGTCTTCATTAAACTCAACCAAGACATTGGTTACAGTAGACGTCGTCGAACTTCATGCAGACAACGCGAAACGGATTGGAAAACGGTTGGATGGACGCAAAGACTTCGGAGGACGATGGAGGCGATAATTATTGATGGAAGAACGGAGGAGGAATCAGGCAATCACGAATAATCGAAGGAATAGAACATAAGGAACGTAAGAACACATGTTCTTGAGGGACATATAGAACATAAGAACACGAACAGACGAATTCTATATGGGACGCAAATTTAGGAGAGACGCAAGAATTGCGACGATGCGAGATAGAAGAGGGAAACTGAGACAAAAACCAAAGGTTTGGATCGAGATAAAGAAATATTATGGTAACAAGGTTTTTCACTTTTCAGTAATGAAAGATGCGGGAAGACGACAACATCCATACAGCAACACAGTATACGTCTGACAGGATCAATGAAGGAATTGGTGTCGAGACGTGTTTCTCTCGTCGAGTGTCAACCTGGTCCACTACGGCGTCATGAATGAATAATTGTCTAAGAACTGAGTAGCTGCTGATTGGCTAGAATGAATTGAGATGGATGTGAGAAGAGAACAAAGCGAAGGAAATGAACAGAAACTGCTCTGCGAATATCGATATAGACGACAGGCGGTGGCTGCAGCATCTGCTTGGTTCCGACTGCAGAGGTAAACGTGATGGATGAAGAATAGATTGGACGACTAAAGAAGAGATGGGACAATTGGAGACGTCAACAGCTATCAGTCGAACGAAGAAGGCTGACGACGATCGTTCGTCCATAATGGGATTCAACTCATCGGCTGAACACAAAACGAAGTCGATTAGATAGATTTATTCTCATCCGTTTAATTGCCATTCGCGTCGAGGGAAGGAAGAAAATTGAAGGGAAAACGAGGCTAGAAAGAATGGGATCGTATGGAAATAAGTTAGCTAGAAGAAAGAAGGGGTGGCAGTGAGAAGAAAGAAGGGATGGCAGGAGAAGAAGGTGGTGGCAGGGAGAAGAAAGAAGGGATGGCAGGAGAAGAAAGAAGGGGTGGCAGTGAGAAGAAAGAAGGGATGGCAGGAGAAGAAAGAAGGGGTGGCAGTGAGAAGAAAGAAGGGATGGCAGGAGAAGAAAGAAGGGGTGGCAGTGAGAAGAAAGAAGGGGTGGCAGTGAGAAGAAAGAAGGGATGGCAGGAGAAGAAGGTGGTGGCAGGGAGAAGAAAGAAGAGGGTGGCAGAAGAAAAAAGAGGGTGGCAGGGAGGAGTTGATGTGAGAAGAATGCGAAAGACAGAGAAGACGAGTAAAAACCCCTGAAGAGAAAGACAGACAGACAAACAGCGTCAGTGGGACAGACATACAGACCGTTGCTGCGAAAAATGCCGAGGACTACAAGACACCGACTGATATATATATATACACCATGTATTGAATACTGCATGTATATATGAGAATGAAGAGACAAAAAGAAAACGATGACAATCAAAGAGAAAAACAGAGAAAATGGAAACAGACTATGAAGGGTTATTATTGACTGCATAAGTTTATCGGGTTCTTAAAATTGTAGTAGACCTATCAGTGACTTTTTACTTAGGCCTATCTATTCTTCTGAACTGAAAACCACGAACAAAAGCAGTGGCGATTGAACACGGTTTTTCTTTGAAAGGCAACCGTGCACAATGTTGCACATCCATTGTGGTAATCAATCAGCATTCTCAAGAAGTTGCGTACCGTAGCCTATATATACACCGTGTCTCAAAAAAAACTGTGCAGAATTGTTTTTGTCAGAACTTCGTCAAATTTCCACCAATCTTAATAACTTTTGGTAGGTAGATGGCAAAGTGGCTGAAATTTCATGTTATATATAAATTTTCCACCTCACCTGACTCATTTCACCGCACTACCTTGTTAAACACAGATGTACCAATTTTTTATATAACGCATAGATTTTATTACCTGCAACAAATTATCTGACGACTGAATTAGCACGCAGTGAAGTAAAATATGGTTTACTTAGCAGAGTGTTTTATTAGCTAAAACAGATCTGCTTAAAAGTGTTAGGATTGGTGCTCGAAATGTGCCCCGAATATACGGACACAAGCTCCTAGACGGCGACGCAACTGGCCGATAGCAGCATCAACGATCGACTGGTCAAAGCGCGCCCACTCGTCAAGCAGGAGCGTTTTGAGTTCGTCGACGTTGGCTATTCTGGACCGATAAACCTTCTCCTGCAGCACACTCCATATGCTATAGTCGACTGGGTTAAGATCCAGTATACCTCGGTGGCCAGAGTGTTGGAGAGATGAACTCGGGCGTCTCTCGCTCCAGGAAAGAGCCAAGTGTCGCGCGCTCGATGCGCCATCCTGTTGAAAGACAATAAACTCGCCCTGGGATATCCGGCGTATGTCTGACGGTATCTTCTGGGCAAGAAGGTTGTCGTGATAGTAGGCCTATTCACTTTGACATCCGGTTCGATGTAATGGATTTCAGTGCAGCCAAGCTTCGAGACGCCGTTATATGAAAAATTGGTAATCTGTGTTTAACAAGGTAGTGCGGTGATATGAATCAGGTGAGGTGGAAAATTTTAATGTAGCATAACATATCAGCCACTTTGCCATCTACCTACCAAAAGTTTTTAAGATTGGCGGAAATTTGACGAAGTTCTGACAAAAGCAATTCTGCACAGTTTTTTTTAGACACGGTGTAGGTTCTTAAGCATCCACTGGACACTCATGATGTAGCGCTTCCCAATCACACGTATATTTAATTCATGCACACGAACACTGAGAAGAAAGAAATAGGCTACAGTTCTACAAGTCAAGACTGTTTTTTTCATTTTTACTTTATAGCCAATGCAGATACTGCTGCTTTCTAGTTACAGAGCGTTGTCGTAGGGCAGTAGACCCTCATGGCGCCTGTCTTGCAGTTCGCAATGTTCTCGAAAGTAGCACATGTCACTATCTTGAACACATTCTCAATGACGTCAGAAAGTTCGTTCTATAGTCTTACACTCTTACACCATGCTTTACAGCCACATCGTCTCTAGATTGTTATCTCTTAATTATTATCTCTTAATTGTTATCGGTCAACGATGCTAGAGAAATAATTTGGTCCATACACGACTTTCACGATGAAATGTGTATGCCACTGTATAGGTGTGTAGACGATTTTATATTGTAAGCGTGCGTTAAGGTGAGTCAGTGCGGAGGGTAACGGCCCGCTATTCCGAGGGTCCACTATTCAGAAGGTCCACTATTCCGAATATCCGCTATTTTTTGTTCGCTATCCTTGGTGGTAAGGGTTACAGTGGGTTAGGGCTGGGGGTTAGGGTGGGTTAGGGTGGGTTAGGGTTGGGTGGGTTAGGATTAGGTTTAGGGTTATGGTTAGGGTTATGGTTGGGGAGGGTTAGGATTATGGTTATGGTTGGAGTGGGTTAGGGTTATGGTTAGAGTTGGGGTGGGTTAGGGTTAGGTTTAGGGTTATGGCTATAGGGTTGGGGTGAGTTACAGAGTTAGGGCTAGGGTTATAGTTAGGTTTAGGGTTATGTTTTATGTTTTAGGGTTATTCGGGTTAGGGTTCGGAATAGTGGACCTTCGGAATAGTGGACCCAAACCGTGCGGAGCCGATGAAGCCAATGAATGGCCACGCCCAATTGGATCTCGGGAGGAGAAGGACATTTAGATTGTTTGGCAATTGGGTTTTTCTTAATAAGGAACGATAATGACCAGTGTAAGAATTGTGTAAAAATAGCTGGGGACTGGACCATTATCCACTTGGAATCGGGGTGCGAAACCCTTATTTTACTATTGGGCTATAAGAAAGACTGGGGGTTGAAACCTCCAACCCCCAGACCCCGGCAATTCTCACCCTGATAACGACCCTTCAAACGAGGCTTTGCATATTGGGTATTGGCAATCTGTCAAATCATTGTAGACTATGTCGTTTGCAAATGAGAATCATCGGAATCGAATTTAAATGCCACCCGTGAACATCTGACTCTTTCGAAGTTTAGACGCACTGCAACTTCGCTCTAGCTATAATTATGTCGAGCTCCTATTATATGGCAGAGGCAATATACAGTCAATATAGACTAGAAACACAATAATTATAAAAAATTATAATATGCCTCAGAGTCTCAGAGGATATGTACACGCTGGAATGAGAAAAGAAGGCAGCATAGATGAGCAGGAAGAGAAGGATGAGGAGGAGGATGAGGAGGAGGAGGAGGAGGACGAGGAGGAGGAGGAGGTGGTGGAGGAAGAAGAGAACGAGTATGAGACTATAACGAGGATGTATACGTGAGTGGAAGAGAAAAGCTGACGGGTAGGTGATAATGCGAGAGCAAACAAGCAGGCAGCATGCACATGGGATCTCAGATGCCGCTTCCAATTACGATGGCCGTTCTCAGCAGCCACTGTGTCTACAAAGGAGGCGAGTGTATGATGAGGATGAGGATGCTGAGGAGGAGGAGGAGGAGGAGGAGGATGTTGCTTCTCGCATTTCAATATCAAGCTTCAATCGATGGAGTTCAACAATCTTCTGCTAAGAACTTTCTCAACGTTTCTACACGATCGAGTGTTTCGAGGAGCACGAAAAACACATCTGCGCATAAATAATATTATAATGTATAATGTGTGTGCACTATTTTTCTAAGTGTATATAATGCATCCAGATATAAAGCCCTATGCATGTATATAATATATATATATATATGAAAGTGTATGAATGCACGCACGCATGTGCGACTGTGCGTGCATATGTACGTATGTATGTACGTAAGTAGGGCTATGCATGGATGCATGTGTTCATGCGAGTATGTACTTTGTACAATGTGCATTGTAGATGTATGGTTCAGCGCATAGTTCGTTGGCATTTACCGTGGTGCAGCAGCAGAGACTTGAACGCGCGTCTGAAGTCGACGTTGAAGATGGTGTAGATGATCGGGTTGAGCGTTGAGTTTATATAACCGAGCCAGACGAAGAAGTTGACGAGTCGTCGGTCGTCTGCTCCTGACGAGCAGAGGGCGCCACAGAACGGAACGATGACGTACATGAGGAAGAAGGGCATCCAGCAGACGACAAATGCTCCCATGATGACGGCCATCGTACGAGCGACGCGTCTCTCCTTCGTCAGAGAAATCCTCTGCTTCTCCTCCAAATAATGACTTATCTCCTGCATCGATCCGGACAATGGCGTTCCGCTTCTCCGCTGGACAAGAGGAGCAGGCGCCTGGAGAAGGAGGTGGAAGCTGGCGGCGTTGGAGTTGTCGTCCGTCGTTTTTCTTCCACGCCGCTCTTCCTCTCGTCCTTCGTCCACTTCCGACCGTTTCCATGTGGTGTTGGTGAGGTCAACAACATCGGCGGATGACGGTACATGGCTTTGGATTAGGGGACTTGATGGTTGAGGTGGTTGTGGTTGTGGTGTTGGTGGTGGTTGTCGCGTTGATGTTGGTGGTTGTGGTGATGGTGGTGATGGTGGTAGTACTAGTGGTTGTGGTGTTGGTGTTGGCTGTGGTGTTGTTGGTGGTTGTGGTGTTGGTGTTGGCTGTGGTGTTGGTGGTGTTGTAGACGCGATGAAGAGGCCGGCGCCCCCACCAGCCGCGGCCCTTGCTCTGAGACGGCGTCTGGTGGCCGTGAAGATCTTGACATAGACGAAGGTCATGATGGTCAATGGAATAAAGAAGGATCCAGCGGCGCTGTACAGAACGTATCCTCTCTCGTCCGTCAGCTTACACGACTGGTCGCGTGCGTTGTAGAGCGAACTTCCGCCCGTGTTGTTCCATCCGATGAGGGGCGGCACCGAGATGAGAGCGCTCAGTCCCCAGACAATGGCGATGCCAGCGAGGACGCGCTTCAACGTCCGCTTCTGAGCGTAGTCGATGGGATTGTTGATGGCCGAGTATCGGTCGATGGCGATCGCGCAGAGGTGGAGGATGGAGGCAGTGCAGGTGAGGATGTCAAAGGTGAGCCAGATGTTGCAGAGGATGGCACCGAACAGCCACAGACCGACGATGAAGTTGACAACGTTGAACGGCATGACGAGGAGGGTCACCGCGAGGTCGGCACACGCCAGCGATACGATGTAGAAGTTCTGGACGCTTCGCAGGGGTCGATAGGTGAAGACGGACAGAATGACGAGGATGTTGCCGATCAGAGTGATGCAGATGCAGACGGAGATTGTCAGCGTAAAGAGGATCTTCTCCCACAGAGGAATAGATGTTGCTGTCTGGACCATCTGATCAGCAGATGACTGATCATTAGATGACTGATTGAAGTCATCTAGTCTGACGACGTCGTCATCCATTCCGGTGAATAATCGTCTCTTCCACCTGGAGAAGGAGAAAGCGCTAACTGCAGACGTGTATATCGGTCATGAATTATTATTCATCAGTCTAGTTCATCTTTGCAACTGTATTGCAACTGTTTTTCGTTTGGTGATTACTCTCCTCCCGATGTGTTATGATTTATTACACACGACAATTGCGATGGTTAACTTTACCTCAGGTGTACACAGAAAATCTGAAAGAAAAAATATGATGATCAGTGAAAAACGACGAAGACTGAATATGAAAGAAAGCTGCAATGAGACAATTCAGTGACCGTCAGAGGGGAAACTTTTGTCTCTTTGGTCGCAGAGACCAGATGAATAAAGCACATTAAATAGAATGATCTGAGAAGCGTGGCATAAAGAGCGAAACAATGGAAGGCACCACACAAAGAAAAAGACCTTCTAGAATCTAGAGAAAGGTTCAACGACATAAAAATAATAAAAGACGGATGTTAAACAAACGTTCACAGTTTGATTCTTGCAGCATGACAGAAAAGCGGGTGGAAAAAATTAGTGTGCAGTGGACAGCTACGCGCGGTGTTACTTCATTGAAGGATTAAATTGAACATGCTACAAATAAATTGTTTTTGGATCTAGAGTAAAACTCTGCTTTTGTTGCATAGATTTTCAATGCTTAGGTTGCATCTAATTACCTCATTGAGTGAAAGTTGCAATTTGATAGCCTATATGTATAGGCCTATGCCAGGGCTGTTTTAAAGGAATTTTTAGAACTGCACAAACCCTTTCTTTGCCTTCCCATCCTCCATGGTAGATTACTTCCACTCGCAGGACAATAACCTTTTTCACTAGTTTTTACTGCTGAGAATTGCTTCTACAACTGCACAGATCCATTTAGAACTGCACGTTTTGTGTACAACTGCACGTTATAAAAAGCCCTGACCTATGCGCGTTCAACTATGTGGCGGTTGTACAACAGTAGGCCTACCATTATACAAGCCTACAACGTGGTTTCAGAAGTTTAGCCCTAACTTTGTGCAATATTTTCATAGCTGCAGAATTGTGCATTTTTTATATTTACTATCTTTGGCCTAATGCTTCTTTCTCATAAAAGGAGACTGGACAGTTATCTAAAAGCGTTCATTTTGATACGTTCTGAGGACATGGGTCATGTTGAGGCAGAAGAGGCTATGAGCTTATTGTGAACTTATCTCTGCATAGATGCATAATTTTGTGGGTCCTGTATCTAAATGAAATCAGATCTGCCTTATTAGCCTACAGTGTGATAAGGTTCTATGTCCACTTTTTGCGAAATCGAGACAACGATTTATGAGATTTCCTGACAAAATGATTTTAACAACTTGACTGATGGCGATTAAATAAATTTTTTAACAACATTTTTCCCTATGGATAATAGGCCTTATAGGCCTATATGTGTATTTCTATCATGAAAGTCTATTTTTATTTCCTCGGGGCTGTGACGCTGATCGCGCCTTTGAACAGCTGAGGCGCTTTATAAATTCTCATTTACAATAAAATACAATGATGCAAATCGAGTACCGGTATGAGTCATTGTGATACAATTAAGAAAGGTTGACTATTTTTCGCCATCGTGGAATAACCCCATCCCCTCCAGCCCCCTCCCGTGAGCGTATAGGCCTAATATTGAACGGTACAGCGGGAAATCAGATCTACGTTATGGCTATGGACAATGACATAGCACCGTAGCCTATAAGCCTATAATCTCAGGCAGTGGCGGCGCTAGGGAGGCTGGGGTAAGCCCCTATCAGAGGCTAATCTCCCCCTAAAAAAGGCCATCCGGGTTTTTTTAGCATGCTAAACTGAAATACTTCCACGATTTTGGACCGGATGACTAAAAAAGGTCGTCAGAAATTTCGGCGGACGTAAATGGAAAATTTGCATGAGATTTCGGCCGGATGACTTAAAAAAAGGTCCTCAGAAATTTTGGCCGATGAAAAATGAAAATGGAAAATTTCCACCGGGAGGCTTCAGCCCCCCCCCCCAAAACTGAAATCCTGGAGCCGCCACTGATCCCAGGTGACGTCGTTTAGTCTTGAGGGGTGTAAGTCCACGTAATTTATACACAATGTACACGTGACAACACTTTTTGCCAATTCACGAAGTAGCGTATACCACAGTTTGCATATTGAATAAATTACACCGTTGTAATCTTAATTCTCAAACACTGTATATAGCCTATTTCTGCACATGTAGACTTCCTTTTCAAAGATAATTAGCGGCACCCTTCTCCTTTATCCAGGCTTGGGACTGGCACCGGCAGAGTGCAACCAGTGGCGGAGTTTCGTCACAGTTGTGGGAGTGACATCAAGATTTGTGGATCTAAGAACATTGCCCCGTAGCCTGTAGGCCTAGGCCTACATCTAGCAACATACTGGTAGCCTAAATTATGCATCGGCTGTGAATAGCAGGCCTACTGCTAGAGGCTGTTAAATGTTTTTATCTTGTGTGTTTACTTTAGAAGGTCTCATTGCTGTAGGCCCTATGCCTATATTGTTACCTCAAACAGTTGAAACATTTTTCGTTGTAATTTTACGGATGGAAAAGTTGATAGACTGCGCAGTTTCCAATTTCTATTCATGGAATGCTCAGTGTAGAAAGCCTTTCCTGACTAAGGCCATTATTGATGCTTTCCAATTTTCTGGGAAGTTGACTTTTATTGATTGGATAAAAAGCTGCAGAATTTTTTCGGTTTATCGTTTAGTTTTTGGACTTCGGAGTTGCTTTTTTAACGTATTAGCAAAACGGCTTTGCAAAAGAATCCATGGTGATGGCAGTTTTCATTGCTACAGTTCGCCGGCTGCAGCGTGCAGCTATCGAGATTTATATGTCTACGCCTCGAGATCCCATGTAAGCCTTGCTTGGCTGATGATGCGTTAAAGACCAGCACCGCATGACGCGCTTCGATAGATGATCAGTATAATTGAATTCGACGACGCTCTTTCGATGACTCTTCCATTAACACGAGAAAAGATCCTTTACTTACCAACGCTTGACTGGCTATTGGATCCGTTGCACCGCATGGACCAGAAAAACGAAATGTGCCGTCAAACGCAGATATACCGTAGACGAAGATCCAAAATTTTCCCTAGAGGGGTGGACTCTGGTTGAGGCAGGGTGGAGTGGATTGGTGGCGAGGTGGGGCAGAAAATGTGCTGGTGTGGGCAAAATTAGATCAATTTGTCGTGAGACGCAGAGTTCTGCGTTGTTTTGCGCACCTTAGATGTAATCGTTATCGCACAAAAAATTGTAAGAAATCTAATAATTGTATGGATCCAGATTTGACGAGGGCTTATGACAACAGAGGTCGTTGCCCTCGAAAAATTTGTTTGGCATAACACAGCTCTTCTTCACTAGCCTATATGTCATGCATAGAGGTCATATCAGGTCAAGCTGAAAGGTCAGATCAGTACCGGTTCTACAAGGTCGACCCGTGTCTAAATAATTATAGCCTAATTAATTATTATTTCCAACTGCATTCCAAGCAAACGTCTGTAGCCTAGATGTGCATATAGGCCTAACCATAAACGTATAATTGTAATATATATTATATAATTGTATATAATTACAATTTCGGGAGCAAGGGCAAGGGGAAGACCGAGGATGGGATGGATCGCTAACATCATCGCGTGGATGGAACTACCATTCGAGAGGATACTGAAGGAGACGGAGGACAGGAAAAAGTGGCGAAGGCATGTCCATGAAGCGACCAACCCTCGAATCGAGGATGGTTAAAGACAAGAGATATAATTACATGCCGCACTCGGGATTACAACTTTTACAAGGCCATCGCAACGGAAACGGAGAGTTGCAGATGGTCAAATCCACCAGACTGTTTGACACTTCCAACACGCAATTTATCTGACCGAGTGGTCACAGACGGCTGGCGGGCGTTGAAAGGTGTTTGGTCGCTGAGGTCTCTCCTCTCATAATAGACCTACTTTCCTCGATTCGGTCCCAAACTTGGAGTCATTGTTTAATAAATTCCTCATTTTCATTTTCCTTAGCATAATTATTCATTTTACGATCTTCGTGAATCTTGACCACTCACCGCAATACAACCGCTGCAGCGATGGCTCTGACCTCGAGTAATCACTTAGACGTCCTTAATTAATTATATGTATACTATATATATATATATATATATATATATATAAACTATATATGCATATATATATATATATATATATATTGCCCACCCTCCTATAGGTCTCAGTCATGTCCTAGAAGATTTTGTTGATATAGAGAATTATAGCCTATAACCTATTGTGGGTCCATGACATAGCCTATTATATGGGCCTTAGTGATGACAAAGCGCTGAAACAGCTCCGCTTTAAAAGGACTTAAATAGCCTAGCATATTTAATTGCTTAAAACTAATTGGGGAGGTGCCGGTATACAGCGCAATGGATAACACGCTGGCGTAGAGTGCGAGAGGTAGCGAGTTCGAGCCCCGTTGGGCGGACATGCTTTGCAGGCTGCTATTAGCGCCGTGTAATTGCAAAGCTGTCTGTTCTGTTAGTAGTTATAAGTTTAATTAAGATTACTGCATAACTTGTAAATGTAAAGCGCAGTGCGTCTTGCATGCGCATTAAAGATAAGATTATTTATTTATTATTATTCAACGATTTTTGTCGTTGAGACCACAATAAAAATAATGGTTTTTATTGACAATGGACGACGTTTCACAGTCCGCCCTAGCGGCGGACTGTGGAACGTCGTCCGTCTTCAATAGAAACCATTATTTTTAATGGCGCCAATGTCACGCAATTTTAGCACATATTACATCCGACTTCTTCGCATAACATGCCCTGCAGCCCGTTGTTCTTCGCAAATAGTTTAAATATATCGCGTTAATCAGGCAAACTTACAAGGTAGGCTATATAATTTTACTGTCAAATTCAAAGTTTCTAGCTGCCGTAAATTTCGCTAAGATACTTTTTTAATGAGGCCGATTGACCCAACAGTCTATAAGCTTCAGAAGTGCTTGAGGTATTATCTCTTCTCGGCCCTTAGACTAAGATCAAAGTGAAAAAACAACACTCTGCTGGGCCTCTGGCAGAGGCTAATCCCGTGTAAGCCCTTGTTAGACAGGAGGCTCCCTGGCTCGGTTTAAATGCAGGCCTACTCGTAAACCTCCACTTTGATAAAAAAAAACAGAAAAAGTAAAACAGAAAAATCTTGTGTAACTGTAGGCTATATTAAGGATAATTAAGTTCTTACATTGGCTTGTTTTCACATTACTCTGCTCTTCCATTGCTATGTTTTACATTGCTTTATTCTAAAATTGTTTTGTTTATGTCCCTATACATATATTTAGTTTGTGTTGTTAACTATTTTGGTTCATGCATTGCATCTATTGCGACTTATAATTGTTTGATTTGACCATTGTTACTGATCTTACCCTGTTTGTTTTCTGTCTTCACTTTCTTCCTTCGTTCATAAATCGTGTTTGCGGGTCAATTGGTCAAAGCACCACCACCACCAGCAGCAGCAGCATCTGAGGAGGAATCTGATGATGATGTGTCTTCAAATGACAACTACGACCCTCCATCTGTTCGTCTTCTGTTCGTCGATTCATACGGTCGGTCAGTCGTCGGTCGGTCGGTCGGTCGGCTCCAGTCCACGGATCATCATCCCACACTCTGTCTATAGCCATCCATCCATCTGCATCTGCATCTGCTGCTAAAGCAGATGAAGCCCTCTGACGACCGTCATCGTCGTCGTCATCGTCGTTTGTGATTGGATCGTCCACCGAATCCCTATGTTCTCTAATCCCCCTCCTCCTCCTCCTCCTCCTCCTCCTCCTCCTCCTCGTCGTCGTCGTTCGTCCATCACGGCTGAATCTGCCGCTGCTGCAGAATCTGGCGATAAAGTCGACGACGACCACATGAACATCTCACCGATAGTCGCTCTCCCTGTCTCTCTATCTCTCTGTGTCTCTGTCTGTCTGTCCGTCTGTCTGTCTGTCTGTCTCTCTGTCTCTCTCTCGATCTGTGCTTGGCGTTCAGTCTCAATGATTGTTCGTCCATCGTTCGCTCTCTCTACTTGTCTTTTTCTGCTCTGTAGGCATTCATCCTCTTGTGTAGGTCTTCTTCACTTCGTCTCAATGTATGTGCATCGGCATGGTATGCATTGGCATGATATGCATCGGCATGATATGCATTGGCATGATGTGCATCGGCATAATATGCATCGGCATAATATGCATCGGCATGATATGCATCGGCATGATATGCATCGGCATGGTATGCATCGGCATGGTATGCATCGACATAATATACATCGACATAATATGCATCGTCATGATATGCATAGGCATGATATGCATCGGCATGATATGCATCGGCATGATATGCATCGGCATGGTATGCATCGACATAATATACATCGACATAATATGCATCGGCATGGTATGCATTGGCATAATATGCATCGGCATAATATGCATCGGCATAATATGCATCGTCATGATATGCATAGGCATGATATGCATCGGCATGGTATGCATCGACATAATATACATCGACATAATATGCATCGACATAATATGCATCGACATAATATGCATCGGCATAATATGCATCGGCATGATATGCATCGGCACGATATGCATCGGCATAATATGCATAGGCATGATATGCATCGGCATGATATGCATCGGCATAATATGCATCGGCATAATATGCATCGACATAATATGCATCGACATAATATGCATCGACATAATATGCATCGGCATGATATGCATCGGCACGATATGCATCGGCACGATATGCATCGGCATAATATGCATCGGCATGATATGCATCGGCATGATATGCATCGGCATGATATGCATCGGCATAATATGCATCGGCGTGATATGCATCGACATGATATGCATCGGCATGATATGCATCGGCATGATATGCATCGGCACGATATGCATCGACATAATATGCATCGGCATGATATGCATCGGCATGATATGCATCGGCATAATATGCATCGACATAATATGCATCGGCATGATATGCATCGGCATGATATGCATCGGCATAATATGCATCGGCATAATATGCATCGACATAATATGCATCGGCATAATATGCATCGGCACGATATGCATCGGCATAATATGCATCGGCATGAGCATCTCTCTTTCACTCCACCTGCTTTGTGTAAGGGTCTTAGTGATTGTCATGGCTCTTCATGGCCTTCCTCGGTCGCTCTAAGTGAGTGTGCATATGCATGCGTATCTGTCTACATGACGGTGTCTGTGTGTCTGACTATTCGCTTGACTGCTTCCTGTCCTTTAACCCTTTAAGCCAGTTGTCTTAAGCGATGTCGTCGAGGAAGTGCTGCAGACGCAATTTCCTCGAACGTACTTCATTGTCACAGCTGCGTCGTCTCTATCCATGCAGTGCGTATAGGTGGTGGCAGGAGGAGGAGGAGGAGGAGGAGGAAAACAAGAAGAAGTGGAAGGAGTAGGTGGAGGAGGAGGAGTAGGAAGAGGAGAAGGAAAACAAGAAGAAGTGGGAGGAAGAGGAGAAGGAGGAGGAGGAGTAGGAGGAGGAGAAGGAAAATGAGACGAAGTGGGAGGAGGAATAGATGGAGGAGGAGGAGGAAGAGGAGAAGGAAACAAGAAGAAGTGGGAGGAGGGGGAGGAGGAATAGGAGGAGGAGGAGGCGGAGGAGGAAAACGATTAGGAAGAGGAGGACGAGAAGGAGGAGGAGGAGGAGGAGGAAGAATAAGAAGAAGAGGAGAAAGAGGAGAAGAGGGGGATGGCGAAGAAGAAGGCGAAGGAGGAAAAAAGGAAGGAGGAGAAGGAGAAAAAGGATAAGACGGCGAAAGAAGATGATGAGAAGGAGAAGACGAAGACGAGGAGGGAAGGAGAAGTGGAGAAGGAGGAGGAGGAGAGAAAGTAGGAGGAAGAGTTGGAGAAGATGGAGGAAGATAGTAGGATGAGGAGGAGGAGGAAGAGGAGGAGAGAAACGAGGAGAAGTTGAAAGGAGAGCAGGAACTAGGAAGTGGGGTGGAGGGGGAGCAAGAGGAAGAGGAGAAAGAGGAGAAGGAGGAAGATAAGGAGCAGGAGCAGTAGTAGGAGCAGTAGGAATAGGAAGATCATGCGACAATAATAGAACAGCGGAGAAGGAAGTCGCCACTAACCCGACATAATATGTGGACGGAGAGGATGGTGAATTCAGTGGTCCATCCATCTATCCAACTATTATCATTGCTCTTTTATTACCCGAGGTACCAGTGATCTCTCAAGATTTATAATTATTATTATTATTACTATTATTATTATCATCATCATCACCATCATCATCACCACCACCATCATCATCATCATCATCATCATCATCATCATCATCATCATCATCATCAGTACCATCACCATCACCATCACCATCATCATCATCATCATCATCATCATCATCATCATCACCATCACCATCACCATCACCATCATCATCATCATCATCATCATCATCATCATCATCAGCACCATCACCATCATCATCATCATCATCAGCAGCAGCACCATCACCATCATCATCATCAGCAGTACCATCACCATCACCATCACCATCACCATCATCATCATTATCACCATCACCATCACCATCACCATCATCATCATTATTAAAAGTGGAGTTTTAGTTTTCGATTTAGTTCTCGCAGATCAGATTATTATTGTTGCTAACCTATTGTTATTATTTTTATTATTATTAGTAGTAGTAGTATTATTATCATTATTATTATTATTATTATCATTATTATTATTATTATTATTATTATTAATATTTGTATTATTATTATTATTATCATTAATATTATTATTATTACTATCAATTAATTAAATTTTTAACGCGCGCAGGTCACACCGAGATGTTTATTACAGTTTGGTACATATGGGTGTCCTAATAGTCAAGGAAAGCCCGTTCCAGGCTGTAGGACCAACCACAAAGAACACTTCTCTGCATTAACAGACAGTGGACAGCGGAGCGCAGCAGCCGCCTGTTCAAACGCGAAAGAGCGGAAAATTAAAATCAATCAAACGCCACTCTCCCTTTAAACCTACAAAACAGACTTCATATTTTACTCAAAATAAGCAAATAGGTACAGGTTATTTAAAGTAAGTGTCCACAAGTCAAAGCCTTTCTGTGCTTGTAAAATTTATAATTCTGAGTTAGCCCAACTCGCCATGTTAATTAATTTCTGGCGCTGTGTATCAAGTCCGCAATGATAATCCGCTGATATAATTGTTCACGGAGAAATGAGGAAACTCCGGGTATATGACAACGGATCTCGAGTTTCTCGTCGTCTGCCTTAGTTTACTGCCGACTTCTGCAGACTGAATGGAATCAAAGGAAATACTCGAATGCAGACGAAGGAGCTTCGACGATGTTTAATCTGGTCCCTTTCCACTGAGGGGTGGGGGGAGGGAATTCAGGTTTCTGGGGGGGAGAATCGAGCATCCGGTCGCCAAGGTGCGTCTCTTCCTTTCTTCCTCCTCCTTCTTCTCCTCCTCCTTCTCCTCCTCCTCCTTCTTCTCCTCCTTCGTCTCCTCTTCCTACTCCTCCTCCTCCTCCTCTTCTTCTTCCACCTCCTCCTCTTTCTCCTCGTTTTCCTCCTCTCATTCTCCACCTTCTTCTACTCCTCGCGAAAGTGGACGATGTGCACGTCCCCCACCCAAAACTTTTTTAATTTCCACATTGCAGTGATAGCATTTTAAGCTGTCATCTTAACAAAATAGCTGTACTTTTCAGTACTGATGATGAGAGTGGCGTAAGACTTCAATAAATATACTATACAGTATACAATACTATACGATGCTTACAATAATAATTTCGTTTTGAGTTTCCACATTTTAATTATACCCTTTTAAAATGTCATTTTAGAAAAATTACTGAATTATTTTAGTAAGCTAATTACTGATCAAAAGATTGTTTTTAGATTTCAATATATATAATTAATGTCCTGGGCACGACGTTAAACTGCATCCATCTTCCGCCACAGGGAACCAACAACGTCCCTGTGCCGGTCCTAAGCCCAGACAAAAGGAGGAAGGTTTGCCAGATGGGTGGCGATACACTGGCAGTAAAAAGACCAAGACGATTGAAATCCGCAAAAACCACGGCACAAGGGACATAGCGACCCAGATGCTTCAAGGTGTCATGATGTGGAGCTGACATGCACAGGCCGGTCAGTACAGACCAGTGGAGAGAGTCGGGGGGAGAGAGCGTGGGACACATACGGGCATTGACCCAGGTTGTCCTTCATGCCTCTCTTCCAATATTCTCTTCAATCAGACAAGGTGGTATAGCTGCTCCAAGATGTTAATGGTATATGGAGCAGACCTGCTGACCGGACCGGTTGAAGCTGGGCAGCATGGCGCGATACAGACTCAGACAGAGAGTGGCGTCGGACTCCTACTGGCATTGAGCCTAAGGATATTGATGATGATATATAATTATAATTTCTTTGTGTATCGAATTCAGCAGCTCAGTTCTGCTGTTGCTGGGTTATTATAATGAATAACTGCAGACGTGAGTATAATAATATTATAAGCTTAGTTTGCAGCACTATAATCAGCTTATCCCTGTTTCCCAAAACGGTTCTGAATTGCTGACCATGACACAATCAGCAGAAATTATAACAAATTGTACACAAAACCAACCAAGATTCGGGAATTCCTGTAGTAATGATGTGTTTTACTAGGTGTTCAAGGAACATTTTGAAATCTGACAGTTTGAAATTTGAAAGATGGCACTGGAGAGAAGCCACTTAGTTGTACAAAAGTAGTAGGTCCTATTTGTACAAATATTAGCAGTAAGTTGTAGCATGATAGTATCATATAAGCTTAATATTATTATAATAACAAGTGATAACATTGTGATCATTTGGTAAATAATATAATAGTACATTACAACAGTTCATGTTAATACAATGATGTAAACAGCAACTAACAATCATTATCATTTTTGTCAAATTTTTCTGAATGGGATGTCATCTCTGTTATTTTACTTGGACAAAATAGTATTTGACCAAATATATACAGTAAGTTTTACTCATTGTATGCTAATAATTATGATAGTGTCATGTATTATAATAGTAAATAATAGTATTAGGCCCATAATGGTAAATTATATCACGGGACATTATAGCACTTCATATAAAACAATTATGTAAATAGCAACAAAAACATTTTGCCAAAAATTTCTGGGGGAAATGTCATTCGGCGGGGTGGGGGGTGGGACTTACCGCCTCAGAGACGTCTAGATAAAACACTGGAGCTTCGACAATGTAGGTTAACATCATTCTGCGGCAACTTCTCTATAGGCTGCGATTTGTCTACGACTTCCAACGCTACTTCTGCGGTGTCGTATTTGCTGGAATTCCCAAGACGGAGAAAATCTCATTTGAATGAAATCCAGTCGTCAGTCATGCAACACTCGACTCCCGGATGGTCGTCGACTACACATGGAGACATGGAGACACGGAGACATGGAATACTTTGATTGAATCTTGTCTTCTGTTGCAGTCTTATCGACCGTAGACCTGAACCGAATTTTGTTCACGTCTCTAGTTACATATGCGACGTTCGTCTCTGCATGGACTGCGTTCTTATTTGAACAGCGTTCTTCTTTGAACAGCGTTCTTATTTGAACACCGGTCTTCTTTGAACAGCGTTCTTCTTTTAACACCGGTCTTCTTTGAAAAACGTTCTTTTTTGAAAAGCGTTCTTTTTTTAACAGCGTTCTTCTTTGAACACCGGTCTTATTTGAACCCCGGTCTTCTTTGAACAGCGTTCTTCTTTGAACAGCGTTCTTCTTTGAACAGCGTTCTTCTTTGAACACCGGTCTTCTTTGAACAGCGTTCTTCTTTGAACACCGGTCTTCTTTGAACTGCGTTCTTCTTTGAACAGCGTTCCTCTTTGATAAGCGTTCTTTTTTGAACAGCGTTCTTCTTTGAACACCGGTCTTATTTGAACCCCGGTCTTCTTTGAACAGCGTTCTTCTTTGAACAGCGTTCTTCTTTGAACACCGGTCTTCTTTGAACAGCGTTCTTCTTTGAACAGCGTTCTTCTTTGAACACCGGTCTTATTTGAACACAGGTCTTCTTTGAGCAGCTTTCTTTTTTGAACACCGGTCTTCTTTGAACAGCGTTCTTCTTTGAACAGCGTTCTTCTTTGAACAGCGTTCTTCTTTGAACACCGGTCTTCTTTGAACAGCGTTCTTCTTTGAGCAGCGTTCTTCTTTGAACACCGGTCTTATTTGAACAGCGTTCTTATTTGAACACCGTTCTTCTTTGAACTGCGTTCTTCTTTGAACAGCGTTCTTCTTTGAACAGCGTTCTTCTTTGAACACCGGTCTTCTTGAACAGCGTTCTTCTTTGAACAGCGTTCTTCCTTGAACACCGGTCTTCTTTGAAGAGCGTTCTTCTTTGAACAGCGTTCTTCTTTGAACACACCGGTCTTCTTTGAACAGCGTTCTTCTTTGAACACCGGTCTTCTTTGAACAGCGTTCTTCTTTGAACAGCTGATTGCGTATAGAAAAGCTGCATTACTAGGGCTTTGCCTTAACTATGGACCTATCTCGCTGACTCCTGCACGCCCACCTTCGGAGGCTCTGATGCTCTTGTTGCTAGGGGCTCCAGATCCCTCCGTTCACCCCAAGAGAGTGCCCTCCTTATCCATGTTTTGCCCGTACCTCCACTATAGAGCCGTGCCTGAGTGGTCGGCCCTGACCTGGAACGGCTTCCCACTTGAGCTCCGTCTCTTTCCCATGACACTCTCTTCTGGGCTCTTTTCCCACTTAAAGACTTTTCTTTCCATAGCTGCGCTGGGGTCGAAGGGCCCTTCTTCGCATACCCTTCAACCTACAATGTTATGTGTCAGGCAGAAAAGATACAATGCTATGTGTCAGGCAGAAAAGATACAATGTTATGTGTCAGGCAGAAAAGATACAATGTTATGTGTCAGGCAGAAAAGATAAAATGTTATGTGTCAGGCAGAAAAGATACAATGTTATGTGTCAGGCAGAAAAGATACAATGTTATGTGTCAGGCAGAAAAGATACAATGTTATGTGTCAGGCAGAAAAGATACAATGTTATGTGTCAGGCAGAAAAGATACAATGTTATGTGTCAGGCAGAAAAGATACACGTCGAAACCTCTGTTCGTCTTAATTGCCCCTCCTCCGCAACTCAACCAAATTTACTACACTACTGTAACTACAGCTAAAATTTTCTTCGTTTCAGTCGGATTTACGTATTCTGGCAGTTTTGGTTCTCTATTTATAGTTAGCATTCTGTAAGCGCATGATGGTCCACCTATAACTTGCGAATGAGCCTTTCCAGCTGCCTCAAGCCGTCAAGCCTCAGATGAGCCCGTGCAAGGTTCTCATCACGCAGTGTTTAATCTAGACGTCTCTGGGGGGGGAAAGTTCCCCCCCTCCAGGATTGACATTTCCCCCCCCAGAAAAATTTGACGAAATGATATTGGTTTTTAGTTACTGTTTTCATCATTGTTTTACATGAAGTGTTATAATATAACCGTGATATTATTTATTATTATATTATAATAATGACATTATTTACTACTATAATATATGATACTATCATGTTAAGACAACACCTTAAAATGCTACCATTGCAATGTGGAAATTCAAAAAGTTTCTAATGGGTCACTGAAAAAGTACAGCTATTTTGTTAAGACGACACCTTAAAATGCTGCCATTGCAATGTGGAAATCCAAAAATTTTCTAATGGGTCACTGCAAAAGTGCAGCTATTTTGTTAAGACGACACCTAAAAATGCTGCCATTGCAATGTGGAAATTGAAAAAGTTTCTAATGGGTCACTGCAAAACTGCAGCTATTTTGTTAAGACGACACCTTAAAATGCTGCCATTGCAATGTGGAAATTCAAAAAGTTTCTAATGGGTTACTGAACAAGTGCAGCTATTTTGTTAAGACGACACCTTAAAATGCTGCCATTGCAATGTGGAAATTGAAAAAGTTTCTAATGGGTCACTGAAAAAGTACAGCTATTTTGTTAAGACGACACCTTAAAATGCTGCCATTGCAATGTGGAAATTCAAAAAGTTTCTGATGGAGAGGGGTGCATCCCCTCCCCATATCCCTCTCCTCCTAGTCTCGGTGCTACGCCCATCACGCTCACGAGCGTCCTTCGGACGCTCAAGTGTCTCCCCCCCCAGAAACCTCAATTCCCCCCCAGAGGAGGGGACTAGATTAAACACTGCTCATCACGTGTTTTCGCTATACAGGATGGGGTCAAAAAGAGACCCTCATTTAAATTTTACAGTCTTAGGCCTAAAGACAAGAAGTAAAAATATCGAAATGAAATTTTACAATCTTCCAGACAATTCATATTTACACAAGATGACCAGATTTCATCAAAATATTTCAAACGAATACCAGTGCACCCTTTGGTGGTTAGAGAGATTTATGCCATGGTCGCCGCGCTGCCTCCTTCCATCATCACCCAGAGACTGCCCCCGATGGTGAGATGACCGTGACCCATGGCATCGGCGGTGGATGAGGGCGCCTGCATGCATGTCGACGTTCCGCATCGTCGACTCCTCGTGCTTCAGGATATGCCTGAACTGGTGCTTTAGAGATCAGCTATTGCAGTGTGAGAATTGGGGAAAAATAACTGTGTGTTGGACTATGGTCCATTTGGAATTGGGGTGTGAAAAACAGGCTTTACTATGGCAGTGGCGACGCCAGGATTTCAGTTTGGGGGGGTTAAAGAGGGTAAATCGTCCATAATTTTTATTTTTGCATGTGAAAAAAATGGATGGCCTTTTTTAGGGGGGCTTAGCCCCCTAGCCCCCCTAGCGCCGCCACTGTACTATGGGGCTCTAAGAAAGACGGGGGGTTGAAACCTTCAAACCCCCAAACCCACGGCAATTCTCACTTTGAGCTATTGTAAAATAAAACGATGACCAGTGGCGTTGAGAAGAGAGTGAGACAATTAATAGATGACGCTGAAACGGAGGGAGTGATATAAATGAAGCGAAGGATGTGGATTCTGATGAGGGTCGGGAAGCTGATTCACATGTATGTTGAAGGATGTTGACGGAAGAGAGAAGATTCAGACAGGCAGTCTGAGCAGATGGAAAAGAAGAATCAGCTGGATTCTCCACATCGGTGCTGAAGCTTCCAGTCATTATGAACAATAAGTTCAGAGATAATTGAACATAATCTATGCAAGGAGGAGTGGCACCAAAATTATAGAAGCGATGAAAATTTGTTCCGAACGACATGATTTGGTGAAGTGGGATGTTTTGCAACCATGGTCAACTTGTGACTTCAGCGAAAACAAATTTCCTGGACATAAAGAAGAGTCGAAGTACATCATCGAACTTGCAAGAAGATAACCCAAAAGATCGATTAATACAATAGATCGAGTTACCCAATAGATCGAGTTACCCAAAAGATCGATTAACCCAATAGATCGATTAACACAATAGATCGAGTTACCCAAAAGATCGATTAACCCAATAGATCGATTAACACAATAGATCGAGTTACCCAATAGATCGATTGACCCAATAGATCGATTGACACAATAGATCGAGTTACCCAATAGATCGACTATGTTCAGTTATCTCTAAATAATTATTATCAAGACATTATTAACAATTATTAATAATTATAATCATTGATTAACCACTGATTTAAAATGCTGACTTAGTGCTAGAGCGTTAACTTCTCCGAGGATTTCGATCGACGGTCAATTTAATTGACACTACAGTCGGAAATAATCCATTGACGAAGGTTGTGAGTTTGAAGCAACACGTGGAGAGACTTTTCAATATAGCGTATTTCCACGTGTAGTCCTACATGTGGTCCTACATGTACATTTAGTCCTACATGTAGTCCTACAAACTCCTACATGTATACGCTACGTGTATACGACTACAGATTAGTTTGCTATCGACCATCTTCGCAGCACACATTTGAACAGATGTCTGGTGTTCGCTGCGATTGTGAAGCAGCAACGCAGATGTACGGTGGTCGTTCGAAGAAAGCAGAACACTCAACGGCGTCAGCGAACCTTTCGAGGAGCAGAGTCCTACTTCCGGTCGCCAGTGGGGCTGAGGAGGAGGAGGAGGAGGCATTTTCCGTTGGAGAGGAGGAGGAGGAGGAGGAGGAGGACATTGCTCCGTCGGATGAAGAGTAGGATCCCATGCATGAGAAGGCGGATGTTCTGATGAGGGTGACTGCCTCGAGGACTGCCACCCGGTGTGCGTCCTCGCGCACCCTCTCCATCGTCCGACTGACCCGAACGGCGTACAGCGACGACAGGAGGTTGATGGTGACGATGCAGACGATGTTGCTGAGCACCGTCCAGTCCAGTTGACCGACGGACAGACAGGTGACGAAGGTCGTCGTGCAGAGCAGCAGGAGAACCCCGGCGGACGCGACGAAGAAGCGGAAGAATCGTCGGACAGACAGGTCTGCTTCAATGCGTCGTCCGTCGCTTCGAAAGAACCCGATGCGGTCGATGTCTTGTCGGGCAGACGAGTAGGCGATCCACGCGTTGAGTGTCCGCATGAAGATAAGGACGGCTGTGGTCGTCGTCTCAACACAGGTGTACACGAGCCTCGCTTCTTCACCAGTCTTCTCTTCTCCTCCCTTCACGACCACTGATTCCTTGATGACCCCCAGACAGATGACGATCAGGTGCAGACAGTAGAGGAACATTTCATTGCGGAATGCGCCAAGCACACTCCACGCCATCGACTCATTGTCGGCCTTCACCTTCCGACTGCAGCATGGAAAATACTCGTTGTTGACGACCTCACTGCTGATCAGCGTCGCCTGCGACTTAAACTGCGTCAAATTCCGTGTGAAGTACTTGTTACTATGGTTTCCGATGATCAAGCACCCATCCGACGGTTCCATGATCAGCTCAGTTTCCAGCTGGCTTCTTTCCAGCTGGATTCTCTCCTCCGGTTCGTTTGAACCCCGCTCTTTGCAATCTATTGTCGGTTGTTCGGGTTTGGATGATTTGTTCTCGTTCTGTGAATTCATTTGAAAATTGACGGAC
The DNA here is from genome assembly GCA_949752735.1 of Lumbricus terrestris. Taxonomy (NCBI): domain Eukaryota; kingdom Metazoa; phylum Annelida; class Clitellata; order Crassiclitellata; family Lumbricidae; genus Lumbricus; species Lumbricus terrestris. The sequence continues at coordinate 29,876,266 of OX457041.1, read as the reverse complement.
ATCGCGAAAGTCTCTTGACTGCACAAGATGCGACAAAGTCTGTTGACAAGAGCGTCCTACACGTCTTTTGCGTTCGATTGTTTTAAATGCGAAAGTTAACTTTGTCCGTTGAGTTTTGCATCAATTTTGGCTGAATAATGGACCATTAGCAGCTGCTTCACCTGGTGTGTTTGTTTTATAAAACGAAGGAATACTGACAAATTGTAGACCTGTATATCTCCAGAGGCAATGTACAGACTATATCAGGAAAAATGGAATCGCAAGCTCAGTTGCAACGTATTTCTATAAAACTGTTGATGCTTTTGACACATCTGTCCGTTCTATAGTATCCGTCCTTTATCCGTAAATTCTAAGCTTTAAACAGCATCGTTCTTAACTTCTTATAGTTGGACGTAAATACCTATAATTACAACTCTCCTGCACTGAAAACCGCTAAAAATTACGGGAAATAATTAGACGTATTACTGCCGCCTGATTTTAAAATTGAAATTAATCGTCCACAAAACTTAAAACTTATCATTCCTAGTACTAAATAGGCCTAACCATAAAGGAACCTCTAAGTTCAATTTGGCTTTCATAATTTCTTTTAACGTCATTCAAAATTTCCTAAGGATTCTTGTTTTTCTATACGCAGTGTAGTCAGATAGAGGCCAGGCGAACAGCATGGTAAGCGGGAGGCGTCTCACCTGCTCAGCCACACACATGTAGCTTGATTGCACGGTGGCCGATATAGTGGTGCATTATGTCCCCATCTGCTTTCAACCGGCCACTCGTCTAAACAGCCTATATATATAGAGGGTTTATCTCGATCCTAGTAAACCTTTCAGCGTTATCGTTCCTAAAGAGGCATCGGGGCCAGGCTCTGCCAGTCGCCGAGTGCGACCGATTCCCTCTCAGCTGTCACCAATTGATGGTCAATATACGTTAAATAATCTTCTTATGCATGCGACACAAGTCTTCCGTCTGTACGTCCGTCTGTACGTTTGATTGTCCGACTACAGCTTGTCTATAATATAGACAAGACTCTACAGTATAAAGTATACATCATAATAATGTCAGGCTGCTAGTTATTCTGTCTCTTCGTCTGTATACGTTTGTTCTACTGTGACTGTCTGTCGTTTTGATTGCAGCAACAAATCTGTTTGGCTGCATTCATGTCTATCCTTCTGCATATCTGTATGTCTCTCTACCTGTCTGTCCATCAGTTCGTCCGTCCGTCCATCTGTCTGCATGTATAGACCTGTGAAAAGTGTACGTGTATGTCTCTGTCGGGTTCTGCACACGATAACAAATAACGTTGTTGCGGATCGCTTAGTCACTTTAGTTTAGGACTTTAGGTGTTGAGTCTATAACGAAGTTTACAGGTTGCAACCATGGGCGGAGACCTAGGGGGGGGGACAGGGGGACGGTCCCCCCAATGGAGGTGTTGGGGGTACGGCCCGTGCATTTGTCCCCTCCCCAATTGTTGAGCGTCACGACTAAAAAGAAGGTCATCAACTTTTTTGGCGGCGAAAATAGCGTCGAGATTTCGTCGCCGGACGACTAAAAAATAGGTCGTCAGAAATTTTCGCCGGCAAAAGATGGAAATTCTTCGGCGACACTCAGCCATTCGTTCGTCAAAAATCTCGCGTCTTTCCGTGCCCCCCCCTAAAGTCTCCGCCCAGGTCTCCGCCCATGGTTGCAACGACCTGCTTCACTGCTTCCTCTTCTCAGCATCCATAATGGGTCAGTCGATACTTCTGTCGTTAAGTTGCAGCAGCAGTAGTCGGACTTCGATTGGGGGAAACAATTGCTTAATGCTTTGTTATTGTGCACCGACTTCTATATGCAGATACACAGCGCAGATCAGTTGGGAGACTGAAGAGCAATTAATGGAGTTGTGAGCTGTTTATAAGAAGACATAGATGTATACAGGAGCATCTCTCTCTCTCTCTCTCTCTCTCTCTCTCTCTCTCTCTCTCTCTCTCTCTCTCTCTCTCTCTCTCTCTCTCTCTCTCTCTCTCTCTCTCTCTCTCTCTCTCTCTCTCTCTCTCTCTCTCCTCTCTATTCTCAATTTGCGTCGTTCTCACTGATGCGTTTGAAGTCTTTGACGATATTAAATATAATTATATATATTTATAATATATATAGGATTAAAACCGTGGTTGGTTGTTAGTTAAAACCATAATGTTACATGACGATGACAGTGATGCAAGTGTTGTTGTTGTTGATGATGCTGCTGATGATGACGGCGACCATGATATTGATGTGGTGGTCTTGGTGATGGTTCCATGACAATTCGGCGACAGACAATTCGGCGATAGACAATTCGGCGATAGACAATTCGGCGACTGACATTTTGGCGACAGACAGTTTGGCGACAGACAATTCGGCGCCCAGACATTTCGGTGCCAGACAATTCGGCGCCATGTAAATTTATTAAAATCCCTAACACCATAAAGACATAGACTAATTTGCGATTTCTGTTTAATAGTGAACTAATAGAAAATATAAAAAAAATCGCATAGCAAGTAAAACCCACGCATAGTCACTGCTGTAAACAGTTCCGTGAAAATAGTCCGGTCATAGACACCACCGACACCGACAACTCAGTTTCAGAACTTCTATTTCAGATATATAAAAACATTCATCCAGCTTCCATTTCTTAAGCGTTTTATCATTCATCCAGCTTTTATTTCATATCTATAAAAACATGAACCTAGCTTCAATTTAAGTTCTATAGAACCTTCATCCAGCTTCCATTTCTTAAGCGTTTTATCATTCATCCAGCTTCTATATCAGATCTATAAAAACACGAATCCAGCTTCGATTTCTCAAGCGTTTTATCATTCATCCAGTTTCTATTTCAGATATAAAATACCTTGATCCCGCGTCGATTTCTCAAGCGTTTTATCATTCATCCAGATATATAAAAGCCTTCATCCAGCTTCCATTTCTTAAGCGTTTTATCATTCATCCAGCTTCTATTTCAAATCTATAGAAGCATAAATCCAGCTTCTATTTAAGATCTATAAAAACTTCGTCCAGCTTCCATTTCTTAAACGTTTTATCATTCATCCAGCTTCTATTTCAGACATATAAAATACCTTCAGCCAGCTTCCATTTCTTAAGCGTTTTATCATTCATCCAGCTTCTATTTCACATCTAAAAAAACATGAATCCAGCTTCTATTTAAGATCTATAAAATCTTCATCCATGCAGATTTGTCATTGGGCGATTATGACGGGGCTGTTTGGACGGGGCTATTTTGACCGGGCTATTATGACGGGGTGCCGATGTTCGCACATGTCACTGCGTCCGTTTGATGTTCGTCATAAAACGGCGCGCGCAAACGGCGCCGAATTGTCTGGCACCGAATTGTCTGGGCGCCGAATTGTCTGTCGCCAAACTGTCTGTCGCCGAATTGTCAGTTGCCGAATTGTCTGTCGCCGAATTGTCTGTCGCCGAATTGTCTGTCGCCGAATTGTCTTGTCACCCTTGGTGATGATGACGATAACAATGATTGACGACGACGACGATGATGATGACGACGACGCTGATTATGATCAATCAATCAGAATATTTATAGCCCCCTTAAATTTAAGATACCTACTCAGAGGCACTCCCGGCCGAGGTCAAGCGAAAAAGTCTTCAACAGTCTGTGAAATAGAGAACAGTTTGGGCGGTGTCATGATAATTAAGATGATGGCCAATCCAACAACGACGACGAAGACAACAACAACGATGATTATGATGATGATGTGGTGGTGGCTGTGGTAGTGGTGATGTTGATAAGGATGCTATAGTAGCTTCCTATCCTCTAAGACGAAAGTCTGCCCATAGGCGTACAAATGCCCCCCAAATTTCAGGCAAATGTGTTTTTCGGGCAAAAGAGGCATGGCCGGGAAAAAAAATTCGGAAAATTTTTCAGGGCAAAACAGGTACGGGAGGAATTTTCGGGCACGCAGGGGAAAAGTCGTCAGATTTTTTGGACGGAAAAATCGTAAGAAAATTTTGGGCGGATGACTAAAAAAAAAAGGTCGTCAGATTTTTCGGGCAAAAATTTTTTGTTGCCCCCCGCTGCCGAAATGTCCCGTAGGCCTACGCCTATGAGTCTGCCTCTCTGTTTTAAACTTGTCAAGTCAATTTGACACACGCTAAACCCTTCTTACCTTATTGACGATTTAATTATACCCTATAGAGTATAGATCGTTTACTACTACTAATAATAATCTCTTTATTCAACAATCCGGTTGACAGACCGCAACCGGTTACAGTGCACAATTATGCAGTTTAAACAATTCACAAGAACGGAGTTCACGGAATACACAAATCTTAACTATACTAACTGAGCAGACAGCCTGCAATACATGGCGCTAATAGCAGCCTACAAAGCAAATCCGCCCAACGGGGCTCGAACTCGCTATCTCTCGCACTCTACGCCAGCGTGTTATCCATTGCGCTACCGGTTCGCACAGTGACAAGTCAAAAGGAAGTTTTTAAAATCCCAAATATTCAGCATTCTCAGGACAGTAGACCTGCCAGTATTACATTCATTAGAACAACATATATTCCCAGTTTTTCTAATAGGCACAAAAAATGTAGCCTACAATACGACAGAGCCTACATGATTATATAAATCAGGGGTCTCAAACTCAAGTCATCATGTGGGCCACATTTGAAAATTTGCAAGGCTCGCGGGCCGCAACATGAAAATATATCACGCACGAGAAACTATCATGAAAGCATGTAGGCCTAATACTGTATAACGATGATATTATCATGTAGAATTTACGTAATAGGCCTATTTTATTTTCTATGTTACTACATGGTACTACATACAAAATATAATTCAGAGTCACAATGATATGAAGTGCATCAATAGAACATTATTTTAGCAATAGGCGTATATACCTAAAACTAAGCCTGTAGTAGCTTTAAGCTCTAAGGGTTGCAGTGAGTAGTCTCAGAGGTAGGTCTAATGCTCAAGTGTGGGTATACCGTTACTCATCTGCAACGTTTCCCAGCTACGAGAGCATCAATGGATGTTAGGCTTATCTCCTGAGATGCGACCAATCGGAGTAGGCCTACGGCTTCGAAAATGATTATCTGTAAGGCGTGTCCACCTTTGAGATGAAAAAAGCTGTTCACATAATTGCAGGTAGACCTTCTGTTAAACATTGCCATCATGCATCCTGGAGCCATATGCAGATTTGGATTTTTTCTTGTGGCAGAAAATTATTGTGTAGAATACCGGAATAACAACTTCGTTGAATAGCGTAAGGGTTACTTCTGATTGACGGTCACTAACTGGATCATTCTCTGTAACCTAATTATCTGCTATTGCAGATTCAGTGTCCACAGCAAAAGAAGTAGAAAACAATATGAATCTTGGTTCACATCACAAAAAGAATTGCAGATTCGGTTTGTCAGGTTTTCTTCTTTAAAACAAATAGAATACCAGATGGCCGTCGCGGGCCGCATCAATCTGGTCCGCGGGCCGCGTGTTTGAGATCCCTGATATAAATGCACATATTTCTATACATAGACTATAATGTGTTGGATCTACTATTGACTGACCATGCATTATAATGGCTTTTTCATTATAATGCAGCAGGTGGACTGTGTGTGAGAGTCAACTCCCTGGTTCCCAACCACGGCTTATTGTACCAGCTTATTGATTTATTGCATTGTATGCTACTGTATTGTTTTGGTTTATTGCATTGTATTCATTGTATTGTTTTGGTTTATTGCATAGTATTGTACTGGTTCATTGGCTCATTGCCAGTGGCGGCGCTAGGGGGGTGGGGGGCTAAGCCCCCCCTACAAGAGGTTCAGCCCCCCCTAAAAAAGGCCATCCGAAATTTTTTACAGTGAAATATCCACGATTTTGGGCTGCCGACAAAAAAAAGGTCGTCAGAAATTTAGGCGGCGAATATGGAAAATTTTCATGAGATTTCGGTCGAGGCTTCAGCCCCCCGAAACTGAAATCCTGGCGCCGCCACTGCTCATTGCACTGCCCTCACTCAAACACCCCGGCCTTCATCCTGTCGTCATTGTCAACTATACCGGCGGCGGATATCAAGGCTATCCTAATATATTAGGTCTACCTATCGAAAACGGTTGACTGATACTTAGAAGCCACTCCTCTATAAGCGCTGCTTTTGACACTCTACGTCACAGATCTGTTTTGGAAACCTTCTTTGAATTCCGCTTAGATAGATCTGTTCTTCACCTCGCTCACGGACACTTCCTTTAGGGTCCACGCGTTCTATCTGGTCCTCTAGAGTCTAGAGGACCGATTGACCAAATCAATCAATTGATTATCAATCAATTGATTTGGTTTGGAACCAAGCAACAATTACATAAGCTTGATCTTCAATTACTGGCCTCATTATTCCCTGACTTCACCTTTTCTTCTAGTGTTCGTGATCTGGGTGTCACACTTGACAGTGTTCTGACATTTTACTGAACACCTGTCACTCTTGACACGTTGCTGTTACTACCACTTGGGGCGAATTAGCCTCAATTAGGACAATTAGAAGATCGGTGTCCTCCAAGGTGTTTAGTGTTTACGACTATGGTAGGCTACATGCCTTTATCTCCTCACGAATTGACTACAGTACTGTAACTCCTTACTAATTGGGCTACCTAAGGTTCGCTTGTCATCTGTGCAATCTGTCCTAAATTCTGCTGCTAGACTTATCGCACGACTTCCTCGATTCTCGCACATCTCTGCATACATGACTCATGACCTTCACTGGCTTCCGATCTTTGCCCGAATCAGATACAAGGTCTTAATGCTCCTTGTTACTAAGTCCCTACAGGGCTTAGCGCCTAAATACTTCTGCGACTTAATGTGTAAGCCTCTTTCTGCAAGATCTTTCACGACCTCTTTGCTCTGCTGACCGCTTTGATATATTATTTTGTACCTAGATCACGAACATCATTAACCCAACATCGGGCTTTTGCTATTGTTGGTCCTTTAATTTGGAATCACCTTCCTCCTGAAATTCGTGGTAGGATTCTTGTAGGAAATTCATTTGCATCTTTTCGCTGCTTGAAGACATTTCTCTTTTCATGGGTCTGTCACGCTGAGAGCGCTTCTGAATAGCTCTGCTGTGAGAAGCGCTTTACAATTGCTTTACTAGATTAGATCAGATTCGAGGACTGTCCTCTTCGGTCTTCCACGTGTTTCTGTCTTAGTTCATCTGCTTTATATCCTTTAAACAGCTCATTTGGGCAGTAGGTCCTCCACCCTCCACGGTAAATGAGTTACCTCTCATCAATGATGCTGACGTCGATTGCTCCGATGTCGTAGATCTGCCGCCCTCGTTGAAGCTCGTTCATCAGAGGTTCGTCAAATGCGGCGTCAATCGGAAGCGATGAGGAGGAGGAGACGTCGTTGGCCGTCGTCGACGTCTTTCATTCAAACCTTTTTCCCCAGCACATATTCGCATGCAATGAAAAGGACTAAGAAACAACATAACTAAGAACGAAAACGACTAAGTACGAAAATGACAAAGAAAAAACATAATTAATAACGAAAACGAAAGAGGAAGAACATAACTACAAACTAAAAACGAAAAAATAACTAGTAACGAAAACGAACATAACTAAGAACTAAAACGAAACGCAATAAAATGACCAAGAACGAAAACAGAAAGAAAGAACATAACAAAGAACGACTATATGGAAGAACATAACCAAGAATTATAACGAAAACAAAGAACATAACAAACTATGAAAACGTAAACAAAGAACACAACAACAAACGAAAACAAAAAGAAAAACATAACAACGAACGAAACCGAAAACAAATAACAAACAACAAAAACCTCAACTAAAAACGAAAAGAAAGAGCATAGCTAAAAGCGAAAATAAATAAAAACAAAAACAAATAGAGCGAAAACTACTGAAAACATATCTAAGAACGAAAACGAAAGGAAAACGTGGCATAGAACGGAAGCAAAAACAAATCAAATAATTCAGAACCAAAACGAAACAAAAGAACATGAGTGAGAACGGAAACGAAAACAAAAACATAAATAATATCGAAAACGAAAAGACCGTAGCAATTTAAAGAACTAAATGCGAAAACAAAGAACATAACGCAGAATTAAAACACAAGCAAAAACGCAACAAAGAACAAACACGATCAGAAGGAACATGACAGAAAACGAAAACGAAAAGAATGACCATAACTTTAAGCACGAAAACGACAAATATATAACACAACAAAGAAGAAAAACAAATAATAACACAAGCAAAAAGAACGAAAACTACTGGAAAAAATTTACAAGAGCGAAAACGAAAAAACATGATAAATAACCCTAAAAAGAACATGACTAAGAACGAAAATTAAAAGAAAGAACATAGCTAGGAACGGAAACGGAAAGAAAGAAATAACTAAGAACGAAAACGAATAAGGACCCAAACGACTAAGAAATAACATAACTAAGAAAGAAATCGAAAACAAAAAGAACGGAAATAAGAACAAAACAGAAAATAAGGAACATAACTAAGAACGCAAGCGAAAAGAAAGAACATAACTCGGAACGATAAGAAGGAACATTACTAGGATCGAGAAAGAAAAGAGGAAACACAAATAAGAATGAAAGCGAAAAGAAGGAACGAAACTAAGAACGAAAAAAGAACAAAAACGAAAAGAACATAACTACTAAAAACGAACATAATAATTATTATCCAAAAATAACAACAAAAACATAACAAAAATCAGAAGAAAAGACAGAACATTACTAAAAACGAACACAAAAAAGATCGTAACTGAGAACGAAAACGAAAAGAAACACAATATAACTAATATCAAAAACGAAAAGAAAGAATACAATTAAGAACGAAAACGAAAAGAAAGAACATATCTATGGACTGAAACGAATAAAACCCAAACGGCTAAGAAATAATATAGATAAAAACGAAAACGAAAAAACTAAAAACAAAAACGAAAAGAAAGAACGTAACACCGAAAGAAAACGAAAAGAAAGAACAAAACTATGAGCGAAAGGGAAAAGAAAAGCCATAACTAATAACGAAAACGAAAAGAGAGAACATAATTTACAACGAAAACGAAGAGAAAGTACAGAACTAATAACGAAATCGAAACAAAGGAACATAAATAAAACGAAAACGAAAGAAATGAATATTTCTTGGAACGAAAAGGAAGGGAAGAAGCAGGAAAGAAGGAACCAAACTAAAGATGAAAACAAATGAGAACAAAACGAAAAGAACGAAAACTACTGAAATCCAACATCTAAAAACAAAAAGCATTACAAAATGAGAAGAAAAGACAGAACATAACTAAGAACGAAAACAGAAAAAGCATAACTGAAAATAAAACGAAAAGAATAAACAAAACTAATAACGAAAACGAGAGGAAAGAATATAACTGAGAACGAAAACGAAAAGAGAGAACAAAACCAAGAAAAAAACGAAAAGAAAAAGCGTAACTAATAACTAAATCGAACAGAGAGAACATAACTTACAACGAAAAAGTCCAAAAACAAATAAAAACCCAAACAACTAAGAAATAACGTAACTAAGAAGAAAACGAAAAGAACATAGCTAAAAACGAAAGCGAAGAGAAGGATCTTAGCTGAGAACGAATGCGAAAAGAAAGAACAAAACTAGAACGAAAACGAGATGAAACAACTGATAACTGAGAACGAAAACGAAAAGAGAACATAGCTAAAAAAGAAAATGAAAAGAAAAAACATAGCTAAGAACGAAAACAAATAAAAACCCAATTGACTAACAAACAACATAACTAAGAACGAAAACGAAAAGAACATGGCGAAAACAAAAAGAGGAAAGAACGCAGCTGGGAAAGAAAACGAAAAAAATGAACATGACTGAAAATGAAAAGAAGGAACATAAACAAGAACAAAAATAAAAAGAACACAAATAAGAACGAAAACGAAAAAAGAACATAACTAAGAAACAAAGCGAATAAAAACTCAGACGTCTAAGAAATAATATAGCTAAGAACGAAAACGAAAAGAACAGAATTAAGAACAAAAGGAAAAAGAAAAAACGTAACTGAGAACGAAAACAAAAAAGAAAGGCATAACTGAGAACGAGAACTAACTGAAAGAACGTAGCTAAGAACGTAAGCGAAAAGAAATAACATAACTAAGAACGAAAAATAATAAGAACAAAAGCGAAATGAATGAAAACTACTGAAAAACAACAAATATCTAAGAATGAGTACGAAAAGAAAGAGCAAAACTAGATACGAAAACAAAAACAATGAACATAACTGAGAACGAAAACGAAAAGAATGAACACAACTTAGAAAGAAAACGAAAAAAAATAACTAAGAACGAAAACTAAAAAAGAACACAACGAAGGAATGAAAATGAAAAAACCCAGTGTCTAAGAAATAACAAAACTAAGAACGAAATCGAAAAGAACATAACTAAAAACGAAAACGCTAAATATGAACATAACTGAGAACTAAAACAAAAAGATGAAACCCAACTGTGAACAAAAACGAACAGAAAGAAAGGAACTAAGAACGAAAACGAAAAGAATGAAATAACATAGCTGAAAACCAAAACTAACAAAACATAAGCAAAAACAAAAACGAAAAGTAACAACCTAGCAAATATCGAAAACCAAAAGAAATGACATACCTGAGAACCAAAACGAAAAAGAAGAACATAACTACAACAAAAATAAAAATAAAAAACATAACTAAGAACGGAAACGAATAAAAACCAAACCGGCTAAGAAAGAACAAAATCAAGAACGAAAACGAAAGAGTAACATAACATAAAATAAAACGAAAACAGAGAACCCAACTAAGAACAAAAACAAAAAAAACTTGAAAAAGAGCGAAAAGAAAAATCATAGGCTAACTAAAAACGAAAACGAAAGGAAAGAAAATATCTAAGAACGAAAATGACTAGGGACGAAAACTACTAAAAACAAAAATGACTAAGAAGAACATATCACAGAACTAAAGCGAAAAAAGAACATAGCTAGCAACCAAAGGAAAAGAAAGAACATAACAAATAACGAAAACGGCAATAAAGAACATAACAAGGAACGAGAACGACTAAGAACAAAATGAAAAGGAAGAAAAACGACTAAAACAGCATATCTAAGAACTAAAACGACAAAGAACAAAAACGACAGAGAAAGAACATTGCAAAGGCAAGCGAGAGTGAAGGATTCTGAAAACATTTCGTTGCCATTGGCGACCGTCACGTGATCTATAAGGCCATCGGCAAAATTGCTAAAAACCTGCTAAAAACTTCGAGGAAAGACGAGAAAATCTATAATTACCTTGTTTTCTGAACGAGTTATCTTCAGCGAATTCGATCTTCGGAATCACAAACTGTTGATTTCGAAAAAGATGTATAAATTGAAAGCTAACGATGTCGGAAACAACCAAATTTTCGCAATATTTGTGAAGTTTAGGCAAATCCGTCTTCGACCACTGATGTTAGCTGATGACGTCATTATCTTAATTCAAGTTAATTGTTTTATCTGTAGCTGGATTAATATGTCGGTTTCTGCAGCGCCATCTAAGGAAGGCTCAGAGTCATAGGCGTACGAGGCGGGGGTCCAGAGGGGGCAAATGGCCCCCCAAATTTCGGGCAAATGTGTTTTTCGGGCAAAAGAGGCACGGACGGGCAAAAAATTTCGGAAATTTTTTCGGGCAAATCAGGTACGAGAGGATTTTTCGGGCACGCATAGGGTTAAAAAAAAGGTCGTGAGATTTTTGGGATGGGAAAACCCTAAGAATTTTGGGTGGATGACTAAAAAAAAGGTCGTCAGATTTTTTTCGGACGGGAAAATCCTTAGAATTTTGGGCGGATGACTTAAAAAAAAGGTCGTAAGATTTTTGGGGCAACAAATTTTTTTGCCCCCCCACTGTCGAAATGTCCCGTACGCCTATGCTCAGAGTGCAGTCGCAGTGTTCCCGAGTGTCAGATTATTATTATTATTATTATTACTATTATTATTATTATTATTATTATTTTTATTATTATTATTATTATTATTATTAATTGTCACTTGAGGTAGTAAAGATTCGGTAGGCTCTAATGGAAATTAAGACTGAGTTTCGCCTTTCTCTCGGCTAGCTTTTCTCTCGCCTCAAATCCTACGTCCTTTCGCTCTCAGACTCTCAGTAGTCGCTGGGGGCGCTTCTTAAAGGTTTTTGCTGAGAGAAACGCTTTATAAAATAATGGTCTTTAGTATTATTAGGGCCTATAACCGCCTATTGTAATTATAATTATTATTATTGTTGCTGCTGCTGCTGCTGCTGCTACTGTTTTTGTTGTTTTTGCTGTTGTTGTTGTTGCTGTTGAGCATTTATAAACGCGCCACTCAACGATTCAAGTCGATGCTGTTATCATGACTAAGCAATTTCATGAAATTAAGCCAGTCAACAGTTTCTGTTCCTTTGAAGGTTCGATCATGATCGAGATTATTCTTATGTGATAGCCTTCTTCGGCCATCGACTTTATTTTTCATGTGAAATCGTTTGAACTGTTAATTACAGTCCTCTTAGATTGAAACTTCAAGTTTAAGCAAACCTTGGACGAATGTCACCTTGGATGCAATATGTGATATGGCTAAATTGCATGTAGGCCTATAATACGTTAATTTTCAAAGAACAAAAAAGCACTTGAAATATAAAATACAGGGTAGAAGCAAAATAAGAAGCTTCATTAGGCTAATTTTAAATTTATTTTAAAATTTATTTATTCCCTGTAGATCATGGAGTGTAGGCCCTAATTACCGCACACGTTCAGCACTGGCTCTCAAATTCGTTGCAGACTTGGCACCTACTGTGACCTATACAACACCGTCGAAAACTTATCGCTGGTCACTTCAAACGTCACGATATGAGATGCTGTGTAAGTTAACAAAGTAACAGTCATGTTCCACAATAAGTAGGCCTATGCCTAATTAGCAAAGGGCTATATACTATCTTAACCGCGCGCACAAAACCGCGCATATTAAAAGTTAAAATCGCGCACGATCATTATGTTCATGTTCAAATTATTCATTCAAAGAGATCAACGAAAGTCGAAAGACAATTAACAAGTTTAACTGACAAAATAAGCGTGCACAATGTACATAAGTACCAAATAACATTAGATATAAGGCAAATGATCCCTGTGAAAGGGTATATCCCAGAAAGGGAGTGATCCGCTAGCAGGGGCGGATCCAGGGGGGGCCAATCCGGCCATGGCCCCCCCCATTTCAAAAATATCTTTTTTTGACCAGCTATTTTGCTCGGAAAGTAGACGTGGCCCCCCCCAAAAGTAGTTCCATAGGACTTTGGCCCCCCCCCTTCGAAAATTTCTGTATCCGCCCTTGTCCGCTAGCCTAGGTACACCGTACCCACATGATGGGCCACATCACCGCGCACTTAGGCTATCATTCATTACCGCACACGATCATAACCGCGCTTGTTTGCGCATCTGTTCAAATTCGAAATTGCAACGTTCGAGGAGTTCCGAACATTCCTTTGAAACTCGTATTCGGTGTACGATCCTATAACCACGCTTGTTTGAGCATCTGTTGCCGGATGCGCTAAGCTTCCATTGCTTGATTATCTGCGCAGCAACGCGCACAACTTAACTCTGCAAGTGTACAGGGTGCGTCAAAAAGACCCCTAGGTTTTTTGCCAATATATTGACCAAAAGTAAGAATTTCGAAATGAAATTTTACGGGCTTATAGACAATTCATATTTCCACATGATGGCAGGATTTCATCAAAATATTTCTAACAGAATAAAAGTTATATCACTTTTAGTGAGGCCACCCACCGTTTTTTGACGATTCAAAAACGTAACGCAACAAAAAATACCTAGGATTTTTTGCGCACCCTGTAGTTATTCAACAATCGCCAACCTAACATAACCAACATTTAAAAGTAGGCCGTCCGTAGTACTTTTACCAGTGGCTGTAGTACCTTGAAAGACAATAATATTCATTAGAACCTTTAAAGGTTTGGTGTCATAGATGTTCAACTGTCCTAGACTCTAGAGACTTGGAGCCAATTTTTATGCATTGAACTATTATACATTGTAAAAATTCTTCTCATGCGTTCCTCTCTCATCTTAAGACAGTTTTATTTGGCCGCGCTGAGGTTGGGAGCACCTCTGAGTAGCTCTTGGAGAGGCCCTTTATAAATGCATCTAATGAATGAATGAATTATATATTGTATATAATATTATACCAACAGCGCAGTGGATGAAAAGAAATACTTCATAGTAATAAATTATAACAACCTGTCCATCTATCATTGCGCGTTAATGATCGTGCGCGGTAATGATCGTGCGCGGTTTTGATATGCGCGGTTTTGTGTGCGCGGTTTTGACCGGATACCAAGCGCTAGAGAGTAGGCCTAATTGTTTCGTGCGAATTCATTCCTCGGTGCTGTCACGCTGAGAGCGTCTGTGAATAGGTAGCAAGCTAATACTGCAAAAGGTACTTCATCAATTCTCATAGCCTATTATAGGCTGCAATAAGAGACGATTTTAAAACATATTTTTACGCCAATAGTTATACTGGGGCAAATAGGTCTACTTATACTTATAGTAGATCAATAGATCGAATGCAATGTCATCTGATACTCAAGGCGAGAATTACCGGGGGGTGTTTGCGGGTTTCAACCCTCCAGTCTTTTTAGAGCCCATAGTAAAGTCTGTTTTTCACACCTGAATTTTAAGTGGATCGTAGTCCAACCTCAACCCAGTTATTTTTCCACAATTCTCACGCTGCTGTTAAGTCAATGCATTGAATACTATTGTTTGTTCAAAAGAGAACTGAACCAAGTTTGGCGTCATATCGCACGGTATCACCATGTCAGAATGACGTCATGAGCAGAAACTCCGGCATGTGTGTATGTATGTATGTATGTATGTATGTGTGTGTGTGTATGAATGTATGTATGTATGTATGTATGTATGTATGTATGTATGTATGTATGTATGTATGTATGTATGTATGTATGTATGTATGTATGTATGTATAATGTATGTATGTATGTATGTTACACGGATGTATGTGGTAGCACGACACTTAATCCCGTGACATTTGATGCCGCGACACTTAATATACCTGTACACACGTGAGTACGAATTTTTGTGCGACTATTGTTGTCCAATAATCAGCTTATTGCTGATTATGTTTATACTTTGTTAAGTATACATGTACAATATGTATGTATGTATGTACTATAGTCTATAGCCTAACTCTCGGGTGATTTCCAAAACCTTGCAGCGTAAAATAAATAAATAATTTATGTGTCTACATATAGATTTTTTAGGTCCAGATATCGCATTTGCCATTTATATATTTACAGTGGCGGAGACCTAGGGGGGGGACGGTCCCCCCCAATGAAAGTGTTGGGGGGGACGAAAATAGAAAAATTTCGTCGAGATTTAGGCGGATGACTAAAAAAAAAAAAAAAAAAAAAAAAAAAAAAAAGGTCATCAACTTTTTTGGCGGCGAAAATAGAAATTTTTTCCGAGATTTCGCCGGTCGTCAGAAATTTTTCGGAAAATCTCGCGTCTTTCCGTCCCCCCCAATTCTCGGCCCAGGTCTCCGCCTATGTATATTTATAATATATCGTTGTAGTCTATTATATATTTAAGTCGACTGTTTTGGGATGTCATCATTGTCTGGCATGTAGGCCTACTGTATTGAATGTGAGAAGCCAGTTTGTTCAAGAGACAACAGAACCAAATAGCAGACATTCGTTGACTCGAACGCACTTCGAACTTCGACCAACGTCTTTCTCTCCAGCGCTTTCGCCAGTCACTTTTTACCTGACGAGCACGGATTGGTCTTTTTGGATGTTCCTCCCATCTTCCCACCCCCATTCCTCCCACCCTTAACATCAGCACTGAACAGCAGCAGCGGCTGCAGTCATGCGTGGGCTTATTAATCGGCGGCTAAAGTGGTTCGGGTGAGCAGTGGGAATGGGGCTGAATTAGAGTTTTATTGGAATGCATGTGATTCCAGGGTTCCATCACAGGGAGCAGTGCGAAAGCAAACAAAGAATTACAAGAGCAGTGGGAACGCCGTTCCCACGCGTTCCCATCCATTTTAAACCAGGACCTTCCCTCTCCAACAATCAGAATTTATAATAGCCTAGGCCTAGAATCTTCAACCGTTCCCAAACAGCGTATCCGCAACAATATTGAGAGAAGGGCAGAGCTGTCCTGGATGGCTAGCATTCGACGTGGAATGCTGAATTTGTCGTCTAAAATCATTCTTACCATACTAATACTATTCCGAGGCCTATAGAAGTACGTTAACCATCTCCTTACTCCACCATGTGCAAAAATATGATTTGTATATAAGCCTTTGTCTTGAGCTGGTTGTGCGGCTCTCTCGTACTGCCTAGCAACGCTGTAGCCGCGACTGGCTGGGCTAAACTAATAGCGGAGTGACGTTTTTCCCAATCGCCAGCCCAACGTAAGCCCAGCTGCAGCCGGTCTGCCAGAGCAGCTGTAGCAGCTGCCAGGCCATGCGCTCGGCCTGCAGCTGCCGCGCCCTCAGCTCGAAAGAAAACAGCTGCACCGGGTTAGACATGGGTTAAGGTTAGGAGAGGTCGTTGCCATGATTAGGCTACGAGCTGACTCTGGGGTTTAAGTCCATTGCAAGCGTTTCCATTATGGCTGCTAATATGCGGCAATCGCCTAATTTCAACAATTATTTCCTACAGCACCCAGTGCAGTTTGAATGACCCGGTCGCGCGGTATTGATGCCTGGGAATTCTCGGTACAGTTCACAGGATTTTCCTCCGCCAATGACGTCACATCTGACGTAAACATTGACCTAGTTTCATGACCCAGTTAGCCTTGACCTATACTTGCGTATATACAGCAGTAAAATATAAAAAGCGTTTCATATCGTTTCTTCGTAATGATCAGGTTTTGGTGGGCGTAAGGCGTCGAACCCTAGACCCTTAAAATTGCCCGTCGAAAAAGCCTTTTTCCGCTTCGTTAGAGCGCTTTCAAACTTATCGACGCAACTCGCCACAGGACACTGGCGAAGCGTGGACGAGGAAGCTACGATGTAAATAAAGTGGGTGGAATAGTTCGTCAGCCTTTGCAAATATAGGCCGTATATATATACATACTCGCTCTATATTATAGGCTATGTGTGCGTGCGTGCATGTATGATGTTAAGAGTGCAATACAATGCAGTATGAGTAATAATACGCTTAAGTGGATACGCTGATACTTAGGCTTGCTGGTGAAGTGTTGCGCATAATATATCTGGGCGTTGCGCTTAGTCTAACCCAGGCCTCCTTCAGTCCAGATAGTGAAATTGCCTCACTTCTGCCAGGGACTTCAGATACATACTAGCCAGCCGCTGATTTGCAGGCGTTAAGGTGAGTAAGACATCACGTTTCTCAGTTATTTATGTGTAAAGCCAAGTGCTTTGTGTCTTGCAATTAATAGTTTAGCAAAATATCAGCAAGAATCAATTAAATAAATGTGATCTGTGGAATGATGATGCTGCTGATGATGATGATGATGCAGATAATATAATTAAGATGTCAAAGATGATGGCGATATGCTGTGTTTTATTTTATTATATTGCATGTGTGTGTGTGTGTGTGTGTGTGTGTGTGTGTGTGTGTACACTGTACAGGGATGTGATGGTAATATTACTACTAGCAACAATAATATAATATAATTAGGGCTGTACCGAGCATTCGCTTTGTATTCACTTCGGGCCAAATAGCTATTCAGTATTTTCAGTATTCATCCGAATAGTAGCAGTCTGACCGAATATGAATAGTGGTCACATGTGTGAATCTATTTCTGCATATGTGTGTCTGCTATAGCAAGTGGTCTGAAGTAACTCTCTCATTGACATGATATATATGCTGTGCCTACTGCTTTGACCATGGTATCACAGTGTCAGTAGTTTGGGCTAGAGTTAGGGTTCTCATTCTTTGCAAACAGTGACTGAATGTCGGTAGACCTATTTTGCACACTATTCATATTCGTATTCAGCCGAATAGTTTGTCCAATTATTCGTATTCGACTGAATAGTGATAACCACGTATTCGTTACGGCCCTAAATGTGTCAGTAGTTAGTTATTAATTATTATGATTATCCCTAACTGTAGTTGCAAAGCTGTCTGTTCAGTTAGTAGTTAAGTTTAATTAAGATTACTGCATAACTTGTAAATGTAAAGCGCAGTGCGTTTGCAGGCGCTCAATTAAAGAAAAGATTATTATTATTATTATTAAATATAATATAATAAATTTTATATAATATAGTGTAACATAATATAAATTATATAATATAATTGTAGTAATAATTGATAATTAGTAATAATAATGATAATTATTCATCATATAATCATAATGATACGAGGCTCGGTAGTTACACAATGTCTGTTAGTCTTTTGATAGTTTCTAAGAATCTGAAGGATGATATTTACCATAGGTGGAAAATAGTAGTAGTAATAATATTAATAATAATAATAATAATTATGATAATAGTGATAATTCACTAAAGTTGCTGTAACTTGGTCAATATTCAGTGTGTTAGTAGTCCTTAACAGTGTATTGATGCTGAAATTGTTACTCTGGTATCTTTTTGTCGGTGTATGTGGTTTTTAAGATGGTGTTCCGCTGTTATTATTTTTTTATTATTATTATCACTATTATTACTATCATTATTACAATTATTATTATCATTATTATAGTTACTATAATTATTATGATTATCACTATTACTATTATCATTTAAGTTCTTGTTAAGTATTAAATGAAAACATTCAGGAAAAAATTCAAGAAAAAGGGGTCACTGGTAAGGGCAGTAAAAAGGTAGCCTACCAGCCTTTTCTATCTCCTGTTGCACTGACATTCTTAGCGTCTAATGATTGTGCTGTTATACTTTTGTGTGCAATAAATAAATTCATTCATTCAAAAAAATTAAAATTAACTATCCTTAATATTTAAGGGATTGCATCTACCTTGAGTAAAAAATAATAAAAATGATATTGTGGCACTTTACTTAATTCTATGCCAAGAAATTTTTTATTACGTGAGTCATGAATTCTGGCAACTGGACTGCAACCTTGTCGTTCATGTACCATTGTACCTCTATCGTCTTCTGACTACCATTTGGACAGCCCCTTTGACTCAACGCAGCACTTGTGGATAAACTAGGGCCCTACATTTCTCTTTTGAGTGACTGTTTAGAAGCTTGTAGATTACAATTACTATAAATAAAAAAGTATGATTAGATCAGAACCACTCTGCTTGTCTTGGATGCATTGTTCAGTGGGCATTGTTCAGCTCAAACTAGTATTGTGTACTTGCTTGCTTATTATTTGGTATTGTCCAATAGTGTGGAACTTTATAACTCTGGGTCTTTTGTGAAGTGTTCCTGTGATTTCTGTGGCACGTTAAGTATGCTGTATTATGCATCTTGATATGTCTGCTAGCATACTACACTGGGGCACTATTTCAAAATTGATACTGCTAAAAGAAATGTGGTAAGAAACGTGGCAACGTTAAGCCAGCTGCAGAGGTGTATCGCTGACATGATTGCATCTGAGGTTTTACTCATGGTGCATGTTCAGCTGCAACTTGTTGTAAAGCAATAATAATATTCTTCTGGTCTGATGACAGACAATAGCTAGTCGATTGGTTGTAAGAGCATCCCTACAACTGGTATCAAATTGACAAGTGTGTAGTAAGATTACATGATTTACCGGTAGTAGTAACAGATAACCTGCTCAAACTAATAATAATAATATGTATTAACAATGTAGTTTGTTACAAGTGTAACAGGCGTTGAATTTAATTGTATGGCAGCCTTCAAGGCATCCATCTGTTGCACTTCTCATTTTGCAGTCGTCCCTGGGAGGGAAGGCTGAGTCCACCTAATGTGGGTGGGGGAGGGGGCGTGGGGGGGTTATAGCAGGTATCAAACTCAGGTCCTTCTGCACCAGCATGTTACCATTCAGCCTGTCAGTCTTTAATATATCAGAAAAAAGTTATCCAGCTTTCTGATCGTGACGATTGTTTGTTTGTTTGTTTGTGTGTGCACTTGTTATAGCACCTCTTCAAGCTCTCCCTACTCAGAGGCGCTCCCGACTACAGTGCGGACACTGCATCAGAATTTCATGTTAATTTATGTGGAATTATGCTTGCAATTTAGATTTGAAAAGATTTCAACCTTTAATTTTTCTCAATTTCTTATTAAGCCAAACATATAAGAAAAAAATAACTGTTGCAGATTAATATCACTTATAATTAATTTTGGTCTACTTATAAAATTATGTTATTTGCCGATTAAGATAAAATTGCATAGACAAGGTTCTCTGTTCAACATGCAGTTTAAGATATAGCAAAGTGAAATTATTTTCCATGTTGTTGTTTTTGTTTTTCGTTTTTTATTTTTTCTAATATAATGACGTTTTTTAAAATTCCATTAACACCGTTTTGTTACATCTATGGTTCTGGCCAATCCTGGCTACCTATCTGTCACCCTGTTCTTTTGTGTTTTGAAAACTAGTATTGCTCTGCAGTCATGAGTTGTGGTGGTCGATTAGTTGACCTGTTTTCTTGTGGTATCTACAACAAGAGTTTTTATGCTGGGCAATAAATGTGAAATTATGAAGGATTGAAGGTGGGTTGCACTCAGAGGCTATTGGCTTTAATGACTGCTTCCTTAAAACCTTCTCTCATTGTCTGTCAGTAATTGTACCTCAGGGGTTTTCATCTTTGGCTTCGCTGCACCATTGTGATACCTAACTGTCACATTATGATGTATTCTGTACATTTGTCACATTATGATGTATATGATACAAAAGTATACATTGTGTCACATGAGTCATTCCTCAGATTAATTCATCACCGAGATGTATGTTTGTATACATGTGCGCTTATTATAGCACCCCTTGAAGATTTCCACTCAGAAGCGCTCCTGTCTACAGCACGGCACCGAGTCGGAGTTTCATGCCGAGGCACATCAGCAATTGTGAGTGAAGGACTTGGTCCCTACGAGGGGCTTGAGGTGGATTCGAACCTGCAACCCTCCGGCTGCAGGACAACGAACATACTCTCTACACCACCACACCTCATGATAGATACCTAACTGACACATTATGATGTACAGTATGTCACATTATAGGCCATTCCTCTGATGAATATTAATCATTACAAGTTTTCTTGTGTCACATCATATTACAGGATGTTGAGCTGTGAGTGAAAGCGCAATGTTGACTTTGTTTGTGGGTGAAGGGGGGGTGGATTGTCTAGAAGGTATATACTTTATACACTCTGGATGTGGTGGAAATTTGTCTGCCTGCCTGCCCTGCTGTCTACCTCAGTGTCTATTTATCTCTTTATTTCTCTGTTTCGTTGTATTGCATTATTGCTAGTTGTACTTTGCATTGAACTCTTTAAAAGTGTCTGTCATTTCAATTCCCTGTCTTATTATTTCTATCTTGTCTTTTCTGTCTGTGTCTATCTGTCAATAGCTGTGTCTCCTTCTCTGCTTGTCTGTTGGTCTGGTCTGTCTGTCTATCTGTCTGTTTGTCTGTTACTCTTTTAATTCTGTTCACTGTTTTGATAGCTTAGCTTAACCTATAATATTTTAAATAACCAAAGTCTTTGAACGGCTGTCTTGCGCTTATCAAAACTTTATGCAAACAAAGATAAAGCTTCAATTTACCTTGAGAATATCGCTAACAGAGACAGACCTATGTAGAAGTTGTCGTACATGCACAAAGGTATGTTGTATGGATGGTGACAGATGTGCTTCATGAATAGCCAGTCAGATCCAGGTGGCTTCAGATGGACCTTGAACTTCCTGTCATGGGCAGACTGCTGGAGGAGGAGGAGGAGGAGGGGAAGGAAGGGGATGGTGAGGGGAGATAGGCAGGAGAACAGTGTGCAGATAGACACACGAAAACCCTGCACACATGAGACTTGCACTGAGATACTTTGAGTGTCTTTGCAGCAAGCAGAGCCCTTGTATATATCATCTTTTGAGGGCATCTCAAAATCATCAATTTTATGACATTATAGGTTGCAAGCCATATTTATTCATTTTGATGTTTATGTGCGTGATTGTGCTTTTTATGGGATGTGTTGCTCAGTGTTGATTATGGGTGAGGCTTTAATGGATTTCATGAGAGGGGGATGTGGTAAGCGATTGAGAAGTATTGTATAAAGGTGCTATATAAATTGAAGAAATTGGTGGTGGTTGTGATGCTTAGTGATGCATACACTACTGACATTTCAGGTTGTGGTGGTGTTTATTGTTTGTGGCCTTATGATTTCAATATCAGCAGATTCCACTGAGGCTTTCTTTTTGGCCAGGGGGTATCAACCTTTTTTTAATGGTGGGTCAGTGTCAATATTTTCCAGCAAATGACAGGTCCAGGGCTGAAGGCATCTGAACAGAATGACGCAGGGTCTGGGAGGGGCTACACGAGACTGAGCCAGAAAGTTTTGTAAAGCAAAATCTGAAATAGTGCATATTTAGCAAAGAAAGAGTCAAATTAGGCTTTAAAATCTTAATTTTTATCTTTATTGTCTACATGAACCTCAAGTGCTACTCATAAATCCTTACAAGAAATTTGAATTTTTTTTCTCAAATTGTTAGGCCAGGTTTTGTGGACCAGAGAAATAAATTGTCGGTGGACCAGAAATGGAGATTTTCTCTTTGACTCCCTGTTTTAGGTGAACTGTATGAACGACGTCGTATACGTATCATGTTGCAGCGTCTTTCAGTTGAATTGTCTGCCAAACTTCGGAATTTTCCGTTTAAAAAGTAGCCTCTGGTTCATTGCTTCTGAGCACTGGGAAATGTTTCTTCTTTAGAATACAAATTGGTTTAATATCTATATATTCTTTGTTGTACTTCAATCCACCATCGCTTGAGATGTTAAGGTGCCGAAGTCTTGCTTTTGCTCTTGCTTTGCACTGACATATTTAGTAGGCATTGGAGAAGTTTTAAGGGCAGCTGTCAGCATCCTATGCATTTGTTTACTTATTACTCTGGGGATACAGGTATTTTAAGGCATCTCATGTATGTAAATATATGCATGTATAAAATATGTTTATGTAGTTATGTATTTATATTATGTGAAGGTACACTGGAGTCTCATTTCAACGGCTGTTTTTTTTGTATTATAGTTTGTGTGATTGTGTGTATGTTAGTGTATCTTTGTGTGTGTATGGGTGGGATTGTATATTTTATGTTCATTTGTGTGTGTGTGTTTTGACATGTGATTGTCCTGTGTGGCTTTCGTCGATATGTATACAGTGTACTTAATATACACGTGTGTGTTTCGTGAACTTCCAGTGATTGCAGAGATGATAATATGAGGCTTTTAGGGGTTTGGATGATAAAAATGTTTAATATGAGGCTTTTAGGGGTTTGTATGATGATGATAACAATTTTTAATATGAGGCTTTTAGGGGTTTGGATGATGATGATAATAATTTTTAGTATGAAACTTTTAGTGGTTTAGCTAAGAATGCGTAACTTGCATGTCCTGTTGCACGTTTTTTGTTGCACTGCCTTGAGCTGTCATGCGGTGAATGTTTACATGTTCGTATCTTTAGACATGACTAAGCGTGTGGCCTGTGCTGCTGGCCAGCAGCGCTGTGCTGGCCGTTTCATGGAATTAAGTCTGTAGGAACGAACGAACGAATGCCGTTGAAGAAGAAGAAGAAGAAGAAGATTTCAATGGAACGATCGATGATCGCAGCCAAATAATACACAGCGTGCACGTCATTGAGGACATGTAAACAAGTCTTCGTTGCTGGTTGTTCTTGTTGTCCTCCGTGTGTCGATTAATGTGTTGCCTTCATCAGCCGTTGCTCTGTCTGTCTGTTGCTCTTAATGTGTTGTTGTCTTTGATGTGTTGTATTATTATGTCTGGCGATTGCGTCATACATAGTGAGTGGAGACAATCCAAGGAGACAAGGATTCTCAGGACTCTCTGTGGCATGGAGAGGGGGGTTGGGTTAGAGACTTGGGGAAATTTATGAATACGGTTCAAGAGAAACCGAAAGACAGGAAAACAGCACTGAAAAACAAGCTTTTCCAGGACTTGCGATTTGAACAAGAATCAGAAACCGATATGTTTTGCTTTAACATGCATGTATTGTGAATTGATGTTTGATCTGATTACACTCTGACATGATTGTTTTAGTTCAAAGTGATTCAATGAAGAGAGAAATCTTAAGAGGTTTTTACACGTTTACACTTAAAATCCTTCAGAACCGAGAAATTAATGCAGAAGCAAGACAGTTGTGTGGGGCTAATAGTTAGCACATACCCGATTCCACACTGGTTAAATTCTGCCAGTCAGCCTCATTGCTATTCAGAATTTCCAAGGGTCGGTCCATGTACTTGTTAAGGAGGTTTTGGCGCAGCAGGCAACACCCCCATCCATATATCACCCCATCCATATATCACCCCATCCAGAAATCACCCCATCCAGAAATCACCCCATCCAGAAATCACCCCATCAATAAATCACACCTTCCATAAATATCCCAATCCATAAATCACCCCATCCATAAATATCCTCTTCAGGTGAGTCACTGTTTATTGTGCAAAGGTTCAGTGCAGCAACTGCTATTAATTTTAGTGGTTTGTCACATTGTTTTTTGTGTGTGTGTGTGCTAAACTTAGCAGGTTTATGGGTACATGGAGGAGGCCATGCACAGAAACATGAAGGTTACTGGAAGACACAAGAGAGCAAATTACATATTAAGAAGACAGAGATGCCATTAAAAATGCCAGCTTATTTGATCACACATACGGGTAGCTGTGATGTAGAAGTGCATTAAACTATATGTCTAGATGTATAAATTGTGTTGATAAATATTGGTATATGGAATATTGGTGTTCAGAATAATAACTTTAGGAGTTTATTTAAATGAACCTACTTTGCATACATTATTATATCAAATGAAGTCATATACTGATGATGACTGCTTTATAATTGATTATCTAAAATTTAAATGATGATGCTGTTGATGTTAGTAATAATTATTAATATGTTTATTTTCTTAAATCTTTTGTGGGGTTAGTCATTGCTGGTTGCTTACCTATTGAATACTTGCCACTGCGCAGATTTTTCTGCATCTTTCTGTCGTAATCTGCTGTAGTTCTGTTTGTGTCCCTCTGTATGGGTGTGTGTGCGTGCATGTTTGTGTCCCTCTGTATGTATGTTTTGATGTATGCGTCTGAATTTGTTGACCAGTGTTTGACTGTGTGTCTGGCTGTGTTTATGTGTCTGGTTGTATATGTCTAGGTGTGTCTCATGTTGTTGTTTTGTGACTAATTGTGTGTTTATGTGTTCATCTGGGTGTTTGTGTGTGTGTGGTGTGCGTGCATGTATGTGTGAGTGTGTGTGCGTGCATGCATGTGTTTGTGTGAGTGCATGTTTGTGCGTGGGTGCCTGTGAGTGTGTGTGCGTGCGTGTGCGTGCGTGTGAGTGCGTGTGAGTGCGTGCATGAGTGTGTGTACTGTGTATGCATGCATGTGTGTGTGAATGTGTGTGTGTGTGTGAGTAGATCGGTGTGCACGTGCGTGTGGCTGGGTCAAGTATGAATGATAATTTTTTTATGGCTGATCCAGTCACTGCATGATCTGCTTAGAAGATCTGTTGTGTATATGGCAACCAACTCACGCTGTCATTGGCTGTGGTTGGGCCATGCTATTCTCCGTCCGTCCGTCCGTCCGTCCGTCCGTCTGTCTGTCTGTCTGTCTCCTGCTGTCCATTATTAGTTACAAGGCCATCGATGAGACGACGACCCATCTATGGCGTGTGGCTGTGCAAAGGCTGTCAGTTTCTCATCTTAAGCCTATGACAAGTTCTCTTATTTATCGAGTGTCATGGCCATCGTGCTGAGGGCTGTCATTACTGATGTTTCTAAGAACGATATTTATATCAATAATAGTAGTATTGAGTTTGGCATGCTTTTTCTACAAAATATTATTATTATTAATTGTTCTTGTTTTTGTTCTTCTCGTCCATGTTCTTCTTGTTCTCTGTTGTTGTTGTTGTTCTTATTATTATTACTAGCTGGGATACCTGATGTTGCCCTGGAAATTTCAGTTCTTGACCCCAGCCACACCTCACCGTCCGCTCCCACTCTGCCCTCCCACTCCCAGCCCCTGCCCACCCTACCCATTTACTCTGCACCCAGGCCCCACACCTCCCAACCCCATCCCCACTCTGCCCAACCGAACTCCTCGTCACCCAACCCACCCCCCACCTCGTCTTACCCCACTCCTCCTTACCAATCCGGTCCCACCCAGACTTCAACCATGCAGCCACGACCCCTTTAGGGTTCTCAGCATTGTCTGATAAATTTCTGTTTTTTGCCCTCCCCGCCCACTTGCCCCCACACAGCCACCCACCACACAACCTTGCAATTATCCGATTATCCGTTCAAACTATTATGATTGTGAATCCACTTGAATTGCATTTTAAGCCTCGCCTTTGGCGAAAAATGACGTCAGGAGAATGGCGTCGGGTGCAATGGTACACGATAATCGTATTTTTTTAACGTAATTTGGCGTCTTAATTTTGCAGTGTTAACTGCCGCATAGAAATTTAAGATGTCTATATTTTGGGATTTAAAGTGAATTGTGAGCTGAAAATAGCTCTGCTGTATGGTCCTCATGGCCCTCTGTCTATATGCAAAGTTTCAGGGCAATTAGCTGCGAAACTCTGGACATGCTTTCTGGACAAACACAGTTTGCCCGCCCATCCGCCCACCCGTCTGCCCACCGTCCACCACATTCTCCTTTATAGATATAGATTAGTAATATTATTAATTGTCATTTATTAATGAGTTCATTAAGATTACTTTTTTTTCTCAAGTACTTGTTATCCCTCCGGATTTAAACAAAATTAGAGATTGAATTGTTCTGGGATGGCTATTATTATTATTAAATTATTATTATTATTATAATCATTTATTAAACGAAACATGTTTTACAAGAAAAAGCATAAAAAGTTCTTTGTTCATGAGTTCATGAGTTAGCGACCTTCATCACAGGACAACTGTGGGAACGTGCCTCGAAATGCCACTGCATTGAATCGTTGCGTACAAATTGAGAGGCGTTGGAATTATTATTATTATTATTATTATTATTATTATTATTATTATTGTTGTTGTTGCTGCTGTTATTCTAATACTTATTATTATTACCGTAGTAGTATTAGTATGTTTAAACTGATGCATGAGTGAGTGTAATAAAAGGCCTGGACATGGCACATGAAGAGACTTTTTAGTTGGTTAATATCATTTATGTCCCACAGATCAGATGTCACGGTGATGATGAGGAGGAGGAGGAGGAGAAGAAGAGGGGGAGGAGGAGGAGGAGAAGAGTGGAGGAGGAGGAGGAGGAAGAGGAAGAAGAAGAAAGAGTGATTAATGTCCGTAGATAGACAGATATTATATCATCACATGGTAAATCATCTAAGAATGGATGAATGAATGGCAACTGTCATTGTCCCTTATTATTACAATTCCTTTGGCTTAGAAAACATCCGTCAGTCCACGTAATAAACTTAAATAAAGTGCTGATTGTAGAAAAGATGGCAGTCAGTCAGGATTGTTTTTGTCCTCTATATTCTGTCATTCAGAATCAAGGGTCAGCAAAGTATGGCTGACTGCACAGTTGACCTTTGCCAGATGTGTAACTATTGTGATATTTAATGATCTTCATTTTATTCTTTACTAGACGAGGATAAAATTGAGAAGCTTTAAAGAGTAAACGTTCATTGAATTAATTTGTTTGCTTCGAGATGTCTTGTTCAATATATAATCTGTTTTACGGTCGGTGTGTATTCCTTTTATAATATATGTAGTATGAGTACTTGTTATTGCACCCCTTCAATCTCTTCAATGTTTCTACTCAGAGGTGCTCCAGACTGCAGCATGGACACTGAATCAGAGTTTTACACCGAAAAGCACATGGGCATTTGCGAGTGAAGGATTTGCTTAGGGTCCCATGCGGTGCCTTGAGGTGGATTTGAACCAGCAACCTTCTAGCTTCAAAGCACCAGACATGCCCCAGGCCATCATGGCCCACTAATGAAGGTACCTACTGGTGAAGCAGAAATCTGAGTATGCTTTGCCATGACAAGTGCTTTCGACGTTTGTCTGCACAGAATCCGTCCAATTTCTAAGTGCCATACAAAAGATGTATCAAATTAGGTCAACAGGATTCAGGTATTTTTTTGTTATTTTAATTTCAGATCAGGACTCAGAGAAGTCGAGTTGAAAGATCAGACTCCTCCCTTCTTTAGACCTAAGACTGGTGCTAAAGATGTCATTATCATTACCATTTCTTTATATGTGCATGTGCACTGTGTCACTGGTTTTGTTTTCATTAGACGAATTAGAGCCTATATGTTTTAAAGATAAGACATATCCATGGTGCTAGGTGAAGGGCTGTCAGGTAGCTATGCTAAGCACCTTCGTGAGGTTAATGTAAGGTGCTATATAAATGTTCATATACATACATATATGCATGTGTGCATACATACATACATACATACATGCATACATACACACACACACATACATACATACATACATACATACATACATACATACATACATACATACATACATACATACATACATACATACATACATACAAGGGTAATATGTATGGCAACGGTGGTCATAAAACAGAAGTAGAAGAGAACAGTTTGTGATTTTATGCTATTACACTACGCAGCTATATGTGTATCTATATACAGTTTGTCTTAGTTTCTGTTATGTATATGTGTTCATTTGCATGTATTGCATACTTGGTACCTGAAGACAAACCCCACAGCTTAAAATAAGTAGTGATGTCTTGGTTATGACTTGTGCTTGGCTTTGTCCGTACCTTTGGTGTGGATGTACGTATGGCTTTGTGGGTGGGTGCTTGTGGTCTGGATGTGTTGACGTGGATTCATTTGTGGGGCGTAGACATTATGTTTGTGGGGCATGGATGTCATTTGTCTGGGGAGTTGATATCATGTTGATGAAGATATTTTATGGCTGCCAACTACAGTATAGTATTCGGTTGAGAATAAGTTGTTGCAACAAGATGAAGCCAAGTCTGCTGGATGCAACTCTGTTTACATTTGTTACTTCAGTTGATGACATATATTATTATTATGTTTGGGCGGAGAGCTAAACTGTATTGGGCTATGAAGTTAGGCTGCTCTTGATGCCCTTGGTCTAGAATGGGTTCTTTTTATTGCATTCTTTATTGAGGTTCCACAGAAGAATCCACCCACAGGTTGAGGGTGGCACGTGTCCTTAATCAGAACTCTTCTTTCTTTAACATATTGCAGTTCAGATTTTTTATTCTGTAGTCTTGATTGCTCTTACTTTTCCATTTTTAGTGGTATGTATGTTTGTATGAATGTGTGCACATTTGTATTTATATATGTATTTATATACCTTATGTATTAAATGTATATAAGTCAGTCTACTGTTGGAAGCAGTTGGAGCACAGATGACCAACGAGGGGTCAGCCATTTTGGTTTATTAAGTAAGACCAGAGAAGATAGGGTCAGCATCTGCTGGTGATTTGCATCTATTCTATTCTTGTGGGCGAATAAAGACAGACTATGTAATTAATGTAAGTCCTTATGTAGTATTACACATCCTAAAACCACGGTTTAAAGTAAGGTAAGGTGATTAATTACATTAATTAATAGTCTGTCTTTATGTTGATAATTGTAATTGTTGAGATCCAGCAAGTGTGTTCATGTATTGCATGCTGCTTACACCAATGTATGCTTTAATATTACGTAACATATGCTTTTATATTACTAAAATAACTGTCTTCCAAAGACTTGAACCTGCGCACCCCCCCCACCCAAAGTTTCAATTGGAGCACTCAACTGGTCAGTCAGCTGCCATATCACCCACTCAGTCAGACATTTGGTTACTAAGACTTGTTGCCAGAAAGTGAACAGTATTTAAACCTTTTGTTGATTGTCAGCTTAACTAAGGCTGTATATGACGATGCAAAATTATTCGTAATGTTCCATATTACTACATAAATTTATTACGCGCGCAAGGTCACACCAAAGTGTGAATCTGAGTCATATTATATAGTTTACCTGGTGACCCACTTCTCTGACGAAGTGCATGTTTTTTGCATAGTTTTTAGCAGTGGAACGAAGGTGGGTGTTGCGAAGTGGGTGTATGGTGACTCATGTTGCAACTTGATAAATTGCTGAGTGGGCTGGCGATGAGCAATGTGGGTTTTAAATTACAGGCTCACTGAACCAGAAGTTATAGCCCAATTCCTGCAGCCATCACCTGTAGCCAATCAGCAGTCTACCTGGTGAAGATGGCCTGCCATTGTCACATGTATGGACTCAGAGATGTTTAACCAACGTGATCAGTCCTACACTGCTTGGTTTAACTTGTCACTTGCTGTACAACATAAACTTGTAAAGGTTTTGTAAAGCTAGCAACTGCTTCCATGCAAGTTGGTAAGTTCTCAAGTCTCAACACTAGTTGCTCATTTAATAATCGCCAAGAATGTGTTTGTTAAATTCATGATTAAAAAGATATTGTGAGAGCCTACACACTAGTACACAGTCATTGATGATACAATTTCTTTTTATTAGGCCTAATACTTCTATGCTTGTAAAGCAATAGTTTGCTTCAAATGCAATTCATGATCATTAGGTGGGTTTATATTGACTACCAGAGTTGACAATACAGGTATTATCGGGAAGGTCACCTTAAGAAGGCTTGAGACTTTTTCAAGTTGGTGCTTCAGGCATTAATAGTACTAAGTATATGTGTTATTTTTTTATGATATAGTTTATATTTGTGTTGAGGCAGGCAGCTTAACAAAGGCAGTTTAATATACATGTATACTGTGCAATCTTTTGCTGACTATTCCCCTTGTTATGTTTTCGTTCACAGTGACACTAAACATGACAATTGGCTAGCGCAGTGAGCAGTGTGTGGTAACTAAAAGTACCTAAAGTTACTTTGAACAAGTAACTATAAACAGTTACTTTATGTAAAGTAATCAGTTACAGTAGCTAGTTACTTTTTGCAGTGAAGTATGTGCACTTGTTATAGCGCCCCTTCAAAATTACTACTCAGATGCGCTCTCGACTACAGCGCAGACACTGAATTGGAGTTTCACGCTGAAGTGCTGAGCAATTGCAAGTGAAGGACTTGCCATAGGTCTCGACAAAGCCGCTTGTGGTGAATTCGAACCTGCAACCTTCTGGCTGTAAGGCAACGAATATACCCACTACACAACCGCACTCTGTTGTACCTGTAACTAGTTACTCTAACTGAATACTTTTAGAAAGTAAGTAACCAACACTGGATATGTATTTTTTAAATGTTGATATGTGTTAGAGTGTATTCCTGCATGATTATCAATTATAAATTTTCTAGTATATAAAATTTTACTGTTAAATACAAATACTTAATTTTTTTATTATCGTTGTCCACTAAAATTTCTTTCCTTCGGATTTTGAAAAGGAAATAAGAGGCAGAATGGAAATGTGTTAGTAGTTGTTGTTACTTATGTTGTAATAATAATAATTATTATTATTTTATTGCCTGAGGTGAGTAAAATACCTTGGGCTGTAAGAAAGTAAACATTAGATGTGTGGTCAAGCTTTGAGTAGCTAGACACAATCCGTGTCTCTGGACAAGAGTAGTGTGAAGATGCATCAAGAAAGCAATGTGGTTATAACACTGGTTTATTATTATTATTAATTATTATTATTATTTTATTGCACCAATCAGTGAACAGTTTTAGATTATCCAACAAATGGAGTTCTCATGTTTCACAGCTACCACGAGTCTTTAGAAGAGGTGACTTTTCTCCCGTGGATTGTGGAACGGTGTGTTTATCTCAGACCCTCCAACCAATGTCCAATGCAAAATCCATTCCTTACTTACTTCATGTGCTGCTGGTCTCCTGTATGACTGTGACTTGTCGGTAATTGTGACTTGGGGTAATTGTGGTGTATTCTGATATTAAACTTTTGGCTGCTGCTGCTGCTGCTGCCGGGTTTGAGGCATCATTTGCTCTGATTGATATCTGTGCGATGTATAGAGTTTTGAGACTATGTGTCAGAAGTTGTCACGTGTGTGTGTCCGATGTGAGACACCTTCTGCATGACTACTGGATATGTGTGTCATGTCTTCTGTCTTCTCTGGTGAAGTCTAACAATTCTTTCTTGGAAGGGATGTTCCGTCTGCCAAACGATGTCTATATATACAGTGATGTCATTTCAGGATGCTATTATGCACATTGTTATCTGGTGCATTTATATACAGGTCAGACCATACATACATTGTTTTCTGGCATTGACTCATTTACCACAAGGATACAACATGTGGCTTGCATAGTGTAATTCCAGGTCACATTCTAACCACATTATTATTACTACTACATTTATATCATTATTTATTATTATTGTTATTATTATCATCGTCATCATCATCATCATCATCATCATCATCATCATCATCATCATCATCATCATCATCATCATCATCATCATCATCATCATCATCATCATCATCATCAGTAAAACTATTATATATTAGTATTAATAGTATTAATATTATTATTAAATATTATTATTATTATTATTATTATTATTTAAATCGCCCGAGGGAAGTGTAATCCGCTCAGGTTCTAAGAAACTCTCCTAGTCTGGTGCACCTAAGATGAGCGCAATTAAAACAAGGGTATTGACTATACCCACTTCTATACCCTCGGGTTCCCTCCTGCCAGCAGCGTGTCCCCATACAGTACCCTTATTCCCATCTAGGGGGACCCATTTATATCCTTTCAGGGGACTCATCTGATGCCGGGTGGAGGTGCTGACAGGCTAACAACGCCATCCAGCTACTGCACACAGCTGCACTGGTCAGTGGATCAACCTCAGTGACCTTGGCATTGAAGATTCCATGAAAGCAGACCAATTATTCGGATCATTCGATTATTATCCAACCTGGGATTTTATTTCGAGCGGCAGCAGAGGCGGCAGAGGAGGTGGCAGAGGCAGCAGCAGCTGGTATTGATCATCGAAGGAGGAGATGATTGCGTGGGTGGGAGAGATTATAGCACCAGCTAGTCTATCCAATAGGTCATTGGTTGGTTGGTTGGTTGGCTGGCTGGTTAACTGACTGGTGTTGGCTGGTGGTGGTGTTGGTGGTAATTCAGTTCTTAAATAATGCACAGTCCTTGGGCACGCATACCGCTGTCAGACAAAGCAGGTCGAACATTGGGAGGGTTTGGCTCCCGTGTGGTGCGGCGGCGGCGTGTCAAGGCTGGTTGAGGGAGTGCGTCGTCAGCCTTGGTCGTCGTCGTCGATCGGTTGTTGGCCTCGGTGGGTGGTGAGCAGACGACCTCGGTCGGTCGGTCGGAGGAGACGGGGGTGGGCGGATGAGGATAGGGGGTGGGCGGATGAGGATGGGGTGGGCGGATGAGGATAGGGGGTGGGCGTTGTCGTTGCCTCCTTCTTAACCAGCCACCAACGACCGACCGTTCGCCCACCCTCTCTCTCATCCTCCTCTGACCCAGAAGTCGGCCTTTGATGTTAGACAGTCGTTCACCTGCAGCAACCTTTTCATCCCAACACCACCAACCTCCTCCTCCTCCTCCTCCTCCTGCTCTTTCTACTGAAACAACAGCCAACAAGGCAGATGCGCCTCTGTCATGTCCGTGTGTGTGTGTGTGTGTCTCTCTCAGTCTCTGACCCTGTTTCTATTTGTCTCTCTCTCTCTTTTTTTTAGCTTTGTCTCTGTTTCTTCCCCATCTATTTCTCTATCTTTGTCTGTGTTTGACTGTGTGTTTGTCTCTGGCTCTACCTCTATATCTGGTTGTCTGTCAGTTCCTGGCTTTGGTTCTGTATCTGTCTGTCTTTGACTCTGTGTCTACCAAACAACACTGACGATGACAATGTCATGGCTGCCATTGTTATTATTATTGTTATTATTATTGTTATTGCCATAGTTATTCAGGTTACTGAAGCAGATGCAGAAACTTTGCCATCATCACCTCAAAGCTGATTGCTTTAAGGTTTCCAATATTTGTCAAAGTTTCACACTTCATTGCTTCCTTTGCTATTTTCTGTGCATAGGAGATTCAGGTTAACTTAAGTTAGCACTGTGGCGATGATGAGCTGTATTGTTTCCCAAATAGCTGTTATAATATCTCATTGTCATTAAGGCATTTAAAAGCATTTTCCATAATTACGCCCAATAATAACACAATAATAATGATTATTTTTCTAATTATGTTTTATGGCTTAGATGAACTATTCCTGATTCTTCTTTCACTGTTGCATATCATGAATTTATTACTAATTTCACATTGTATTATATCATGGATTTATTACTAATTTCACAATGGCAAGCTTCACAATTATTGATTTAATTTCCTTTTTTGCTTTTTACACAAGGTGTAAAATTATTATTATTATTTGATTATCCATCTCTTTTGGGCCTCCACTTGATAACCACTAATTTACTTAATTCCTTTGTTTTATTGCCACAATTGTTTGTGTGGTATATTCAGGAAAATAAAAAATTGAATTGAATTGAAATTGTGAACAGTTTTTTTCTGCTATTCTACTGTGGTACTTTTAAAACTATTTATAATAATGATAATAATAATGATAATTATTATTATTGTTATTATAATTTTTAAATTTTTTGCCAGAGTTTTAAATTATCCCTCAGGCTTTAAAAACAATAATAAAAGCTTTGTTGTTCTGGAGCTAACGGTCATCCTCATCGGTCAGTTGTGCAAACGTGGCTCGAAATGCAACGGTATTAAACTTCTGCGTGCAAATTGAAAGGCGCTGAAACAAGCGTGCTGTCTCCTGCGAATTGTTATTATTATTTTAAATAGACAAATAAAGAGACAGACATAATAATAATAATAATAATAATAATAATTAATATTATTATTATTACTACTATTATTACTACTAAATTTTGACACAATTGACAGCTGTAAAGAAGTAACTGATGGAACTGTGAAAATGCTATAAAAATTTGGTCTCTATGTTAAATAATTATATAACATTTAAGAAATACCATGACATGTGTCCTGATACTTTGCCAATGCCTGTTGGTTGTCAGTATTAGTGCCCACATACTGGAACGTCAATGTGTTTGCACATGTGTGTGTGTATATTTGTGTGCACATGTGTGTATATGTGTATGTTTGTGTGCATGTGTGCAAATATGTGTGTCAGTGAATGTCTTTTTGTGGCTGATGTGAATGCAACGCGTTGAAACCCTTATCAACCGAGAGAGAATGGTGAGTCTGACTGACCCACCACCGGTAGAAGCAAAAACGATTAAAAACTTAGAAAGAGAAAGAAAATGCCATGAACAGGAAAGAGGAAGAGAAGAAATAGGAGGAGGAGGAGGAGGAGGAAGAGGAGGGGAGGAGAAGGAGGAGGATGGGGAGGAGAAGGGGAGGAGGAGGAAGGAACGAAGAATCGCAGTGCAGGAAGTTTACATGCGGATGTTACATTTTGGCCTCTTAAGTGTTACAACCTGTGACCTTGGATTTTGTTCTTAGAACAGAAGCACTTGGCCTTCTTCAGAAAATACTCAAGAGTTGCTGTTTGTGTCCAACAAACAGGCAGACCTGACCATAATTAATATGACGCTCAGCTAAGAGCAATGGTTCATGAAGTATATAAGTTCACTGCCGACTGTAATAGTAGGTAAATTATGTAATGTAACTGTTGATGTATATGTTTCTCTGTAGCGAGTAGCAACATGATAGAAAAAAACATTTTTATGCATTACCTACAGCTATGTCTGCCTATTTTTTGAGGAGCTCATATTATAATGAATGGCTTTTTTGAACCAGTGCACACAGAATTGAACTCGGTTAAAAGATAGATAAAGGTTTGTACAGAATGTTGTCAAGTGCGATGACTATAAAGATAATAACGAGATGTAATAGTGGTTTGTTTGAGTTAATCTGATGACTTGATGAGTTGAGTCTACTGCAGGGAAATAAAATAATTACAAAGAACTGCCTCCAGTAGGCCAGTAAGTCATTCAATCATTGTCATATACACATGTCAGTGGTCATCATCAACATAATCATAATTACCGCTATCATTATCATGGTTATTATTATCATCATTATAATATTATTATTGTTATTATCACGATCATCATCGTTTCATTGTACAAACTGTCATCATTACAAACATTATTTTTTTCATCACTGTAAACATCATCATCATCATCATCATCACCATCATTGTTATTCACATTCTGTGCAACTTTGCGCACATTAAAGTAATAATAATAATAATATTAATCATCATCATCATTGTTATTTTAGATCTTTTACTTTACTTTATAGTTGCTAATAATCCTTTGATGAAAATGTAGAGTGCGTGCAAAGATATATCATCATGCAGGGGGTGGATTTGCCTCAGACTATGCTTGAATGCATCAGCATCATTGGAGCGCCTCTGAGTAGGTACCTTGAAGGGGTGCTATATAAATTACGATTGATTGATTGATCGACTGATCTCAACTCCGAGTAGGTTTGATATAAATAGTATATGCCACAGATACCGTGCTGACAGTGCACCTAATTCTTTATTTCGCATACAGTATATGGCAACTTATCAAAACCCATGACATAGTCTTCTTCCCATTTTCCTTCTCATCGTTTGCCTTTTTCTTATTCTTCACCTTCTTCTTCGTTGCATTGTTCTTTGCATTCTTCTTCACTCTATTCTTTGCATTCATCTTGTTTAGCATTCTTTGCATGCATTCTTCTTAGCGTTCTTCTTCATCATCTCCTTCGTCATATTGTATTCCTCTTCTTTGCATGCTGCCTTCATCCTTCCTTTTTTCATTCTTCTTCACATTCTTCTTCATAATTTTTTCTGGGAACATTGGGGGGAAGGAGTGACATTTTACATGTCTGCCCTCTTCAGACTCTTATTCCTTGTGTTATTTCCATTTTCCTTCTTTGCTTTCTTCTTTGATTTCTTCGTCTTTGCATTCTTTTTCTATGCATTCTTGCTATCACTGTTCTTTGCATTCCTGTTAACATTTTTGCGGCAAATCATAATGGACAATTATATTTATAAAGCTTGAATTGTTATATTTTTCAGAACCAACTGCTGAGAATGCATGATGTAGCAACACATTTTACAGAGAAAACAACTACACTAAGAAGGCAGCGACGTTCAGCCGACTGGAGCCAGCTGCGTTCTTTTTCTTCTCAACGCAGATGGGTGAATTCAGTTTTGGCCAGTAATGGGAAGAAATTCTCAGCTTATGGAGGCGTGTCTACTTTATTCTAGGACTGCTAAACCAGTGACTGACATGCAGGACTTTTCTCAGAAGAATGCTCAAACAGCAATGGTTCACCTGCAGAATGATTTGCCAATGGAAGGCATTCAACAGAAGAATGCAGACATGCAATGCAAGACGACATCGTCTTCGTCTTCTTCAGTAAATCGCATATGTGCAAGGCATGAGGCAGTTGATCGTGTGGCCAGATTTAAGTCTAAAGTTGCGGATGTTGTTTTTGAGGACTCTGTTCCACATTCTCAGACTTCTTCTCAGTATGAGAGCAGCCATCTGTCCGGTGAGTTTTTCCAGTCGAAGGTCATCTCAGCCAACGATGTGCAAGGTAGTCAATGTGCGAAACCATGTACACAGAATTCCACAACCAGCATTCCTTTAGTCCCCGATATCATCATTGAACATGTGCCATCATCCAGTGCTGCTCTTGGCCATTGCCAAGCGTCAGCATTTTCCACTGCGCTCCATAGCAGTCTTGCGATTGGCCCATCATCTCAGGGCCAGAAAAAATGTCGCACGCATTCAGATAGCTCGATATACGAAGCCGACAAAAGGATATCATGCGTACGTAGTTCACTGAGTAGCTTGCAGAGTTTATTTGTTGAGCCTTCGGATGTCTTGGCGCACAGGACCGTAGCAAACACAGATCCAAGCAACCCACGTGCTACCCATGATGAAGTTTCACCCGCTGTTCGTAAGGATGACTGCGATACTTTCGTTGAACCTGAATCACCGAACTGCAGCCGTCGGTGCCGAAAGCTAGCGCTGCCCTCCGCGTTGAACTTCAGTGGAATTGACCATTTCACAGCCGCTCAGGAAAAGTCACCGAAGACGTACTGGCTGAGAAGACACTCTGACTCAAATGTTGCAGATGAACATGAGAAGGGACTGCACGCAGAGCATCCTCACACGCTGAGGTCACACAGTGCAAGTGATACGATTCCCGAGATAAAAAGTGACGAGGGCATGGAGGCTGAACACATTGGCGAAGAAGTGACGACAGATAAGTGCTTCTTGTTGGAAAGCAGTCGGACGCAGAGTGCTTCATCAGATAGAAAGAAATGCCAGAAGGTGAAAAAGTATCTGCAGACGAGATATCAGAACCAGTCCCTTGACATGGATGATGTTTTTATGGATTGTTCTACAGAAACTGACATCTCACGGCCGCCGCCGCCTGGACAGTGGCCATTGGCTGATGAGGATGCTCCAGCTGCGGCTCAGATTGTGTATTTGCCGCAGCCTCTGTCAATCAACAGCGAGGACACAGTATCTTGTAGTGCTAATAAAAGTAAGACCACTACAGGACCTCCATCTGACAAGGTTCTTAGGACCACCGCAGGGTCCTCATCTGACAAAGTGCAGACGAAAAA
Organism: Lumbricus terrestris; assembly: GCA_949752735.1. Taxonomy (NCBI): domain Eukaryota; kingdom Metazoa; phylum Annelida; class Clitellata; order Crassiclitellata; family Lumbricidae; genus Lumbricus; species Lumbricus terrestris. The sequence goes on along the minus strand of OX457041.1, from coordinate 29,837,541 downwards.
GCTTCTGTGTATAAATGATGACAGTGCCAACGTTTTTGAAAATAGTTCTCCAAGTTATTCTCTGTCAAGTCCTAGACAGTCGGTCTTTCAATTCCCATTTTCCAGCCCATATTCTGTCCTTGGTGACCTTCCTGTCAATTCAGGCAACATTTTCTTCAGTCTTTTTCCGCAGGGATGCCTGCCAGGTTCATATCTGCCCAGCCCACTGACTCTTGAAAGCTTCACTATGGAAAGCCCCTCATCCAACGGCGCTCTTGCTTCACCCTTGCTCGCATCACAAGACCGTGTCACATCCAGTCCAGGTGAATCCAAGTGTTGGCAGTCAACCGTCTGGAGTGCGACAGCCTCTCCAAAGAAAGTTCTGAAAGAGGCAGACAACGAACTGATAGCACGAGCTGGTGGTTCCGATCATGAATTGAATAGACGAGGATTTCTTGAAAGACAGGAATCTCTGTGTTCAACGACCAATGCTTCCTTGGAATCTTCTTCCAACAAGAATCAAACAAGCGTTAAAACTGTAAAGAGCAACGATAAACTGCAATCAATTGTAGTTAGTCACGAATATCCGCTGGACAGCAGTGCTGCTTCTTCACCGTCTGCGATCATTTCTCCGTCGAAGCCATTGCTGCACACTCTTAGTTCCCCTTTGCCTTCTTCGCCAGTGGTGAGCACACCGACAAGAGCCAGCCCCCCACAGGTCGTCTTCAACTACCAGTTCTCAGAGAGAATCCACGAGCAGAGACAGACGGGCGACAACTTTGTGTGTCCTGTCTGTGGCAGTCTGTTTCTGTCGTACAATTCGCTGGCCAATCACGTCGTCAGCCATCTTCCGTCAGAAGTCATCACGCAGGAGGGAAGTGGCGACAGCTCCAAGGTGCACCTCTGCAAAGTCTGCAACCGGTCGTTCTCACGCAGTGACATGCTTTCGCGTCACATGCGTCTGCACACAGGATTGCGCCCATATGAGTGCCACCTGTGCCGACAGGTGTTCAGCAGGAGCGATCACCTGCACACCCATCTACGCACTCACACCGGTGAGAAACCGTACAGATGTTCGCACTGTATGTATGCTGCACCACGGCGCGATATGGTGACAAGGCACATGAGAATCCACATGAGAGGCAGCACAAGGAGGGGTCGTCGCAGTTCATCCACCAGTTCCCTGGCCAACGATAGCTACCAGACATCATCCCACGTTGCCACCGATGAGCAATCGACTGGTGGCCAGACGCCAAAGACGAAGGCGCCACGAACAGAGCGCCGCAAAGCAGGCTCCTCCTCCCTCCATAAGCAGAGGAACTGGTCTGTGACGAGCAGTGAGAACAATGACGGACCAGATGGATTCGATGACAAGGACCTGACGAAAATGACGCGCACGGATTCAACGACAAGTGTTGACAGCGGCGTTTCCTATCTGACTCCAAGGAGTCTCGCACCGTCACTGTGGTCTCCAGGAATCGACAGTCCAGACGTGTTTTCCAGGCACCCGGGAGGACACTTCCTGTGGCCGAGTCCGGAACTAAAGCATGAACTGGATAAAGGCAGTTTAGCCTATACGACGAAAGACATGGATTTCGAAATGCATGCATCCTTCCAGAAGTGCAAGGTCACATCACCAGCAGCGCAGACCTCTTCACAACCAACTGATGAACTGGTCGAAGGTCAGTAGGGATCAAAGGAACCCCTTTGATCAAATGACCTGCGAAATGTAAATTCTGTAAGTGCAGTAAACACAGGGTACGAGCTTGAATTTATTTTGTGCTTGTTGGATGTGATTGGCTTAGCATTTTTTGGTTAAGAGCACAAGCAATGTGTGAATAATTTGCCAGCTGTAAGAGATGACATGCCTTGGATTATTTCAGCGTTGGTTTTTGTACACACTTTGCTGACTTCGTGGTTTAGTAACAAGTTGCTGTGAAGTTAGGCACTGAAACCTTTCACTGTCTAACTGGCTTATCATTCGCAGTTTGGACCATTTGTAACTATCAGACAACCCTACTTCTTCTGTTACCGGTTAATGCTTACTGCACAGAGGAATATTGGTAAATATATTACATATAGGCTATATATATAAACGTATGTGTACTGATTATGCTTAGGTAAATCATGCATACATTACATGTAAATGTGTAGCATTGTAAAATCGTTGTGAGTTATTGGTCTCATTCATTTCTAAAAACCATTTGGACTGTTACCGGTTATTGCTGCCTCCTTAGCTTGAGTCAATTTATACTTAACTTCTGGTTCTAGACTGGACTCTTGAATGAATTATGATAACACATTCCAGTTTCAGTTTGAGGTGATGGGTTGATGCCCATTGTGATGACTGTATTACCAGAAGCGGGCACAGTGAACCCTTAGAAAGTGGGGTGGTTATGAACAATTGTAACGATTAAGAGTCCAGGTCACTTAACAACAAACTTTTTGCCCAACCCCTCCCCCACACTACCATATTCGAATGAAACCCAATGGATTTGAACAAATTGTATGGGTCATAGTTTTCCAAGTGAGGTGGTTCAAACCTCTTCAAACCACCCCGTGGCAATGCCACTGACACTGACAGAAATCTTCAGATTAAACTTCATTAGAAGAGACTTTTAAAATTAGTCTAATTCAAAATCATGTATTCAAGCACAAGACAGCAATGATGGTCTATTAGCAGGCATTACGTCATCAGCACCATATCCAGCAACATCCAGCATTATGTCAGTTCAGTCTGTATTGCACAATGGCAGCGAAACTGGTTAAATAATCCCAGACTAACTTGGGCTTTCACCCGACCAGCGAATATCATGGGTATGCATGACAGGCGTCTTTACGCTCTATGTGTGGACTGATGACAGTCCACATTGCAGCCAAACATAAATTGTCTTGTCGTAGGACAGTTTGAAGATAAACAAAATGGCGGCTGTTATAATTCAGCAATTTGACAATATCTTTGACATCAACAAGTGTTTAGTGTTCGTCAGAATCCACTCGACTGGTTCTCAACAATTATATTAGCAAGAAAATTCTAAACTTAGATTCTTCCTTAATTTTAGTAAAAATTCTGTAATGAGTATCATTTCCATTTGAACAAGAGCATAAATATATTCCTTTTGTGTAGAAAAATCTGGTACTTTCTCAGGCATGTGCTTTTAACAGAACTACATTGATGTTGAAAAGCAGTTTTTTAAATTACCTCGTTTGCGTGAATCCATGAATATTTTCTGTTGTCTTAGCCATCGCTGTGTGGATTCCATTCATTGAAAGACTGTGCTAGTCAGAGATTAACTAGTCTGGACATGGGCGTATGCAAGGCCGTAGCCAGGATCTGATTTTGGGGGGTGTTCTGTCACCAATTCATTTTATTTTTTACATTTTTCATTTGGGGGGGTGTTTTCACGGTTTTATTTCATGGTTTTTGCATCATGTACTAGTAAATGCATTATATTATTTTTTACATTTCCCATTTCGGGGTGTGTTCAAACACCCAAAACACCCCCCTAGCTACGGCCTTGGGCGTATGTCATCAACTAACTCAAACTTCCTCTTTCTGTTACACACAGACACTGTCGTAGAAATTTTACTTTCTCCGATTCCGCTGTCAAACAGAGGAAATCTGAACAATACGGTGAATGATTTATGCAAAGTTTTGGGTGATACATGATGTTGCAACACCAGTCCTTAATGTAATTTAAAATTAACTCCTGGATATAAGTTTACTTTTCTGTTTATGACCTTTCTGTGCTGAGATAATGGTGTTAAAAGGAAGTCTGAGCGAAATGGTAAAGGCCTGGGCTGCATTGTCTTGAGTGACACATGAAATTCCCTTTCCAGATTGAAACAACAGTCATAACCCACTTGTGTGGGGCAAGGTGTGGTGGAAATGTCCTACAGGCATCTTAGATAAAATAATGGTGTGATGAATCTGAGCACTTCGGTTATTATTTTCTGAATTTCTCACTTTAGGAGCTGCAGAATTTACAAATAAAAGTTTTTGTAAATCCATGTTACTAACACGTTCAGTACAAATGCTAAAGAAAAAATATTTCCTATGTTCACCATTGATCAGAATGTGCCAAAACCTGTACTCAACACCCAGACATCATCACATCACCCCCATCCTCAAATCACTTCACTGGTTGAAAATCCCAGAGCGAATCCACTTCAAAGTTCTCTCCTTAACCTACAACTCCTTGCAATGCTCTCAGCCAAGTTATCTTCGCGAACTCTTCACCATCCAACCTACCCGTTCTACCCGATCATCCGCCTGCCTTACACTTTCTCGACCGCCGGTCACAAGTCATCTCAAGTTCTCCAACCGAGCCATATCCATCTCAGCACCACGCCTTTGGAATGAACTGCCTCCTGAATTCCGATCCTTTTCAGTCCATCCGCCATCATTACTAATCACACACCATCACCTTCCTCAGGCTCCTCTATCCATCACACCTCGGGCTTTTCATTCAAAACTCAAGACACTCCTTTTCACGAACTCTTACCCTGTCTCATCTGATCCTCCACCTTCCAATTCCCGGCCCAAACGACACCCGCCTTAATAGCTGTTCTGCCCCTCTGATCCTATGGAATTTCGACCCTGACCACCACGGACTACTCTCACGGACAACCCTTCTAACTCAACGCATTTGATCCTGATCTTATGGTAACTCGACCCGGACCACCACGGACTACTCTCACGGACAACCCTTCTAACTCAACGCAGCGCTCGTGAATAAGCTGGTGCCCCGCGCTTGGCTTTCGAGTGGCGCTTTAGAAATTTCGAGTTTACGATTACGATTACGATTACTTAAATTGAGCTCTTTTTGTGTTTCACCTTTAGCCGCTGGGATCTCTGATCGAGAAATGAAATTTGTAAAGAATTTTGAGTTAGAAAACTGAAATATCTGGTCAGTTTATTGCTGTCTATATACATGCATATATATATATATATATATATATTATATATATATATATATATACAGTTAGTACTTTATCCTGTGCTAAAAGCGACTGGGAAACAATGCAGTTCTTTGTTAAAGTGTTAACGTAGTGTGTTTTAAGTACTTAACGGACTCTGCAAATGTTGTATGCTGATGATAGATTATTTCTTGGCCATGGTGCCATACAACATGGGTTTGAAGAGTTATGTAGAGTACGATGTCTGATATGGTAAGAATTAATCTAGTTCATTACTTGTATTTTGTCTTTAACTCAACGCTGTGTTCTGGTTTACAAGTCGCTTGAAGGTGGGATCTTAGAAAGGGCACCAAGTGACATGTTAGTTAGGGTGCAGAAATCTTGGTACTTTGTGCCTTTGCTTTATAAACCATTTCAAGGCAGCTGAAGGTTTCTTTATAAATAGTTTCCATTTCAAATTGGTAGAGTTGTCTTGGTTCTTGTCTAACACAGCAAAGAAATTCATACTAATAAGTAAAACAGATTTTCTTTGATAGTACTTTGCATTCTTCTCTTATTATCAGTCAAATTCAGTCACTTCATTACAGGGGCGAACACAGAAGTTTTCGAAGGGGGAGCCAAAATTTTGGGAAAATTTGTTGATCTTTTGCCCGAAAAAACTGATGACCTTTTTTTTAATCATTTTGTCCAACTTGGCTTGAAATGTGTACCATTTTTCCTTGCCAAAAAAACTGATGACCTTTTTTAGTCATTTAACAGAATTGTCTGGAAAATATGCCATTGAAACCTACTGTTGAAACCAAATGGGGGGCCATGTTCTATAGGTGTTTCTCAATGGGAGGTGCATGGCCGAATTTGCCCCTAGGATCCGCCCCTGCTTCATTATATATTAAAAGGGCGATGTCATTGTTGCTTTTGAAATGCTAACTTCGCTAATATCAGGATTGCGATGATTATAGCTACTTTGTGCGTGGTCCACATTATCTTTCCAAGCAAAGTGTTACAAGTCTAAGCTACAAGCTACTGGTGTAGCCGCTGTTTTGGTTTTCTTTTAAGGGAAACATATAAATCTGCATGTTTTGCAACTCTTTTTAATTTCAATGCCAAGAACACCCTTAAAGATATGGAGGCATCCTAGTAAATCTTGTTATAGCCTATTGTGTGAATGTGCATTATTTTGTGGTATGTCAAAGGTAACACTAAACACAGCCTCTTCTAATCGTTCTGCATGCATATATGCATATACATAATGCCACATACATACATATATATATATATATATATATATATATATATATATATATATATATATATATATAGTTTGTGTGCATATACATTATGAGAAGCATATTATTTACACATGATGTGCATTGAGATCATATTGAACTTTGGAAGACCTATAAACATATTGAACATAAGTCCACATTTAATTGCATGATGCACCTGTGCATCATCTGCATCATTGTATACATGCTTGTATTGTGTATGTATGCATGTATGCATGCATATACTTTGTGTGTACTGCTACATGTATACAGCACTTGTGAAGAAGACAATTACATTAAACCTGCAGAACTTTTCAGAACGAATCTTCTGAAGCCTTGCATTTGTTAGTTTGTGCTGAAGTGTGACTCAAAACGATTGGAGAGGATGTCTAAACCTCAACCATCAACCAGTGTCATTTGGTGTGGCTCTGTTATGGTCAGATCATATTTAGAGTCGTTTAACAATATGTTACAAAAGTTTAAGACTCGTCTGAACCAGTCACACATCTCGAACACACAGTCTGTAAAAAAAAAAATTCTGTTTTGATTTTGAACTCTTGAAATCTGTCAGTTAACTTTGTTTACGATGTTTTTAAATTTCTTTGTGGATGTGAAACAAAGATATTCGTCAAGAGCTTGTAAAACGACGACAATGTTCTGCCATTTCAGACAATGTTAGAGCATCATCTTCATTGTGCTTTGCTGAAGTGTGTAGTAATATTATTATGTGGTGTTTTGTTATACATTTGCATGGTAAATTCAACTAATTTTAATACTAATCTCTGTGTTAAAATTCTTAAGAAGTCAAGAGGTATCAGTTAACCTTAAGTTCAGATTTAAGTTAAAAGTGTATGAATAGCAAACAATTCTTATTAATAGTTTTACGATCTGAATTTAAAAAATTGATCATAATTGTAAATTCTTTAAACTTAAGAATGGTGTTATAAATAAATAATGTGCTTTTGATTATCAAAGCCAAAAACAGGATAGTTAGTTTTTTCCTAGTGCAATATTAATTTAAACCCTGAGCTCCCGACAATTTCCGTACGTTTTTGACATTTTACTGGAGTGTGATTATCAAGAAAAGACATACTAAAATTTTCCATTTTAATATATAGACAATTATTGTCTGTTCATTTCTGTTTTTGAATGGTAGTCCAACCGACAGTTTCTGCTTTTCGAATACATAGGTACATCGTACAGGAAATAACAATATAGAATGGTAATCGGGCGTATCGAACAGAAATTATGATTCTTACCGAAATATACAGTCGCTTGTCACAGAGATCTCCAACTCATCGAACCAATTGTGAAGCATAATGGCTTAGTATCTGTCGCTTGTTCTCAGCGGATTTTTCATTTCGGTTGTTTCAAACAAGAATGTCTGGTGATACAAATAGTGACAAGAAATCCAACACATTAAATTTTCACTCAAATCTGGTGGCAAATTACGCACATGTGGTTGATGAACGTGTTGAAGAGGCGTAACTAACTTACTTCTGCATCAGCATTGAACCCAATGTTTATATGTATTGCTGTTGCTTATATGCCAGACGATTCACTTTCACAGTCAGAGAACTCATTGCCAATGTTTATCAAACTCTTACTATCACTGTGCATGATCATGGCACATCCGCTAATAAATGTGATGCGTTCTGAGATAAGGGCCCATAAGTCTCAAATGGAGTTAAGTGTTGGTTCATATTCCTGAGTAATATCTCATTAAAATACAGAAAAAATGAAGTTGATATCTCCATCCAAAGTATATTTTTTAATTTTTTGAGTACAGAACATGCGAAAATGATAATTTCGAGATATTTCAATTTAAACTTTCAGCAATCTTTGAAAGCATGCTATATATATATATTAGTTATAAGTTATGGAGTTGATGCTTTTATTGTGTTCTGCAAGTATAGAAGATAAAATCCTGAAAATCTTATAGATAAGAAATAATTATTTTTTGAAAAATTATCGATGACAAAGAGGGATGCTAATTAGTTTTTTCTTACTATAGGCTAACCAAAATAGACCTACGCTTGCTTTAGAGCCAGTTTTCTCCGTAACTGGGGAGAGAGTTATGGGCCCTTATCTCAGAACGCATCACAAATGTCATGTTTAAGAACCACAGTTTTGACAGATTACTTTTAAGCAATTTTTGTTGTTGATATTTTAGATGTTTGACTACAACCAAATGCACCGATATACAACCCAAACAATATTGAGCTATTAGCTGTCATGTTGTATTTCCTATAAGGTAGAGAACATTATTACATCATAAAACCAAAACCGAAATATAGTACTCTCAGGGAGTCATCAAGGGGTTAAACCAATATATGGGTTTCTCAGGATGAGAGGGTTAATTTTGCGAGTTTATAGGACATTATGTTTGCATTTTAAATGTTTCTTAGACTAAGTGGCTCTATAAATTACCTATGGGACCACTTTAATGTATGTACTCTTATGATAAGTCTTCTTTACAACTTATTGCCAGTCTGGCGAGTCTGCGTGTTTTGACTAGTGATGGCCAGAAATCTGGTTATTTCAATGTTTCAGTGTTGCTTTTGATCTTCACCAATTTCATTGAAGAAATTCTTTCCTTGTCATAGCTCCTCTGACTATTGAATGCAATATGTAGAGCCCCAGCTCATTGATTCATTGTCGTCATAAGTGTCATGTCATAGAGCACTGACTTGTCATTAACACTTTAACGGTGAATTGTGTCGTGTAAAAGTTACTGGAAAACTTTTGCAGATTGTTGTTGAAGTGTATTTAAAATCTTATATTGTATCTGCGCGTGATTCTCCCAAGTTGACACTGAGAATCCTGCAAATAGAGCTTGTTTACTCACAGTACTGCTACTCTGTTTACTTTGGAGTATGCCCTGTTTAAGATTTATCCTGAGCATACCCAGTTGCAACTTGGAACACAGTTAGAAAATTGCCAGCCTTTATTGACTGAATGGCATGGGCTGATAATATTATTATATTCGTTTAATGGTAACAAAAACTGATAGACACACCGCTATCAGGTACAAAAAGCAGTTTGTCAAATACAATATAATACCTATAGAATGTCTTTAGCCTTGACTGTTGGATTTGTCTTAGGATGAGAGCACAAAATGACAGAAATTACAAAAAGAATGATTCTATGTTTATATAGGCTACTATAGGCTAATGATATTAGACTTTTTTCATCGTTAACGAGCATATGGTAATAGATAATAGACATGATAATAGGAAAGTTATTCAAGCTGGATGTATTATGATGGTGCCTTTAATATTATTGAAATTAGACTTTAGGTAATTAAGCGAATTTGTGTTTAGACTTCTGCTCAGTGTTCTTGTTTCTCTCACTCCAAATATGGTTAAGTAATTGTAGTTAGGCAAACTATATAGTTCACGTAGAGTGCTCAAACAATTGCAGAATTAAAAACTGATGGTCAGCAGAGTATGGGTAACTCCTGGCACCAAAATTTATAGGAGTGATGTATGTAAGATTACATCTTGTTATCTAGTGTCACTCAAAGTTAATCACTTTGAAGTAGGCATGATTGTGTTTGCTGTCTCTGGAAATCTTGTAATGTGGTTTATGGTATATAGATTTCTGACCAGTGAAGCCACAGTCAAATAGTCAAAATATATATGGATGGTCAAAAATCCTGAAAAAGAGGTGAGTTGTATCATTTGTCTTAAAATATCTTAAAATTAACAAAACTTGCATTAGAAATTATGCAGCTCCATACTTATATGAATGTGCATAGACAATAGACATTGTTAGGATTTCATTTTTGTACACTTTTTTGCCAAAGGACCAGTGCTCAAGTTTTTGCAAGAATCTCAAAATAGGTAATATTAGACTTTCAAGTTAAGCCAATTACATTTTGTTTTTGGCTTTTGCTGCCAACTGTCCCGGATTCGCCGGGACAGTCCCGGAATCGACCCTGTGCGTCCCGTGTCCCGGATTGATTTCAAATTGTCCCGGAATTTGGTCCAGAGATCCGCTTAGCACAATTATTGTTCCTATTAATTTTTGCTTACTAAACTGCAGCCAATTTTGTACTATGATCTTTACGTTCTGCTCTCTATCAGACTTTAAGATTACATTGTTGACTGAACAGCGGGAGTTAAAGTCTTCAAAACTTTACAAATCACTGACACTCGATTTTCGGTTTAGCATATTGTGTCCAGTTTTAAAGTTTTTTGCGAGAGAGCGTTTAGCATTAGGCTTTGAACGATCTGTTGTCTAAAAATCGCAATTACCTGAGCACCGAGAGTTCACTGACCTTATTAAAGCACAACTGTTAGCATGACATGGGCTGATTTCTGCGACTTTGTGCCCAGCGTTCTGGAATTGCTTAACGCAAATAAGTAGGCCCTATAATATATTAAGTACAGGGTACTACAGGCCCTAAGTTTAATATAAATTCTGCTCTCCGGTCGCAGATCTATGCAAGGCTGATTTTAAGGAATTTTTAGAACTGCATAAAAAGTGCACATCCTCTTCTCTCCTTTCACCTTCTCCATGGTAAATTACTCCCAATCTGTGGAAAATTACCTAATTTTTAGTAGTTTTAACTGCCCGGAACGTGACGGATGTGCTTCTACAACTGCACGAATCCATTTAGAACTGCACATTTTGTGTAGAACTGCACGTTAAAAAAGCCCTGGATCTATGAGCCTACGAACTTCCCTCAATTTGGGCTCATAAGTCTTACCCTGATGAGCCTAGGTGACTGGAGTTTGAAATGCTTCTTCTTGAGTTTGATTCTTGTCTTAAATTTAGGCTATAAAATTATGTCTTGATGATTTGTCTGAAATTATTAAGGACTTTTTAGTAGATTGTAGATGTAGATTCTACACTGGGCTGACACAACTTTTGTTACATTATGCGCTTCTTTGGATTGTGTAAATTGATAATGGTACATCGAGTGGTTGAAGACGTCCCGGAATGGCAAAATCAAAAGTTGGCAGCCCTACCAACAATGTTAGGCACATAGTTAAATGTGTTCTTGGAGTTTTAGAAGTTTTGACACTTTACTTTAACATGCTGACCGCCAAGTACGAGTTAACTCGTACTTCAGCCAGTCATTTAACATGGCGTGTAGGCGGTCAATGTGTTAAATAATTTTGTGTATTGAAACAATAATAAGTTGGCAAACCACAATTTTTATTGCATTAGAGGAACAAGAGAAAAAATTACTTTGGCTTTTGCTGTCAATTACCACCAGACCATCAATAGATCATGTAATATGAGTATTTTATAGGGTAAAGGAATAGCTCTCCCTCTTTGGTAGTCCTGAAGAGTATGTGAGAGATGAAATTTAGTGCATTGCAGTTGGACAAGATATTGTGCTGTGTGTGTCATTATTAATTCAATATAATAGAAAGTCCAAACAGCATTTTAGAATGAATTTTTTTGAGAACCTTTTGATTTGCAATTTTGTATGTATGCATGAGGTTATATCTGACTATTTTTTTGGCAGCACCTTTTCAAATTCGCAATAGTTTTTTCAATTACTGTTTGTGTGTTTTGTTACGTTTTCTTGTGCATTGAAAATTAACCCATGCTGCTTACTTTACATGACTACTAGACACCATCCGTTTAACAGATGCACTGTTGTCAAGGTATGCAGTTGACTTTCTTTTCAGCGTGTTGTTGATGAATGTGCACAGAAACACGCTGTTATCTACTTCGGTTGTGGTCCTATATTTAATTAACATCTAATGTTATCAGTAATGTTTGGCTGTTAAAACTAACACCTGAAGCTCATGAATTTCTTCTGTATATGCTGCCATAACAAGCTGCTGGTTTCATTGTCGCAGAGATTTTGTAACAACTTCTATTTGGTGAGAGTCGTGTGCAGTTTTTGGTCATCGTGAACATTATTCAGAAGAACAATTTGAGTGACTGCATGAAGAGTGAAGGCTGCCTCAAGAGAAAATGTGAAATTAATGTGATCAATAATCATCATGTTCCATTTATGCAACAACCACCGTCGCCTGATTAGACTGATAACCGGTTTCTATCAATTGTAGTTTTAGTGTAAAGATAACGTGTGTGTGAATATTGAATGCGTAAACCATGTTACAGTCCGGTGATTTCTTGCAGTGTTTCTTTTTTTGGAAATTGTATTCCAGTGCATTTGCTGCATTTGATTGCAATAGATTATTTAGGTAAATCTGTTTTGACTCTTTCTTCAGGCATTTGTAGCAGTTTTGAACTTGTCGTCAAAACGATATATTATAAGTGCTTTGAACTTAGTCTTAAAGAACCCTTGTGGGTATGTTTTTTGTATCTGTGTATCTAAAATGACAGTTATACAAGGCTTATTTCTGCTTTAGCAAACCAGTCAAACCTTACTGTAGGTATCAGTGGGTTACAGTCAGATATGGCAATTAAGTGATTAGATTCTAAATTATTAGCTAATCAATTAAACAAAAAGCTAATTCTAATAAATTATCTGTCCCTGATATTAATTCTAATTGATTAGCAGTTATTTTAATCTTGAAATGATTAGCTATTTGATTAGATTACCTTTTCTCTACATTTTTTCTCACAACAGATGTCCAGACAATTAGTGATAGAAATTATCCTGAATTTGATTAAATGTTATTTAATTGTACTGAGACAAAACTGGTATTTGAAGGAATAGCAGCTGAAAGCTAAACAAGATGTTCGTCTATAAAGAAAGTACTGCTGTTTTATTTTTGATTACATTCCCAATTTACCCATTAAAAGTTTTGATTAATTTCCCGAATTACTTTTTTTATTTTACAATCTATTTTTTTAAAATCAGATTTATAAAAGAGCAGGCCCATGGGCCATCTCTGGCCCGCTGACAGTGTTTTTCACAATTTGAGAATAAAAGTTGAAATGTGTCATTTTCAAGGCTTAAAAGAGTTTATGCAGTGTTATTTAAGTTAACTAAAACTGAAAGTGACTTTGTGGTTGACTGAAAATTTCTATTTCAGTTGACTGTGCCTAAGGCTGAAATTGAACAGTTCTGAAAACTGAAATAAAAACTAAACTGAAAAGTACAGAACTAAAATGTAGCATAAGAATTGAAAACTGAATTAATTTTTCTGTTTGAGTCAGTTAGCGGCGAGAGCTTCAAACTGAAGTTCATTAGCATTAAAGCATGAATTTTATAGATCTATTTTCTTGCTAATAAAACTGAGTGTCATTAATAAAAAGGGATGTAATTTAAAAAATTATGTTTTAATTGCTTCTGTTGAAATGATTGAATGCTTACATAACCAATTTAAAAATGAAATCTTCTGAAAACTGAAACTAGAACTGAAAATATTTGAAAACTATAACTGAAACAAAACTTGAGAGTTAAAACGAAAACTAAGACAGAACAGTTAACTGAAACTTGAGTAACATGGGTTTAATGTGGTGTTCATGTCCGATAAAGAAGATAAAAATGAAGACCTGTAAGTTGTGATCAGAGGTCAGGCCAGGGTAGTCACCCCTTTTGCTCTGCCGTGGGGGTGGGAGGATTATGGTGTTCTCATTTGCCCACACAGCAGCTATACAAAACCGTGCATTCTGTGTGGTATAGGCTCTAACCAATCAGCCACTACTGTGCCATGCCATTCTTATAAGTTGATGCCTAATTCTGTGTACCTCCTGGACTGAATGATGTCACTGATGCTATAAAGAGAGTGTGCCTGCATAGACGACGATTATGCTATGGATCCTGACAGCACTACCTTGGCTGATCTGGCCATTCCTGTTAGCTCCTACGCTCGTATAGTGTGCTGAACTCATTAACTACTTCCTTTTATCCCCATTTTTACTGTTCAGCATTCTCTTGTCAGAAGTAGAAATCCAGCTTAATACAAGAAAATACAACAAAAACAATACAACAATACAACAAGACAATGCAACAGTTGTACTTTGATGATATTGCTCGTCTTCCACAGTTCAGAATCTTTCACGACCTTATATGACAGAAGATTTTGTTGAATTGTGAGTAGGCCTAAAGAACTTGCTCAAGTTCCTACACAGTAGGCTAACTACTCTGCTGAGGTGAATTGCTTCCATGAAATCTCAAAAGCCACAACTTCTTGAAGGTTCTCATTTAGCCTCTGAAGATTCCTCTTGCTTCATTTTACCCAATTCCATCACATATATATGGTTCCACCATGTCCTCCACATCGTGACTACATAATTATAATCCTACAAGACTTCTACTGTTCATGGTAAAACAATTTTTTTAGATTTGCCAATGAAATTTTTGGTCGCCTTATTGTCACTTATTGTGTTAATAACAGACTGAAGTGTTTGGACAACACTTTGTAGCCACTGTTTTTCCCTTGTATGATTGACCTTTGTATTAGGAAACTGAAACTATTTGGACACATCCAAAGAATGAGTGATGATAGAAAGATAAAGAGCATAATGACGGGAATCATGGAGGGAGGGGGGAGAAGGGGAAGACCATGCAGAAAATGGTTGCAGGACATAGAAGAGATGAATGTGCAAGAGCTGACACACCGGGCACGGGACAGAGAATCATGGAAGAGAGTAGTCAAGTGTGCAGTGGACACCTACGGGCTGTCAGCCCATGGACAATGAAGAAGAAGAAGATGATTGACCTTTATATAGCCTATACAGTGTAGACCTCTATGCAGTTGAAACAATTCACAAGTACACAAATCGCAAATCTTAGCTACTAACAGAATTCAGACGACCTGCAAATTGTAATACAAATTTTCAATTGATACAGAATTATGCTGCTATAATTATGTCAATAATTTGTAATAATCTATGGCACTTTAATGAATTAAACAACTTTAAATATGCCCATGCTTTTCAGTCTATGTTACCAATGACTCCTGCTGAGCGTAGAATTAAGGCACCCGACGGACAATGGAGGTAATAATTATTCTCTTCGTAGGCCTACACATCGTAGGCCTACACATCGGGCCAATCGACGCCGAATGGATTGCGTCATGAAATGATGATGACGATGGTGGTGATGTTTGTATGTTTATTTATTTACTGGTGATTTAATGTAGCGCTTCTACAAGGTTAACTACTCAGAAACGCTCCCAGTCCAGTAGATAGATTAAGACTATTCTGAGACATTAACCCAATAACCATGGTTAAAAAATCAGCCGACCCATAACCATGGTTCAAAAATATAACCATCCATAACCATGGTTCAAAAATATAACCACCCATAACCATGGTTCAAAAATATATTCATCCATAACCATGGTTCAAAAATATACCTACCCATAACTATGGTTCAACTTTTTCCAACACACAAATTTATTTTTTTTCCTATTTTATAAAAAACACAAAAAATATTTTCTTGCCAACTTTTACCAATCAACCCAAACCATGGTTAAACTTCTGCCAATCAACCCAAACCATGGTTCAACTTCTGCCAACCACCCATAACCACCCCAGCCCACGCCTATGACTCATCATGCGGGGAATTTCCAGTAGTTTCGATGATGAGTCACCCGATCATAAAATTTTTTTTTCTTGTGTATATAAAATGGAAGTTGTAAAAGTGTGTTCCAAATGTAAAGTGGAAAAAAGATTAAATGAATTTTACAAAGACAAATATGGCAAGTACGGGTATTCTACATGGTGTAGAACATGCAAAAATATAAAACAGAAGGAACTTAATCAAAAATACTCGGTCTTAGAGTTCCGGGAAATAAAAGATAAAAAAGTTTGCAGCCGATGCAAGGAAGAAAAGAATATCTCAGAATATGTAAAAAATAGATGCCAAAAAGATGGGAGAGATAGCTTATGTAGAGAATGTAAATATAAATATAATCACGCGTATTCTAAAGCTCGGAAGCTATATGATCCTGAGTTTAAATTAGTTGCAAATGTTAGGAGTAGGCTTAGTGAATCATTAAGTGGCAAGTCGAAGTCACAAACGACGCGACAACTTATAGGTATCGACTTTCAAATATTCACTAAATGGATCGAGTTCCAATTTGAAGAGGGTATGAGCATGAAAAATTACGGCTCGGTTTGGCATATCGACCATGTGTTGCCATTATCATCGTTCAACTTGCTAGATGAAGAAGAACTCCAAAAAGCTATGAATTGGATGAATTTACGACCGCTGTTACCGGCAAAAAATATACAAAAATCGAACAAAATAGATCCCTGGCTATTTCTAATGCAGCAAGTAAAAGCGGATTACTTTATGAAACATTTAGATGAAATATAAAAATACACCGCAAAATGTTTCATAAAAAAGTTTCACAATGTCAGTAAGTTATCGCTGTCGATCCAAGAATTAAACGAGTCCGGATAACCAAGCCATTTAACAAACGATTTTTTACCGCGTTTCCTGATAATCTTTTCTATTCTAAATATTTCCTGAGTCGTCTTCTGCAGCTCCTGTTCATAAAAACTCCCCTGTATTTCCTCTCCATTAGAATCAGTAATCTTATAAGTTGGCGGAACCGTGTATTGAACTCCAGACACGGTAAATACCTCCTCCGTCCATCTAGCTGTATATCCCTTCTCAAAAATGTTCTTCTTCTTAGTTATTCTGACCTTATCACCAATTGAAAACTTTGGTACAATAGGTTCCGAAATCTCTTTACCGTATAAATTCATAAATACAGTTTTTTCATTCACTTTCATACTAGCCTTGGCGGGAGTCATTTTAATCGAACCGTGCCTGGTATTGTTATAATTACCCACCATTTCATCTAATATATCGATGTATCTTCTAGTTGAATTAGCGGTAAAGTACTTGAACATTTTGTCTTTCATCGTTCTGTTCCATCTCTCGACGACACAAGATTTTTCTTCATTCTCAGTAGAGTACAACTCAACCAAATTCTTTACGTCTTTGTTATAAAATTCTTTCCCTTTATCAACCCATAATTTAACAGGCTTCCTCCCACCCTCGAGTATCTTCACAAAACCACTAGCTGTAGATTTCCCACTCTTATCATTCAATGGTACAATCCAACCGTACTTGGAAAACACATCTATAACGGTTAACAAGTATTTCACACCATCGTTATCTTTAGCGAAGGCCTGCATATCGACTAAATCAGCGGCCCAAATCTCATCTATCCCACTAACATACACTTTTCTCTTTCGAAAATGTTTAACCGCGGGTCTATGCAATTCATTCGCCAGTTCATCAGTCCACTTTAGCGTTTTTTCTTTCTCCCCACAACTATGCCGTTTTTTGAAGGTAAACCTAACCCGAGACTAGCTTTAGTAGATAATATAGGTTTCACTATGGCCCTCTCTACACGCTCCCGCAAGCTCGGATTAGGAATGTTGTTCAAATCATTAATCATCACTCTATCTGCGATATTCCTAGAAGCCGTATCGGTGTGTTGATCGTAAGCTAAATCATGGTGATAAGCGGCGTTATCTACCCTATCCACAGGTTTACTCCACTCTTTGTAAGTCCCGTCAGGATTCAGTCTCAAATCTAGCCTAGTACCGGGACCGAGAAACTGATGGCCTGGCAAATGCATCTCACCGGGAAACTTAGCCCAAGGTAGCTTAATGTTACTAGTAGCTGCATTCAACGAACTAACTAAATCTCCACCTTTCTTAGCTCCTTTTACGAATTGAGTTTTAGTTTTCCCGCATACAACGCAAACGCCCCTAAGCATGGATCTCCCGTTATTAGCTACGGCGTTCTGCACATCTCTCGTTTCAGTCTGTTTTTTACATTTTACGCAATACATCTCGCTTTTTTAATACATAAATAAAATGGAAATCAAAGATATGAGTTGGGGATCTGCGTTATCGGAAAGATTTAATAATCCTTTGCTACCCAAAAGTATACGGGGGTTGATAATAGGAAAGTCCGGCTGCGGAAAAACGACGCTTCTTCTGAATCTATTGCTCAGACCAGGCTGGTTGGACTATAATAACCTCCAGGTATTCGGCAAATCTCTGTTTCAACCGGAATATCGCATTATTAAAAAGGCATTCGAAGAAAAATTACCAAAAGAATCGATCGTTAGATTATTCGAGCAGCAGGAGGAAATCGCTAGACAAAATATATCACCAGCCCTTGTTATGGAAGAAATGGCAAAAATCTCAAAAGCCAAATCCGATATAATTGCCAAGTTCTTTGAAAAAGCTGAAGACGTGCCAGACCCGAGTGCCATGAGTAGCGAAAAGAATAATCTGATGATTTTTGATGATTTACAATTGGAAAAACAAAACAAATGCGAAATGTATTATATTCGGGGGAGGCATAGTAATGTGGACTGTTTTTATCTCGCTCAGAATTATTTCAAACTGCCTCGGCAAACGATCAGAGAGAATACAAACTTTATTTGTCTGTTTGAACAGGACCATCAAAATATCAACTATATTTACAACGATCATGCTAGTACGGACATGCGCAGAGAGGAATTTAGAAAACTATGCAAAACGGTGTGGGATCAACCGCACGGATTCCTTGTCATCGACCACAGTAGCGAAAAGTACAATGGCAAATATCGCTGCGGATTCGATCAATTTTATGTAATCGAGGATCCACTGTAGTAAAATTTAATCTAATCAAAATGGAAACATCGCTTCTCAAACAGATAGCTGATAATACGGAAAAGACGGCTCGTAACACGGAACCAAAAACGTCATTTTACATTCTGCTAAGCGAAAAGAGCACAAAAATCAGAACAAAGTTTAATCCGCCTATTGAACTAGACAAAAATAAAAAATACGAAATGGCCTTAGTAAATCTCGCAACATACTATTCTTTTCCAAATATCGACGCTACAAACAACAACTTTAGGTATTCACCGACTGGTGTGAGCCCTTGGTTTAATATAGAAATACCGGAGGGAAGCTATGAAATAACAGATATCAACGACCACATACAGAGAATCATGAAGGAGAATGGGCATTACGACAGGGTAAATTCAGAGTACTGTATCTCAATAGAACCAAACACCAATACGTTGAAGACTGTGTTAAATATAGCAGACCACTATGCGGTTGACTTTTCGTCTAAGAATTCGATTGGAAAGGTTCTAGGTTTTATAAAATATATCTATCTTGAAGGATATAATGAATCGAAGAACATAGTAGATATAATGAGTATCAGCAATTTACTACTGACCAACGACATTATCGGGTCTTCGTACATTAACGGAACGACGGTAAACGTAATACATTCTTTTTTCCCGAACGTAGCCCCGGGGTACAAAATTATCGAAGTGCCGCATAATTTAATTTATCTCCCCATTACGCTATCTACCATTTCAACGATGACAACGATGCTCACAGACCAAAATGGGAAAGAGGTAAATCTTAGAGGAGAAGAATTGACGATTCGTTTTCATATCAGAGAAGTTTGAAAGTTTTTTTTGTAAACTAAAATGAGTCGCTACATAGGCTATAAAGTCAATATTTCAGAAGGGCAACGAGACAAAATTCAAAAATCTCTTCAAGCGGGAACTGGTGTGAGTATCAAACTGACGCACGATGATTTTAACGGTAACGATATGTTCGCTTTCACACAGGCTCAAATCAATAAAATGACCAAGGCGTACGAAAAAGGAACAGGCGTAGTCATCAAAATGAGCAAAACGCAATTGGAACATAATAAGAAAGTCGAGGGAGGATTCATTGGCGCCATTCTTCCGTTTCTAGCAACAGCGGCTAAATTCCTTATACCTAGTTTAGTTACGGGGGCTATGAGTGGCTTAGGTTCCGCAGCCACGTCGAAGATTGTGGATAAAATCAGCGGATCTGGAGTAGCGTACTTGAAGAAAGACGATATGGGGTGGAAGATAAGAGCAGCTGGGTCTGGTTTGTACATAACCCCATGGCCAAAAGGCGCCTCGATAGCAGGATCCGGGCTGTATATGAAAACAGGGTCGGGGTATGTGCCTGTTGGTAAAGGATTTTTACTAGGTCCTGATTCCCCGTTTAAAAATATTCCGTTTATCGGCAAGATATTATAATTTAGTGTTTATAAAATGTCGAGACCATTACACAAATTTGGAACTAAACCAACTAGGCAGGCCGAGGTTAGAACGCAACCCCTGCAAGTCCATTGGAAGATTACGAGGGGCGTTACCCACAATCCAGTTAGGCTACTAGGAGGTGTAAGGTGGGAGATTTTTGCGCAAAATGTTATAACGATACAACCAAAGACGACAACTACGCTAACTCTTGGACTCGGGGTAGAAATGAGTGCAGGACTTTGTCTCATTTCCCTCAAACAGAGTATCAAAGAACTAAGATGCAGTCTACAAAACGAAGTGGTTTCGGATGATGTGGTTGATGATATCATAGTCACTATTCAAAACAACTCCGATTCAGTGGTAACCATTAACGCGGGAGATTCGCTATGTCGTGTAAATTATCTAATCTAAAAAATATATCGCGTAAATAAAACGAATGGAATACGACGGCATCAAAACAACGCAATCACTCTATCCGAAGCTTCCATCGGCACCGGAAGGAGAAATACATATCGTCACAGGGTCGGCGCAAACGTATCGACTTCAAAAGATTGGTGAAATTAAGAAGGAAATCGAACAAGAACGCGACAAAAGAGCAGCGTTGAGTAAAAAGTACCATAGAAGTGTAAGCGTAATCGGCGCGGTAGGTGGAGTCCTCTCAGCGGTCACGATGGGGCTTGGAATTTCAGGAATCGGAGTATTATCCACTATAATCGCAGCACCCATTGCTATGGCTTTAGAAGGAGCGGCATTAGGTGTGGGGTTGCTAAGTATAATCGGTATCTACATCAGTAAAAAGCTTGCGTTGAAGGCTGAGAAGCATGAAAAGATCAAAACGCTAGCCGACGCGAAACTCAACACGATCAGCGACCATATTTCAAAAGCTCTCATGGATGATAACATTTCAGACGATGAATATTCGTTGATTCTGAGCGAGATTGAAAAATTCAACGGCATGAAAGAAGAAATTAGGAGTAATATTAAAGTTGCGATAGACGCTATGGATGAGGTGACGAAACAATCACTCATCGATCGTGGAAAAGATGAAGCCCGGCAGTACTTTCAATCTATGTTTGAGAAAAAAAAGATTAACGCAAACATACGTGAAAACATGTAGACGTATGTTGTTACGTCTGGAAATACGTCTAACATTCGCAAACATACGTGAAAACATGTAGACGTATGTCGTTACGTTGGGAAATACGTCCAACTTATGTTTTTTCACACGTCTGAAAATATTTTTTTTCTTCTTAATTAAAATGTCGTTTCTAAAAATCAATGACCCCGCGGAAAAAGAGTTTATAGTTGCGGAATTTCAGAAAACAAAGAGTATTTATCAAAACTTTTTATTAGATTTATTTCGTGATTTGGAGACACAACGTATAATCGATAGCTATATTGATAAAAAGCGGAGGATGAAATCTGAGATGGTTGAAAAGATCAACACACTACCTGTCATGAAACACGGCAGGATCAACGATCTTATTACACAAGATTTCATAGGTGATATCATTTCAGTTGAGATTGATTCGAAGCTGAGCGAGATTGAGATTGATTCGATGCTGGGCGAGATTGAAAAAATTAGGAGAAAGAAGAAAGTCATGATAGACAACATGGAAGCGAAAATCTCACGCCTCAATCAAGCAACAGAAGAAGTCAGGCAGTCCTTACACTCAATCTATCAAAAAACGACTAACGCGAACATGTAGACCTATGTCGTTACGTCTGAAAACATTATATTTTTTTACTTACTTAAAATGTCGTTTGTAAAAATAACCGATCCCGCGAAAAGAGCCGATTTCGTTGTAGAAAATCTGAAAATAATCGATGAACATAATCAACAAATTTTATGGGGTTTAATAGGTGATTCGGAGATGGGAAGTTTAATCGACAGCTATAAAAATCAGATGATGAAAGCTGAGAAGCACGAAGAAATCAAAACGCAAGCTGTCGCGAAACTCAACACGATCAGCGACCATATTATAAAAGCTCTCGTGGATGATATCATTTCAGTTGAGGAATATTATCTGATTCTAAGCGATATTAAAGAAATTTGGGGCAATAAGATTACAACCATAGCGGAATCGTTACGCAATCAAGTAATAAGTCAGGAGGTACTTGCAATCTATGTTTGAGAAAAATAACGAATCTGTCTGGAAATACGTCCAACTTATGTTTTGAAACATGTCGAAAAACACGTCTGAAAACATTATATTCCTAATTTTAAAATGCCGTTTGTAAAAATAACCGACCCCGCGAAAAGAGACGATTTAGTTGCAGAATATCTGAAAACAAAGAAGAATATCCAACAAAACTTTTTATCGGAGAAATTAGGAGATTCAGGGCTTCAGCAAGATTTAACCAAGTTCTTCAAACCTATCGTCGATTCACAATCCGCAATTTCCAAAGAGCAAAATGTCTTATTGTCTGCGATCAATCAAAATTCGGTAGCTACTTCAAATGCGTTACAAGCACTTCCTTCGTTACAGGGTCTTCAGCGTCCGGCGATAGAAGCGTATAGCTCCAATCCGACTGAGGATATCAAAACCCTGTATTTTGGAGATATGGCGACAAAGTACCTTCGTCAATACGCCTCCGATAAAAAAATCACCGACACAACGTTTGGAATAAAAGAAAAAAATAACCAATTCTATATCGGTGACACTCCGATTTCGATACAAGGAGATGACGTGACGGTTCTAAATAAGACTTACACAGGAACACCCGGGTTTTGGGAGTTGTTGACGATGAAACAACCGAACGCCGCGATATACGATGATAATGACATGGCTGATTACGCCGAGATTCTCACTACAACGAATGCTATGAGCCAGGAAAAAAATCCTAACAGACCTATATCATCTAGGGGCGTCAAATACAAACAAATTATCAAACCTATATGGGAAAAGATGACCCTAGGCACGGTAGGTAAAGGCGTCGGTGTAATCGTCATCTCCGAAGACCCTAATGTATTAGCGAAACAGCTAGAGCTAAGAATTCAGAGCTACAGGGTGGGTAACAACGGAGTAAGAAACGAGATCGTGGCGATATGCGACGAGTTACTACGGCAAGAAGCGCTGAGTAAAGATGGTTATAAAAATATAATGTCAACATTATAAAAATGCTGATCATTAAAAGAAGGAGTTACAGGAAGCAATACGTTATCGGCGGATCCGGCATATTCGACACTATTTCCGGATTTTTCAAAAGACTAGTCACATCGAACGCCGCCAAACAGTTAGCGACTAGAGCTCTTAGTGCTAGTAAAGACGTGGCAATAGAAATTGGAAAAAAGGCTATCGATGTTGGGAAAACAGCCGCAACCGACGCTGGTAAAAGATTAGTAGAGAAAGCTGCGGTTAAAATGTTGACTGCTCCTAAGAAACAGGTTACGCAAGAAAGTAGAGATATTATTGATCGACTTAGTAGCGTCGGGACGAATTCGGAGAATATTAATAATCTGATGATGGGGAATGGTTTGAAAAATGTCCCGTCGATCCAAGATTTAGTGCGTATGCAAAACGGCGCGGGAATGAAGGTTGTGTAAAAAAATAAATATTATCGTATAATAAAATGAAATCAGATATTCTAAACTTTACCGAACAACCTCTGATT
Organism: Lumbricus terrestris; assembly: GCA_949752735.1. NCBI lineage: Eukaryota > Metazoa > Annelida > Clitellata > Crassiclitellata > Lumbricidae > Lumbricus > Lumbricus terrestris. Next base: position 29,813,822 of record OX457041.1, on the reverse strand, counting down.
GATGAGGGTATCGAGCGCTACCAATACCACCAGTATGAACCGATTCAGGGAACGAATCTAAACACCGCAGGGGGAGAGATAGTAATCAACATTTATTCTCACGATGGTTTCAATCATCCGGCGGAATCTTACCTATTATTCGAGGGTAGATTGACGAAGGCTGACGGCACCTTCTACGCTAATGCCGATGCTGTTGCCCTCACAAATAATGGACTCATGCATCTTTTCAACAACATTAAATACGAATTAGGAGATAAAGTCGTTGAATCATTACGTAACCCGGGTCAAGCGACTACGATGCTTGGTTTACTCAAATACCCAAATGATTTTCAACTAGCTCAAGGTTTGAATCAGCTGTGGTATAAGGACAGTGGCGCGACTGCTGTTATCGCGGATAATCAAGGTTTCAGCATTCGACAGTCGTATCTAATTAGAAAACCGGGAGACAAAGGCACGTTTAGTTTTATCGTTCCATTGAGCCATATTTTCGGATTTTGTGATGATTACAACAAGGTTATTTTTGGAATGAATCACAAGCTAACTCTTACTCGTAAAGGCGACGATGACGCAATTTTTAGACACGCTGCCACCACTGCGGCTGCTGGGAAAGTCAGATTAGACAAAATCGCGTGGTTTATGCCGCATGTCATTCCGTCCCTTGAGGAGAAGAATGAATTGGCCAAAACGATCGCATCGAAAGTATCGCTACCAGTTGCATACAGGGCTCGCCAATGCGATAATATAGGCGTCCCTCCGTCGACTACTTTTGAATGGTCACTTGGCGTTAAGTCATCGGTTGAGAAACCAAGGTACATCATCATTGGATTTCAAACCGCTCGTGGCGGTGATCAAGAAAAAAACCCATCGGTTTTCGATCATTGCAATCTAACGGACATCTTAGTCATGTTAAACACGGAACAATTCCCAGCTGTCGGCTACAACCTATCATTCCCGAATCAGCAATTCTCACGAGCTTACAGAGAAGCGGCCTTGTTTGGCGAAAAATTCTACGGAACGGACGAACTAGTATCGCAAAGCAATATCACACCGTCAGACTTCAAAGACCTGTTCCCGATTATGGTGATTGATGTAAGCAATCAAGCTGAGCGTCTAAAGTCATCGTTTGTCGATATTAGGATCAAAGCTACTTTTAATGTTGCTCCGACGGCTGGTACAGATGCGTACGCGGTGCTGATTTACGACAAGTTACTCAATTTTCAATCGGATGGCACGAAATTGACCGCGGTGTATTAAAAAAATATCTTGTACTATAAAAATGAAACTGATAGAATTGAAAACGCTGGTGAAAAAGCACGGTATCAAAACTTATCTCAACAAGTCCGAACTTATCAATCTATTGTGCGAGAAGGGTGTACTTTCGCGTGATATCGCCGAAAAAGAGAAACAACGGCGAGAACCGAAGGTGCCTAGCACGGACCCTAAATATGACAGATTGAAAAAAATCAGAAACCAACCGAGGCGAGTAGATATATTAGACCTAGAAACGGGTGAAGTAAGCTCGTATTCATCGCTTTACAAGGCGGGTAAAGCACACGGGCAAGAAGCGCGAACAATCTCAGCGTTCGATGGCCGAGTATGGAGAAATAGATACGAAATTAAAGTCCATGAGAGAAAGGAGGATGACGTGGAAATTTAAATTCAAAACTAAATGTGGTTTCGAATTTAGGGTCGTAAGTATGCGGCCGAAAAGTCATGGGCCTCAATGTTTAAGTCAGCGTCTGACGTAGCCATTATCTCGAGGTAGTCGGTATTAGTTAATCGAACTAGGCAAGTACCCGATGCATTATTATTAGCTCCAGCCGTACCTCCACCACCAAAGTCACCTCCGCCGCCAGGCATCTTCATGTACACACTCCCCGTTTTCATCAAGGAAACATTACCGCTAGTTCTAGCACTATTAGCGTGAAATTCCACAAACACCGTAACCATATAACATCCGGCTTTCTGAGGAAAGAAACGTTTCGAATTGATGAAACAATTATCCGGATCGAATCTTTCTCTTGGAAATTTTACTTGCGTCGTAACGCTAGCGGGGATAGCCTGAACAGCGTGGGAGTAGGCACTAAACGCCGGGCCAAAGAATCGGTTGGTCGAAGCAATTTGTTCGTCGACATATTTTTTATTTGTTAAATGATTATCGTTGGATGGAGTGCCATTGTGATTCGTTATCAAATCATAGGCTTGTCCATAACTTAGAGCCTCATCCATTCCTGCATCCGGATTATTCGTTATAGGTAGACCTTTAATGCATTTACCATTCATATCTAGATCTCCTGTAACCGCATTCGCTCCATCTCGTCTTAGAAAAGTATTGTTGACTTGGGATAATGTGACACCACCTGCTATTACTCGTGGTGTTGATCCACCATCCATTTGACCAAATATGTTTACAGGCATTTTATTACGCGGTGATATTTTTAGTAGAAAAACTCCGTCTACTGTGGACGTAAGAATGCGAAGGAAAAGTCCTTAGCAACTATGCCTAAAGCGGTGGTTGAATAAACACCTATCTCGAGGGTATCTGCGTTGGTTAGAAAAATTATGGTACTACCTGTTGCATTGATAGCATCGGTATTTGACGCACCCTCTCCGCCCGCAATTTGCATATGCACCTGTCCATTTTTATAGAGGTAAACGAAACCCGAAGTAGCAACACCGTATGTGCGAAATTCTATGTGCGTTGTAACTATATAGTAGCCGGCTTTACCAGGGCAGAACTCAGTCCCTCGAATAATAGACTCGATCGTTCTGTAGGATCTTTCTGTATGGAAATAAACTTTTGTGTGTGTATTGGCGCTTATAGCTTGCGTAGCTGTAGTGTATATGCTAATCACGGGTCCGATTGCTTTCGTGTCAACATATTTTTCAGCCGTTGCATCGACGTATTTCTTGTTAGTCAAATGATTATCGTTCGTCGGTACATTATCGTGATTCGTTATTAAATCTATAGCCTGTCCTCGACTTAGTGCCTGGTCTTTTCCCGATTCCGAAGTATTCGTTGTAGGTAGACCTTTTATCACGCGGCCATTCATATCTAGATCTCCAGTAACAGGGTTTGCTCCATCTCGTCTTAGGAAAGTATTGTTTGCTTGAGTTAATGTGACGCCACCCGATATTACTCGTGGCGCTGATTCGCTAGCCATTTGACCAAATATGTTTACAGACATTTTATTACGCGATAATATTAATACAAACTATTGATAACATTTTGAAATTTACAACCATCAGTCATAGTCTTTTTCAAAACGTACAAGCATAGATGACCACAAAACACTTCCCCGTCGGGTTGAATTCGTTCACTATTGTAGTACACGGGACTGCGTAAATAGTTTATCAGTTCGGTAGGAGGAGGTAGACCGTAGCTGTCGAAATATATTTTATCCTTGCCGTTCTTTAAAAAAGCGCACCAGTGGGTCCCTCTTCCGTTCGAGTCATCTAAGTTCAGTATTCCACATTCGTTTCGCTTAGGTTTCTTTGGTAGTTCATCTCTGAGAAATACGCCACGGAAGTTTGGGATATTCAACTTCTTCGCGGTGTCGATCAACTGTATGTTGGAAAGTGGAGAATTAGGAAGAACTACGCCTTCAACGCTGATATCTTTGTTTGTCTCAAAGCTCATTTTACATTTCGCCTAAATATTTTAGAAAACAATACGCTTTTTCCATCTGTGAGATTTTGTTCGCTTTTTGCATATTTTTTTCCAATAGCACAGGGCATATATTCATCCAATTCACAGCTTTTTGAAGTTCTTTTTCATCGAACGATGATATTGGTAAAACAAAATCGAGATGCCAAACTGACCCGTAATTATCCATATTCATACCCTCCTCAAATTGGAACTCAATCCATTCCGTAAATGTTTTAAGACCGATACCGATTTTACATTTGAGACATGCTGGGATTTCCATTTTATTAGTGAAAATTATTATTTTTTAAGTAGTTTAGTTTTTCAGTGTGTAGTGCCCATAAGCCAAGGTATGAATCCCATCGTTCATTATTACCCGCTTGTCATCGTTGGCGGATAGCGCCACTTTGTTTACCTCTTCTGTATAGATTTCGTGAAGATGTGATCTGATGACGTTCATTTTTCTCGACTGTTCTTTCCTCAAAAACAAGCAGTTCTTATAATCTTCATGGCTTATGGATTTCTTAACGACATTTTTCTTAACGCCCTTGCATTTCTTGTGGTCTACGCCGGCCATCATATATGAATACAACTTGGATCTAAGTCCCACGAATTCCTCAATCTGTTTACCTGCAGCTTCGTCCTTAAACAACCCTATTACTTTCTTATTCACTCCGGTTTCTATACCCGAGGGGTGGTCCTTTGGATAATCGCTTGTATCAAACATATTTCTAACATCGGGTGCTATATCGGCATAGAAATCATCGGTTCTTATTTCATAGGCTAGCGAATCCGTATCGGTGAATAATAGCTTTGCCCTATCTCCATACTTTTTCTTGATGTAATTATAGTGAAATTGATACATCAAAGTTTTACTCAAGTCTAGGATACACATACCGAGATATATCGGCTTGTTATAGATCAACGAAGTCTTCTTCATGTGAATAGCAATTAAATTTTGATCAAAAATAGTCCGACTGCCGTAACTCGTTTTAGCCGCTAGTTTTATGGCTTGCTTCTCGCTTGAAACCAGTTTAATATCTACGCGAGACTCTATATTTTCACAAGTCTTGCCAAACACACTATTGTTCATAAGTTTGAAAAAGTCTTTCTCGAAATCGTTTTTGGCTTTGGTCCTCAGGTTTGTATTTAGATCGATATATTTTTTCAACCAGGTGCTTTCTTCAAATTTAATTCCTCGATGAATTTTAGTAATCTTCAAACCTAGGCCTTCATACTGCTTCAAATTTTCATAATGGGTTATGTACTTTACTTTATCATTCAGGTTTGGGATGAGTTTAGGTACAGTCGAAGATTCGGGTGTAATATTCTCTGGAGCGAGAGGGTAGTCGTTGTGAAGATCGTGTAAATCTTTCGAATATTCCAAGTCCACCTCCAATATACACGGTATTGATCTCCATGCGTTTAGCTCATCATTAGTCATCCATTTAAACCCGTGAGTTGGTAGTTTCTTACACATTGCATATCCATACAAATTGTTCGCGTCCAAATAGGTTATAAATTGTGAAGGCTTGCTTTCGTCAAACGTGGACATGTACTTGTTATTTGCCTGCCCATAACGATGTGAAATTGTGCTAACACCACCTCTTATCCCATGCTTGACCATTAGTATCATATCGTAATCGCTCAATAATTCTAACTTTACTCCAGTCAACTTTAATGAGGCATCCCATGCTAGTCCAGGAGAAGTGTAATACCAGGCGGGATCTAGGTTGTAGTTCTTCATACAAACGTCTCTAAAGTTTTCAAAGACATCAGCTAGTAAGAGAACATCCGAAAGATTGTACAAGTCGTGATATTCTCTGAATGTTTTGAAACCGAATTCGTTCCATACCGTTTTTGCATGCTCGTAATCTTCATCACTAATGCCTGAATCGTTTAGTTTCGAATAGAATGCTGACTTTGGTGGTAGTTTTGTTTCATTCAGTTGAACGATGGAACTAACGTGGTCGTACGGATATACCCCTTTTCTAAGCAAGAGATCGAGCTGTTTGCTGGAATAGTACTTGTTTATATTTTTACACTGGTCTTTACTTAGGTTCTTCGATAAGGCGTCGAGACCCGCTGGCATGAATCTAAAACTATCGATGAAACGTAATTCTCGCTTGACCACTTTCTCTTTCCCTTCTTTGTTAATAAACTTATCGACTACGATCTCTCTGCTAAATGAGATGTACTTTTCTTCATTGCAGGGAATGCATTTAATCTGTTCATTATTACCACCCCGTAATTTCTTCACGAATAGATGGCTATCGTAGCCGGTTAGATTATGGAATACTACTGGGAAAAACTTGGGGACTCTATACTTTAGATTACAAATCTTATGAGCAGCGCCTCTAAATTTACCAGTCAGGTGACAGTGGTCTCTTACTCGTATGTCATTATCATCATCACCATCAGAGAACTCACCCCCGCATATATGGCAAACAGTAGCCGAGTAGTATAGCTCCTTATCGTCCTTTCCAAATATCATTTTCTTTGGGAACTTAAATCGATTATAAATATCTTTTACTTTCTCAACAAGACTGTCAATAAATATCTGCGCTACATCATCGTCTTCGCTCTTCGCTGTGAATGTTACAGGAGCTTGCGAATATAGGTCATCATCGAAACATTTTATGTGGTAACAAAACGAGCTAGGGGTATGTTTCTGGTATTTATTGGTGTAAGACGTGCTGGGATCGGGTTGGCATGTATCGATCGGTTTAATGAAGGATTCGAAATCCGCATAGATAATAAAAGGTACTCGCATTTTTCGATAATAATTTCTAAAACTCAACATAGTTCCTGGACCTGGGAGTTCTATTCGTTGAGCGTCATGTTGCGAACAGTACTCGATGTGTTTGTTAAGCGAGTCTTTCGTTCTGTAACCGATTAAACATCTTCTGCAATAGTGCATCGAATTTACAGATTTTTCTGTTCGTGCCGCCATCAATCTATTAAAGTTCTTGATCCAACAGTAATGCTTCTTTTCATCGTCGGAAATAAGCAGTAGATCTACACAGGTATCACTTTCATGCTTCGATATGTATAATGGGTATACGCTCTTTTCAAAGCCGAATACGCTAACGCTAATGTTATTACAGCGCTCAAACTTATTTATTATATTAGCATCAGCAGCAACTGGGAACACGATACCGCCCCAATCGAGTTTCTTAGATTGTTCTATCAGGTCTTTAGTGATTCTTTCAGGGTGCTCATCAACTGGGTTCAACGCTCTAGTAATACACCATTTGAAACATTCTTCGTCATCGTTTTTCGGATTAATAATGGCCTTTTTATTGGCTAAATACTCGGGAAGCTGAATATATGAACTACCTTTCAATGGTTTGTATACCACTGTATCGATATCCAACTTCAAAACAGCTCTGAATCGCCAATTGCTACCCCGCATCTGATAACTAGCCATGCTCTCCTTAATTTTATCCACTGCGTTGGTATATATTTCCTTCACATCGGTTGCTTCTAAAATAATATCAGTCTTTGATTTGAAATTAGGCTCAGCCGTTGCTATTTCACCGGATTTTATGTCTACTTTCTCCATTACACACATGAGATTGAGTTGAACTTTTACTCCTCGATTTTTCGCTAGCAGCCTAACTACATGCGATCTTACAGCCTTGAGAAAAGATTCAACATCGACCCTGTTGTTGCCCTCGATCGTGTATCTTTTTGTAAACCCTTTGATAGCCGTCGCAGTCTCTTGAAGTTTGAACCTATGAACGGGTGGTTTTATTCTTTTGGGTAACTGACTAATCTCACTAGTCAACCAATCCGAAAAAGTAGCTTTATTTTTTCCCACAAATTTCCAAATAGTAGACACGTGTGCTGTAAGTTCCTCTTTTCCTAATCTTGAGTATCCTCGTGTGCCTCTCTTTTTCGCAATTTCTCGCAATTCTCGTATAGTACCCAGAGTACGCGCTGGAACCTTGGTGTTTGGTGCCCGAGCGCCTAGTCGATCTCCATGCTTTATGAACGCTATAAGTTCCTCTTTTGGTAGTTTTGAGTATCCTTTTTGTCCTCTTTGTTTTGGAATTTGTCGCAATTCTTTCAGATTATACGTATCGTAGTTCATTTTATATACAAGATATTATCTTTATACTGATACAAGAAATTTTTTTTGTTATTTTATATACACAAGAAAAAAAAATTTTATGATCGGGTGACTCATCATCGAAACTACTGGAAATTCCCCGCATGATGAGTCATAGGCGCGTGCTGGGGTGGTTGGCAGAAGTTGAACCATGGTTTGGGTTGATTGGCAGAAGTTTAACCATGGTTTGGGTTGATTGGTAAAAGTTGGCAAGAAAATATTTTTTGTGTTTTTTATAAAATAGGAAAAAAAATAAATTTGTGTGTTGGAAAAAGTTGAACCATAGTTATGGGTAGGTATATTTTTGAACCATGGTTATGGATGAATATATTTTTGAACCATGGTTATGGGTGGTTATATTTTTGAACCATGGTTATGGATGGTTATATTTTTGAACCATGGTTATGGGTCGGCTGATTTTTTAACCATGGTTATTGGGTTAATGACCCAGAATAGTCTTAATCTATCTACTCAGTCCCACTCCGGTCGAATAAGACAGTCCTATGAAGAGAAAGAAACGAGGCAGAAAGATCAATAGGTATTTGACGAAGGATAATAACAGAGAGCTCATTCCAGGTCGCAGAGGGCTATAGCCACGGAGAAAGCGCGGCACTGCCTGATTGTAGTCCGTGAGCGGGGAACAATAAGTTCCGCTTGTGCAAATGAGCGGAGAGAGCAGCGGCGTTGGACGTGCGTAGTGGAGCAGCAGAGCTCCTGCAAGTAGGCCTATAAAGGGGCTACACCCTCAAAACTGCGCCAATTAACTGGCTCGCTTGGCTACACCGGTAGGCCTAATCGTAATCGTAATCTCCTAATTTCTAAAGCGCCACTGGAAAGCCAAGCGCGGGGCACCGGCTTATTCACGAGCGCTGCGTTGCGTTAGAAGGGTACGTTGTCCGTGAGAGTAGTCTGTGGTGGTCCGGGTCGAGTTACCATAGATTAGGATCAAAAGCGTTGAGTCAAAAGGGTTGTCCGTAAGAGTAGTCCATGGTGGTCCGGGTCGAGGTACCGTAGGATCAGAGGGGTGGAACAGCTACTAAGGTGGGTGTCGTCTGAGCCGGGAATTTGAGGACGGGGGATCAGATGAAACAGGATAAGAGTTCTTGAAAAGGAGCCTGAGGAAGCTTAGGTGATGGTGTGTGATTAGTAATGACGGAGGAGGAACTGAAAAGGATCGAAACTCAGCAGGCAGATCATTCCAAAGGCGTGGTGCTGAGTTGGATATGGCTCGGTTGGAGAACTTGAGATGACTTGTGCCCGGCGGTCGAGAGAGTGTAAGGCAGGCGGATGATCGGGTAGAACGGGTAGGTTGGATGGTGAAGAGTTCGCGAAGATAACTTGGCTGAGAGCATTGCAAGGAGTTGTATGTTAAGGAGAGAACTTTGAAGTGAATTCGCTCTGGGATTTTCAACCAGTGAAGAGACTTGAGGATGGGGGTGATGTGATGATGTCTGGGTGTTCTGGGTGTTCCGGCGGTCGAGAGAGTGTAAGGCAGGCGGATGATCGGGTAGAACGGGTAGGTTGGATGGTGAAGAGTTCGCGAAGATAACTTGGCTGAGAGCATTGCAAGGAGTTGTATGTTAAGGAGAGAACTTTGAAGTGAATTCGCTCTGGGATTTTCAACCAGTGAAGAGACTTGAGGATGGGGGTGATGTGATGATGTCTGGGTGTTCTGGTGACGGCTCTAGCAAGAGAATTTTGTATGAGTTGGAGGCGCTTAAGTTGTGTGGAATCAAGGTTTAAGAACAGGGAATTGCAATAGTCAAGCTTTGAGTGGACGATGGACGTAGCAATGGTGGAGGCAGTTTTGAAATCAAGCATGGGTCGGATGCGTCGGAGGTCCCGGATGTGCATGAAGCAGGAACGCGATAGATTAGAGATGTGGTTAGAGAAGGAGAGGTAAGGCCGCGCGTCTGCACGCAATTCACTCTGTGAAAGAGCGTGCGGGTCGCGGTTCGATTCCCGAAGGTGGCTATTTCAGAGATTCAAATCTCGGGCTAGCACGGTCCGTCCACGGGGACCTAAATGGCGTGGCGACACTAATCATCTTCGATATGGCAGTGTCGTTAAACATGTAACAAAACTGCGCCAAGCCAAGACAGAAATCGATCTGTAAGCAATGCGCTGTGGCCTGTGGGTAAGGGAGCCAGTGGAGCCCTAAGCCTATACATCTTGCATGTAGCCTACTCATATACTCGGCCAAACTTGGGAGTGCGGCCTATGAGGGGTGCAGCGGTGCACAGGACCCTATATTTTATGCACTTAATTGTTATAGCGCCCCTTCAGCTATGATCATGGGCGGAGTTTGGTTTCCGTTCTTGGAGAGGCTAAAGCCTTCTTGGGGGGGGAGGGGCTAGGCCCGAGAAAATGTACCATTTACAAGGTAAAAAATGAATCTGGGTCTTCTGGGGGGGCTTAGCCCCCCTAGCCCCTGATAAACTCCGCCCATGTCTATGATCAACTTTCAGGATTTCAATCTATGGCGGTGATGAATGAAGAATACAAGAATTCAGCAAATTTAAATATCGCTAACAACAGTGGAATCCGTCGTTCTGCTTTAGGCCTACCACCAGCTGCAGTAACAGCAGTTCCAATGCTCCATCTGATCTAGCTGGCCTTCTGACAATCGGACGTCGTTCATTCATTCATTTCAAGAATTTATATAGCGCCGTTCAAAAAGCACACTCAAAGGACCTCACAGTTAACCACATTTATGATTGTGATTAGGCCTAGACCCTACTATTGACTATATTTCTAGATTGCGGTGATCAAATTTACCATTAAAATGGATTTAAGCATAATTTAAAATGGAACTTTGGCCGCAGTAGAAGCACAGTATAAATAACTGTGGTAGAAACCTTGAGATTGCGGCTATGCGCCAGATAGGAGGCCTGTGTTAAAAAGATCTCGCCGAGCGAAAGTATTTATAAATATGGCGCTATACAAATGCAGATGCTTTTGAATAGTTGACCACTTTTCTGTAGATTAGCAGCTTACCTTGTGAGATAAAGTTTATAATATAGAAATTTTTAAATGTTGTATAAAATTCCACAGACCGACTAATAACCGTACTTTTTAAATATCAGGTGAGGCTGTTTTGTTTTACTATCATGGATTGACTATTGACTGTCGCCGTAGATTACAATGGCAAATTACGAGTGTTACGAACAAGTCGAACATATGTTCGACTGTTGTTGGGGTCATTTTCATGTAGTGTCGCCATCTGACGATTGTTTTCGTGTTTTGTTGTCAGCAGCGGAGGCTGGGCCAAGTGCGAGGCACCAGGTTATTCACGAGCGCTGCGTTATATCAAAATGGTATAAAATTAATTAGCCGAACCTTTTTGTTTTGATGTGTTACGGGTAGATTCATTGCGCTTGAAATATCCACTCCCACCAAGTTGGTTTGTATCCTTGTGATGTACAGTGTCGTATTCGTGTATTTTAATTTTTTGGTATAAAAAGAAAGTGCTGGTTAACTAAGCATTGCCAATATTTGTTGCCCATATATGTGGGGGCGTGGTGGTGTAGTGAGCATGTTCGTTGCCTTGCAGCCGAAGGGATTAGGGCTGCCAACCGTCCCGGATTCGCCGGGACAGTCCCGGAATCGACCCTGTGCGTCCCGTGTCCCGGATTGATATCAAATTGTCCCGGAATTTGGTCCAGCTCCACTTAGCACAATTATTATTCCTATTAATTTTTTTGCTTACTTAACTCAGCCATTTGTACGATGATTTTTACGTCCTGGTCTCTATCAATCAATCAATCAATCAATCAATCAATCAATCAATCAATCAACCAATCATTTATTTTGAAACAAATCATTCTGCAGTTATACAATCAGAGTAATCAGACCTATACATTGCATTGTTGGCTGCACATCGGGAGTTAAAGTCTTCAAAACTGTACAAATCACTGACACTCGGTTTAGCATAATTATTGTGTCCAGTTTTAATGCTTTTTTGCGACAGAGCGTTCAGAATTTTGAACGATCTGTTGTCTAATAATCGCAATTACCTGAGCACCGAGAGTTCACCGACCTTATTAAAGCACAACTGTTAGTATGACATGACTGTGCTGATTTCTGCGACTTTAATTGTTCTCAGTGTTCTGGAACTGCTTAACGCACATAAGTAGGCATATAATATATTAAGTATAAATCCTAAGTTTAATATAAATTCTGCTCTCCGGTCGCAGACCTATGAGCCTACGACACCTACGAACTTCCCTCAATTTGGGCTCATAAGTCTTACTCTGTTGAACCTAGGTGACTGGGGTTTGAACATTTTTTCTTGAGGTTGATTTTTGTCTTAAATTTATACTATAAAAGTATGTCTTTTGATGATTTGTCTGAAATTATTAAGGACGTTTTAGTAGATTGTAGGCCTAGATGTATTGTATATAGATTCTATACTGGGCTGATACAACTTTTGATACATTATGCGCTTCTGTGGATTGTGTAAATTGGTAATGACACATCGAGTGGCTGAAGTCGTCCCGGAATGGCAAAATCAAAAGTTGGCAGCCCTAGAAGGGATGCAGGTTCGAATCCACCTCAAGCCATCACGTAGGGACCTTGAGCAAGTCCTTAACATGATTGCTCAAGCGCTTCGGCGTGAAACTTCGATACAGTGTCCGCACTGTAGTATGGAGCACTTCTGAGTAGAAACCGTGAAGTGGCACTATAACAAGTGCACATGTACAATCCCATACTTCCGCACATGTATAAGATTTCTGTTTCTTTTTCGTGTATACTCTTTGCTTTCATTGCCTAACGTTTCACTGCAACTGTATTTCTGCAGTTCTATTAGCAACGTAGGGCATCACTGTCAATTTCATGTTAATACAGACCGTAAAATAAACGTCTTTTCAATACTTTCTTTTTGTTAGAAGTTTCTGCTACTTCCTTCTTTTCAAGTAAGTGAGCAATGATTCACATACACATTAGGCAAAAAAAATAATGTTGTGTTTCCGATAACCCGACCGACCCTCTTTCATTGCCGAGACTCAAATAATATTGTAAAAAATGTTATTAAAAAATTTTTTATCTAAAATTTTGTCATTTGGTTTTCTATGTTTTTAAAATTTTTATTGACATAATACGGTGACATTGCCTTCCGTATAGAGTTGGATCTTGAGCCCAAAAAATAAAGTTGTGTTTCCGGTAACCCGGCCGACTCACTTTTATTGCCGCGACTCAGAAAATTTTGTGGAATTTTTTTATTTACAATGACCTTCCGTATATGAGATGTAGAATAGGAACATCATAATTATAGCATTCACTAAGCCAGGCAACAATCGTAAGCAGCCGTCTTTCAAGGTATATAATGGTCTGTTAGTTAGAGCAATCAATAGTTTCCCACGGTCAGTTTGACAAGGCAGGCGGTTGTGGGGTGGATGGGAGGAGAGAGTAATAGATCTGAAAGGAGGTTTTTCCCACAGTAGCTCGTTGCAAGCATTGAGTACAGGGCCATCATAGCCTGTAGCACATGATGGCTATACACAGCCTGCTGCAAATTTATAGTTTAACTAGCTGTTTGTCCGTCCTAAGACAGTTCATATTTGCTCACTTTAACTTCCTAAGCTGACTAGGCTCGCTTGTGATCACTGTGCCCTCCTTGGCTCTCTGCCTCTTTCTGCTTTCTTTTGCTCATTTCATTGGAATGTTTATTTTTGTGCAAAAAAGGGCAGTGGCTTAAGTTTTTGGGTAGTCACTGTACAAAATATTTTACCAACATAAAAACATTTTTCTTCCTCCCTATTTACCCAATATTTAAACCTCTGTTACTGGAAACACACCATTATTATTTTGACGTAAGTAATTTGCATTGTATTGAAATGTATTGTCATATTTGCAATGATTTTAAGACCAGAGATGAATGTTCATACTTTGCTTATCATCATGATTCCCTTGAACTTAGTTTTTTGCTTATTTGGTACTTAAAAATATGATTTCCCGGACAATTCGCAGCTGAATATTTTGGAGTGAACAATTCGGAGCGGCCAAGAATTATACTCATAAATCCAACTTCCATTGAAGTAAAAATTATTTTCATCAATCCTAATTCTATTTGAACAACAATTGATTCCATAAGTCCAACTTTCATTTATCCAACTTCTTTTTAAGCAAGAATATTTGAATCATAAATCCAAGTTTTATATTAACAAGAATCTTTTTCATAAATCAAACTTATTTCTGAGCAACAATATTTTCATCAATCCAACTTCTATTGAAGCAAGAATTATTTAAATTAATCCAACTTCTAATTAAGCAACAATAGTTTACTCAATCCAGCTTCTAGTTCAGCCAAAAAATTCATCAATCCACTTCGAAATGTTTACTCCTAATTCTCCACTCCAAATTGAACAGGCACCAAAATTTGCCAGTGAAATAATTGGGAAGTTTTTATTAATGACTGTTCTCTGTATTTTTCAGGTGATGGTCATAAATTCAGTCAGATATGGTATCGGTGAGCACAGCTCTGCACCAGCTATTGACATGTTTGTTGAAGGTTCAGGAGGTTGTATTTGTGTGGTCACATGGCAGGTGAAACTTTAACTGCATCCTTTTCTTGGTTTGCGGAGTTGAAAATTTACTCGATGCCATGAGGTTGCACAGGATATATTTTGTGTATGGTTCTCTGCTGACCTCTGTGGTATGGCTGTTACTGCTTGTGCTATACTGGAATATTCAGGAACCAGTTCCAGAGTTGAAGAGCCAAGTAAAACGAAGTGAGCTGATCACCTCTAGCAAGAAGACTTGGATGCAGCATGTTAGACCAATTGGAAGACCAATTGGAATTGTTGGCAAGAGAAAGCCATCCCAATCCCACAGCATGATCATGCAGAATTATTCTGACCTTCCAGACTTGGTGAAAATGGCGTTGATCAACAACCCTGAAGATCAAAAGCATCGAAATGATGGTACATTTTAATTTTTGATATTATGTAGCACTCCAATATCAGCCACTTGATCATTTTTTTGAACACCTTTACTGGTTGAGTTGGATGTTTTTGCTCAAGAATCACTGTAATACAAACAAGTTAATTTTCTGGCTGATCTAGTAAGCGAGAAGTGGTTCCTTATAATGTGTACATATAATTTAGGATTAAATTATTGTGTGTACGACTGTACGATTTCCCTGATTGGTTGTCGATGTTTTTTATATTAATATATGTGAACGTATGTGTAATTTGTGGATTTACTTGATAAGATATTATATTAGTGAATATATTATCTATTATTTTTACCGTATATTTTATTAATATTTTATAATTGTAATCGTAAACTCAAAATTTCTACAGTGCCCACAGAAGTTAAGTCGCGGGAACCAGCTTATTCACAGGCGATCAATTATATATAATTATATATATATGCACATTTTTGTATATAATATTACGTAAGATTTCTTTGATTTTCTGATCTTGCTGTTTTAGGCTACAGCTTATATGGGTTTAATCTACTGATAAGCGATCGTCTGGGCTTCGAGAGAAATGTTCCAGATGTCCGGCATGAACTGTTAAGTATTTGTTTCATGTGTTTCACCCGTTTACTAATGTTGCATTTTTATGTAGAGCTTGTTGTTGGCTGCTAATGTTATGGCACTGGTCCCATCACCGTCAGCTCCCCATATTTCACCACCCCAACTCAGAAATGCTCCTTGCCTGGATGTTCTGCAAATGAGCAAGGTTTTTCTAAATATGACTATTTTAGCTCTTCATTTTCGTCAAAGTTTACGATTACGATTATAAAATATTAATAAAATATACGGTAATAATAATAATAATATATAATATATTTACCAATATAATATCTTATCAAGGAAATCCACAAATACACATATGTTCACATATATTAATATATAAAAAACACCGACAACCAATCAGGGAAATCGTAAACGTACAGTCGTACACACAACAATTTAATCCTAAATTATGTACACATATAAGGGACCACTTGTCGCTTACTAGATCGGCCAGAAAATCAACTTGTTTGTATTACTGTGATTGTAGGGGGGAAAAGGAAGAGCTAAAATAGCTGGCCATAACCCTTCCTGCCATATGTTTCCTTGATATACAATACGTTCTCTCATTCGACTCTTGACTTGTATATGGAAATTTATATTGCTTGTTTAGTTGAATGTATTTATGCTTGTTATGTATGTTGCTGTGTGTTTCCTACTGCTTTTCATTATGGAATAAACTTACTAACCTACTTACTTTCATGTAGTCATTAAGTAAGTACCTGTAAACACTAAGCAGTTTGGCCTGCATGCTTGTGTTAGAAGTGCTATCAATCTGAAGTGACACCACATTGCCCAACTTTGGCCCCGTTTGTCATGCACAAAAGACGGGCACAAGGCATAAGAGAAACTTGCGCTCCACTGCAGTCCTCACCCATAATTAATTTTTAAGCAATTTCAGAGTTTTTGTAAAAAAAAGATACAAAGCAACAGTAGGTTGTGAGGTGGCATTGGAATGCAAGTTTCTCTTGTGACCGTCTTTTGACAGTACACATTTGAGTAGATCCGCATTAAGTGAGGAATGAAGATATAGGTATTTGAGTGTGCAATGTGCATACTTTGAATTTGGTTAGACATCATATTGTGCTTAACATATTTCATAAAAATAACAATGCATATGAATAAAGATTAAACTTATTATTAACAGCTCACTTAGCTCGCTCTCTCTGTGTAATTTTCTGCTTCAGATTGTTTCCTCAGGTGTACATAACAAATAGCAGTAATAATAATAATACTAATGGTGTTATTTCAGGTGTCAGCTTCAACGTTATCCGAAGAGTCTTCCTCGTGTTAGCGTCGTCATCTGCTTCTACAATGAGGCATGGTCTGTTTTGTTGCGAACTGTCTACATGGTTATCAGACGAACACCAAAACAATTGCTCCACGAAATTATACTTGTCGACGATTTCAGCAACTACAGTACTTAGCTAATTTTATCAATCTACATCTTCTTCACGCATGTTATCCTTTCTCTCTCACAGACTTTCCAAAGATGTCTGTTATGTTATCTAATCGCATATTGTGATTATTTTGTGATTGCGCAATCTTTGTCTTTTTATTTGATGTTCCTTTGAATGTTGCAGCGGGTTTGCTGGTGGTTCAAATTAAGTACTGTACATGCTTGCGTTATAATCTAGTTTGTCTAGTAAAGGTTAACTAATGAAATGTTGATTTTTTTAACATTAACTCACTCAAACCAGCATCTCTTGTCTTTTAACTAATTTAAGTTTAATAGGATGGCTTTTAATGTAAGTTTTTTAGGGAGAAATTGTCAAGATTGATGATGCTGATTAACTTAATGAGGTCATAATTTACTTATTATCTTTCTCCTCCCTCCTGCTTTTCTTTCTCCTCTTCCTTCATATCCAGTGTGGGTGCATTGTTACTGAATGATCTCCCATCTAGATAAAAAATCGTTTTCTTTTTATATTTTAATAGGAATCTATTTAAATGACTTCAGTTGTTTCTTGAATCAGAAATTGAGCATGTTTGTTTCAGAAAATCTCGGCAGTGAGCTTGATGAGTTTCTGTCAAGTAATCTGCCGCAAGTGCGACTTGTGCGTGCAAAGAAGCGCCAGGGACTAATAAGAGCGCGAATCATTGGTGCAGACAGTGCCACTGGAGAGGTACATCGTGCTGGTTCTTCAATGTCTTGTTCATTCTTATTGTACTTATTGCTTTTTCTTTATTGTTATTGTACGACATACGTATTATTCAGTATATAAATTTAACACAAAAATGAAGTTTTGATTAGATTAGACGCCTCCATCAGTTGTTGTGTGCATTTTAATGTAGTTTTCCAGATTGGATCAATTAGAGAAACTTGGAGAATTCAAAAAGTAGAAGCAACAGAAATTCCCCCATCTCTCGTTCTTTCTCCCCATTGGCATCTTCAATTGTGCCTCCATTTGCAATGATATTTATGGATGGTCTTATCTTTTGTCATCAGTTAATAGACGCTCTAGAGTTGATTGATGTGAATTTATTCTACTCATAAGAATCCAGATTTTTGACAGTAAAAATCTTATTGTTATGACCATAACCTTTGGTCTAGAAGTCAATATGAGTTTTAAATGTGGTTCAGAAGCAATTATTGATTGCACTATGATACGGGCACTATAGTATAGTATCTCCCAAAGATTAGTGACTCTTCACTCATCGTTTGCCAGAGCTTTAATCTGTGATTAAGTTTACTAAGCAAGGCAATATTTTATTATGTTAGCTCATCTCTGTTGCTGTACCTAGACAAGCTTAACTGAGCACTGCAACTCATTAGACTTAGATAAATGCGGACTGCATGGGGCCTTCTTTGCAACTAGTTGGATGTGCACACATCAACCATGTTTCACTTGTTATTATTAACCTATGTTTTTATAATCCGCAATGGCATCTTGTGAGGATAGACTGGTTGTTGGCTGATTGATGTCAATGATTGACAGGTGCTCGTCTTCTTAGACAGTCACTGCGAGGTGAGCCAAGGATGGCTGGAACCGCTCTTGGCACACATTAAAGCCGACCGACGTAATGTGGCGATTCCAATCATCGACATCATTAACCAGGATACGTTTGAGTACGAGCCGTCACCTCTTGTCAGAGGAGGCTTTAACTGGGGGCTTTTCTTCCGCTGGGATACAATCCCGCAGTCAATGTTTCAAAGTAAAGAAGACTTTGTGAAACCAATTAAGTAAGAATTGCACATGTATGACATCTTGCTATCGTCGTTTAAATCACTTGCTCTTTCTTTTTGTTGTACTCTGGCCTTGCATGATTGTTTGCACTTTCTTTTCTTCCACTCTGATACAATCATGGAGTTACGTAAATGAGGTTGTACAAGTGTCTGGATGCATATATATTGTCACATACAGGGCCAGTCCATGAAATCACCAAGCGCCTGTAACTGACCTATCTCGGCTTTGGCTGTAATTTTGCTGTTTTGTAGTGTGATATGTTTGTAGATCATATTGAAACTTTCAGAAGCCTGCCACCATGCATCTGCATTTTATGCCTGTCACATGTAGAGGGGAGTGCGAAGCACTTGCAACATGTTTAAACGTGGTGCCTTGTTTAGAGACAAGTATCTCAGGAACTGGCACACATAGGGTTACAAACTTTTGTGATTTTTGGAATAAATAGGTGGATGTGCTACTAATGACCAGATCTAGCTGTGAATGCAGCTGCTGTATATATGTGCACAGTTTATGAAGTTTTTCATGTTTGCTATGGCTGTGCTGCAAGTGCTTCTTGGTAGATATGTTTTAGAGTTGCTATTCAATCAGTTATTCACGAATTGCTTGAGTTTGCATTGCTCTTTATTAAGCTAATTCAATGAGACTGCTAGATGTGAATGTGCAGCACTGCATAACTCTATGTTTATTTTCCTGTTTCCTGTAGGACGCCCACGATGGCTGGAGGACTGTTTGCGATTGATCGGTTATATTTCAGTGAAATGGGAAAGTATGACCCTGGACTGGAAATCTGGGGAGGAGAGAATCTAGAAATATCATTCCGGGTTGGTACTTCTCTTTCAGTTCGATCATTGGATGGAAGGATGTATGAGTATGTGCATGCATGCTCTCAGAAGTGTACTTGTCTTTATGTTGTCACTTGTTCATTCAGAACTTGATAAATTTATATAGCACCTCTTGACTATAAGTACTCAGAACACATCCAACCTAGGCGAAGAGTGCAGTTTCAAGCTTTTATTAAAATTTGAATTTTAAATCTGTAGCTGGTAGAAGGTGCAAGTGGCTGGTAATTTTATATGGACCCATCCATAATTGATCCTGCCACTGAATAAGCAAAATTTTACATTGTCAAAGTGTTAGTGAATGAAAATTGAACAAGAAATTCATTTAATGGAAATAAAGGATCTATGGTCACCAGAAACATCACAGCACAGTTCCTGAAAGTAGGCAGGCTCATTACTCAGCTGGCACAGCCAGATCCAAAGATAGTCTTAAAGCATTTGTATTTTCAGATAAACAGCTATTGATGTACAATTGTACATCACATAAATGATCAGAAACTTGCTCATCTGCAGCTGCCCTCATTAAGTACATATCGTAGCTGTCATATCTGCGAAATGGGAGACCTTCACAGTGGCACTGCTGATCTTTCTATTTATACAGACTAAAAATCTCTCTTGGTTGTATGTGTGCAATGTTCTGTGTAAACTGTGTATCTGTTTGTGAAGTGTAATCATGTGTGGTTGAGTCTTTTAGATATGGCAGTGTGGTGGACGCTTGGACATTCTTCCGTGCTCTCGTGTTGGTCATGTGTTTCGTAAGCGTCGGCCATATGGTTCTCCAGGCGGAGTTGATAGCATCATTCAGAATTCACTGCGAGTTGTTCATGTGTGGATGGATGAGTACAAGGTATTGCTCAATGCTCATCATTGTTAGCTTTTACACGGCTAACTAAGTAACTCATCAAGAAGGCTTAGTGATTATATGGTGATATCAGTCTCTTTCCTTTTACAAGCAGCATGTAAGTAGAGACTCTTCAGAGTTGCTCCTGGCCTAACAAACTAAACTAAAGAGTTCATGTCGCACGATGTTAGGATACTTTTTCCAGGAAGATCGATTGTCCTCAGTAAAACTTCTATATTTGTAGCATGAAAGTCTTGGCCAGTGGAACAATCAAGTTGCCTTGCACGACAGAGTGCAGAAATCTTTTCTTGGATATGGAAGAAACTGAGATACAAAACACTTCGAAATTTGATGGAGCACTAGTGATGTAGCTTTTCCGGAAAAGTATTTTGACGGAAAGTTTCCGGAAAGTTTCCGGAAACTTTTCGAAGAACCGGAAAATACATTAAACTCAGAAAATATAAGAATTTCACTCTCAGAAATTTTTCTTGTAGTTTAAACTCCTTTTATTTACAGTACTTCTGTCGATACAAACAATGTTGAACTTAAAAATAATTAATATGAGCAATAAACACTATTCATTAGCATTTCAGACTAGAGTAACCTATAGAAAACTAGTTGCTTGCATGTCTGCAGTCATCTCTGTTTCAGGAAATGTGTAAAAAACTGATATAAACATGAAGTAATCCAGCATCAATTTCTGTTTCTGTCTTATATTTTCATAACTCACAAATATGAAGGTGACTGAATGATAAAAAATATTTTCTCTAAATTTACAGCAAAGTTTAATTGCATTTAATTCCTAAATGTACCGGTATTTTTGGACTGTGTGAACAATTATCACTAACACTAGCAGTGCCATCTATTGAATAAATTATTACTTATAACCACCTAAGACTGCTTATAGTGATGGATGTATTTAGTAGCATTATATTGAAAGAAAATTTCGGACTCCTTAGAATTGAGTATGTATTTAATAATATTTCATTGGCGGAAAATACGTCTGAAAGTTTCGGGAAAAATATGAAACTTTCTGGACAATTTTTCCACCTCACAACACTAACTTCTGATAGTGATTGATGTATTTAGTAACATTATATTGAAAGAAAATTTCGGACTCATTAGAATTGAGTATGTATTTAATAATATTTTATTGGTCGAAAAATATGTCGGAAAGTTTCCGGAAAGATTCGTCGGAAAGTTTCCGAAACTTTCCGGAAAGATATGAAACTTTCCGAGGAAAGTTTCCGCCTCACAACACTATGGAGCACAGCCTTCTATTCTAGTCTGCTAAAGATTACACATTGGCATTGAGATCTTAACTCAATTCACTTTTACATTGTGTTGTATCATATTGTGTAAATTGCGTAGAACTTTCAAATTCACTTTTCTCTTTCCAGGAGTATTATTTCATGATCCGTCCAGATGCGCGTAACACGTCGTACGGTGACATCAGTGAACGGCAGGCGCTGCGACAGAAGTTTAACTGTAAATCATTTAAATGGTACTTGGACAATGTCTATCCAGAGCAGACACTTCCTTCCAAAGACAATCTGGCGGCTTTTCCAAAAGGTTTCTTGGCCGACGTTAATAAGTTCAAACCACCTCGAGTACTTCGCAAGGGATTAGTAAGAAATTTATTCTGCTTTCTGAATTTTGGTGGATGTTTGCATCATAACACCTTAAAATATTTTAAGTAGAAATCCCTTTGTAGTTTTTTCTGAGTTTTTCAAGATTTCCTTGTTAGAGTGTGCATGAATTAGAATACTTTTAATTGCTCGACCATTTCACCTATTTGCAAAATGTTAGTTGCTTCTAACAGTTCTTGATGTTGCTGTGCGGGATGACTTGGTTGTCGTGCTGGTCCGAACTGTGTTTTAACCTCGCAGTCCATCAGTCTGTCTTTCTAGAATAGGTTTCTTAGGTTTCGTACTGTAGTTGTATTTGAAAATCTAATGTAGAACCACTTAAAAGACAACTCAATCAGATCGGCTCCATTTGACTAAGAACTGGGATGTCATCAGTGGCCAAAAATAGTTTACAGAAAACAAGTCAAAAACTTACAAAATTATGATCATTTAAGGAAATTTTTTACTTTTCAGGCATTGCTTACATTTCATATACTTTTCTGCACCATGGTGCATTTACTAAAACAATTATGACTATTTTGCGTATGAAAATGTATTCTTTTGTGTTCCCTGTTACGATCTTTACCTCTAGATCTGACTTATTCACTCAGTTACCCTTTCTAAGTAATATTTAATTCTTTCCAGTGTTTGTTTGAGATATTAATTTGCTTTGTAGTATCCATACATCACACTTCGCTGTGACAGCAATGATCAGTCACAACAAATCTGTACATGTGAAGAATGCTTAAAAAAATAGCTAACATGCTGTAGGTTGACTTCTGGTTGTAGCTGATGCACAAGAATTCTCGGCTATGCGTTGTTTCTGATGGGAAAGTGTATGACAAAATGTCTCTGCTGAAACTGAATCCTTGTTCCGAAGTTAACCAAGATCAGGTTAGCATATATATGCAGTTCTGAAGCCACACTAGATGGCAGTTCCCAGGTATTGTAGCTTAACATTTTCAGTGATGATGCCTTACATGCGCTTATTCTTCTGGTCATGGAAAGCAATCTCATTACGTTGTGTAGGATTGATCAGTGGATTTGTCATGCCATCAGATGAGAAGCTTTCCTATCGCCTTTAGCCTGTCTTCTTTCTGTCTCTGCAGCCTCATGCATGCAACATTTATTCTCTCCAAACAATTTGGATTTGGAATGCACTTCTGATTAAAAGCAGCCATTGACTTGCTCTGAAGGCTAACAGTGCTACATAAATTTCAGTTTTACTTTCTTTTGTTTTCATGTTTATTTCAGTTATTTAGTAACCGATACTTAGCAGTCATGATGTACAAGTTTATTACAAATAATAACAAAGGTTTTTGTTTAAATTAATTTGAAAACAATTCTACCTGGCTTCTGACCATTGACTTTCAACTGAATCATTTCTGACTAGAGTTTCACTTGAAGCGACCATTAACTGTTGATAAACAATCAGAAAGACGTAATATAAGTTTTTCATGAGATTAGAATCATTAGATCATACCCATATAATACTCGCTTATTAATTCACACTGGCAATATTATTACGTAGTAGGATTACATACTATAGTAGTTGCAGTATATATAACAAATTTGACCAACATCGAATTTAATTGTATGGCAGCCTGCAAGGTGTCCAGTTTTCCAGGGCTTTTTAACGTGCAGTTGTACACAAAATGTGCAGTTGTAAATGAATTTGTGCAGTTGTAAAAACAAACATGTGCAGTGAAAATCATGAAAAACGGTCATTGTCAGTCGATTTAGGGTAATGTTTACCACAGAGGGCCGGAATAGAACGAAGGGGTTGTGCAGTGAAAAAATGGGTTTATACAATATACATTGTCTTTATTGGGTAAGTTCGGGGAAGAAAGACTAAAATAAGATTGTCAGATTTTACAGCCGGTGACTGGCGAATGACTAAAAAGTCATCAGAAATTTTGGGACCAAAGGCTGCAATAGATTAAAAATTTCTGGTTGTGCAGCTCTAAAAATTTCTTTAAAGACCCTGCAGTGGTCCTGCTGTTCAGTAAGAGAAAGAAACAGCATTCATAGGCTGCTGAATTAATGAATTTCAAAGACAGGGTAAAACATTAGCATGATGACAGACAGTGTTTGTATTGTCTGTCTAGATGTGGTATGAACTGGAGCATTCATATCTGCAGCTGGCTGGCCTGCTCTGCCTTGACTTTGAGGATGTGCGTGAAGGTCGATCCTATCCAAAGCTCAAGAAATGCCACTTCTCTGGAGGCACCCAGGAATGGAAGTGGACCAATGTGTCAAGGGTAAGTACCCCCCCCACTGGAAGAAGAAGTCATGTGTAGATCAGGGACAGAAAAATATCCCAATGGGATATTGCGTGCACATGTAAGGAATTGCAATTGCTATGTAATACATTGCTGTTTTGTTTATCTTCAAAATTATGGTTTTAAGATTGATGGACATTTATTTGTTTGAGCTGAAGCACAAATATGATAAAGGAAATCCCAACAACTGGATAACTATTCCCTGCAAATTATGCAGCAAGTTGTTTTTCAGGTTCATCTGAATAATCTGTGTTAACGTTCTATGAGACAGACAATGTCAAAAGCAACAACCAGCGTCAGTTCTCAAAGTGTTTGTTACCCTTTCCGATGTATTAAATTTTCTATAGAGTGAGCAACTCATTGAAGGGCAATTCTGTCATTTGATGCAAACAGGAGAAAGGTTCTATGCTGCTGAATCCTGCATCTGGCAAATGTCTTTCTGCAAATTCCAATTCGCCTGGAACCTACTTGTCACTGGAGTTCTGCAACACGATTACTAATCTGCTATTTGAAATTGTGAGTAGCTTCTTATTTGGTGGATGCTAAATTTAGGGGCATTTCGAACAGAAGCACTACTTAATTATGCTTAGGCAGTATACTATAAACAGAAATTATTAGCAGTAATTTATAACTGCCATCCATATGACCAATAAACTTTCGTTGTTTTAAATTATATTTTTATGTAATCAGTTTTTTTATAATGGAACTACTTTATATTAAATCCATTGATGCAAAGACAGGCTAAGCATCCTCTTTTTGTGAACTACTATTTTGTGTCAAATTTTTGCATTAAGTGTTTTCCACTAGAGTTTATTAATATTTTCAACGGGTGCTATTTTACTTCTGACAATTGATGCGACATTTTTGGGATGCGTTGCTTTTTAGATCATAGCACTTGGCAAATATAGTACTGCATTGCCTTTGCACAAAGTGATAGTTGTAATCGCACATTTATGCAAACCCACTTCAACAGAAAGTTTTCAGAATACTTTATGTTACCAAGACAAAATATTTGAGACCTTTTGTCCTTAGTTTTTGACACGTTAACATTGGTTTTATATTTGTTTTTAGTGCACTTTTCTCATCCTAAAAGTGTTTAAATAATGGCACCAATAGTACATGATTATCAATCTGTTTGGTGGAAACAGTTAGCAAATATGTTGCAGATGTAAATAATATGTAGAAATTGTAGATAGTGGCAGCTGATTGGTTTGGTATTATTACTAATAGGTTTGTCAGTGGTAACCAATAGGTTTAGTTTCTGTCATGATTGTTTTGATATGTGGCTACACTTGATATGTGTCCTCGTTGGATGATTGTCAATGCTTCGTAATAAGCACACTTGTCTATTTAGATCCAGATTTTATTTCCACTTTGCTTTGAATTTATTATGCATCGTTGTTATGGCAGGATACGATATGGCATGACATTTTAAGGTGGGCACAGTTTTATGTATCCAGCATGATTTCAGATACTATAACATTCCTTTCTGAAATTTGTCATTTATGCAGATTTCCTAATCCGCAGTAAGCTGCAGCATCATCTGAAATGTGCCGTCATCTGCATTACATCAACCGGCATTCACAGTTCACCCTCGTCTGTTCAAAGATCGAAGTTCATCAGGATATTCACCATTTATTTTGTTAAAAGTTGTGCTGATAATAGCAATGCTGAGAAAGAGAAGCATTGCTTGGCCAGAATACTCGCAGACAAAAGTCTGTAATTGTATAATCGTAATTGAGCACGGTCACTGGCCGTTCAATAATTATTCCTCTGGTGCCTTGCTGTCATGCGTTAACACAGGAACACCGTGTATTCATCCCTTTCGCAATCTGATCAGCTCGTTGGCATTCCAGGTGTCTCTTTAAAATCTGCTCAAATTACTTTTCTTATTATGTTAAAATGCATTTTCTGTTCAGATCCCTTCGATGTTCAAAGTGAGGGATTCCTTAAATGTGATTTACAGATACATGCAATAGGATGGATTTGTCTGGTATGGGGGGAATAGTGAATGTGCATGGACTCTAGTTTTGTCACTGAGCATTCTAGCCACAATAATATCTAAAATAATTTTGTGGTAGTTGTTGCTACTTTAGCTTTGGCTGAAGGTACACTTAGCAGTTACTTTGATAATGAACAATTTCAATAGCATGTTTTAGTGAAAATGTTGCCATGGGCAGTTGGGCACTTCTTGGCATTACCCAGTTCCATCAACAATTGAATACCATCCTCTTCAACCGTGATATTACATTAAAAGGTCAGAAGTGCCTTTGAAAAATTCCCTGAGAAGAGGGGCACTGTACACTGTGTACATATATGCTGTTGCAAAAATTGAGTTTGACATATTGTTTTAAAAGTAACGCAACTGTTCAGTGCCAATTATTATTGAAATACATATTCATATTCGGCTTCTGCTCCACCGATTCCTAGATGTAGGCCCAACTTATTGTACTGGTATGACTGAGATTTTTATAATTGCCTGTCTCGCAACAGATTGACAGTCCACTGAGCTGATTAGTACACTATACGTGGAAGGTATTCGTCAAGGTTTGTCGCATACACTTGCAAATTGTCCTAACCCACATACTGCTGCAGAAGGAACTCAACCAATCAGATATAATGTCACATCTGTGAGTTCAGTTGTAAGCTTCTTATGTAATAAGTGTACCTGAAATTTATTAAAACTGGCTTCAGTATAATATAAATTATCACACAACACGGTAGGGGATATTGATCCAAAAATTAGTTTTGCAACAGGATGTAAACTTTTTTTAAATGACCTTTTTATAAGGTGGATCTTGATGTGACTACAATTTACTGAGTTGTAACAAGTTTCTCATGTAATGATGTTGATCTGATATTATTTTATTCCTTTTTAGATAATGTTGTTATCATTTTATTCCCATCTCATGATTTATTGTGTTGGTGGTTATTTTTGTTGCTGGATTTATGTAAATACTTTTTCAAAGCACACAACAGTTCTCATAAGGAAAGGGTTACATGATCTGTGTGTGATGTGATGGATGCTTTACGGGCATGATCGGGACTTTAACCCGAGTGTTGTTAGTATGGCTTTCCATATTTGAATTTCATGATCGAACGGTGTGAAAGGCGGTAATTACATACATATCAGATCTCTCCATCTTCCGTGGTTCAGATTTAGCCAGGACTAAGTCCTGTTGCGCAAAGAAGATGTCGTGGATGCACTGAGCCTCCTCTCATGCATGCACCCAAAGTAATTAAGTAATCTGTTTGTGTGAGACAAATAAATGCCCCACTTTACAAGAAGAATGCATACAATAATGAAAAGTAGCACTATGTCAGCATTATCACAATTTTGTATTTGTACTGTGAGCAAATGGGTTTGTGTGTTGGTCACATGTAGTGCACTGTCGTAATCTACTAGACATTTCCAGTTCAAATTCAGGCACTAGGAAAGCATAGGTAGGTCACAGTTGGTGCAGTCTAAGTCCCTGACGTTTCCTAGTCACTATACTGCAATCGCATTTGCAGATTGCCTATGTGTACTGTTGTCATGTCTAAAACAGCTCAAAGTTTATCAGGGTCTAACAGTTCATTACTTGACTCAGCATCTGTTAATTGTTTTAGAGTTTTGCTAACTGTTCAAACTTACTGTTCAATCACTATATTTTATAAAATTGTATCTTGACCTGTTCAGTACTTCAAATTTTCAATCTATTTCCTTTTTAAATTTATAAATTCTGAGTTTTCATTTTAATATTTAGATATGCTGCTTCTACCAAGTCTCATATTTTATTGCTTAAACAGAATCTGAGGAAGGTGTGGAATGAAAAAACTGTCTTGATTGGTAGATACAATTAGGAAGAAGAGGTTTGTGCAGGTTTGGTAAAGTGCTGGATACTCACTATTCATATCATTTTTTGACGTGCAGGCTTATGCTCACTGCTTTGCGACTGATGCAGTGTCCACTGTATCTCTAATGTCCAATGCCATTGATGCTCTCTCATCATGAATGGCATCTAATTGTTTGTTACTAAATCCCTCTAAAACTCGGTTCATCTGGTTTGGTACTCGTAGGCAATTGGCATCCATTGACCTGCACCTAATAGCAGCACTTTCCCTGATGTCTCGTGCTCTCTCACAGTGCGAGACCTTGGAATTACTTTGGATCAATAGCTCAATTTCTCAAAGCATATCAATATGGTCACTTGTAGTTGCTATTACCAGCTTCGGCAACTCCGAGTTGTCTCAAGATCCCTCTCTCATAGTGCTACTCTGACAGTTGCACATGTCTTTGTCACCAGTAGAATTGATCACTGCAGTTCGGTACTCGTGGGTCTGCCACTTGGACTAATTGGGCGCCCTGAACGAGTTCTTCGTTCAGCTGCTCGCCTCATTGGCATCGTTACTAAATATGCCTCCGTCTTTGTTTATATGCGTGACGTTCTTCACTGACTCCCTGTTTCACAGCGCATCTCCTACCGAGTTGCTGCACTTGTTTGGCGATGCCTTCTTGATTGTGCTCCATCATACCTGTCTAGCCTTTGTCGACCTGTCTCTGACCTGCAGCCCGTCGAGCTCTTCGCTCTGCAACAACCGGGAAGCCTTGGTTCCTCGAGCTCGCACTTCTACCAGACAGCGCCAAGCCTTCCTATTATGGGTCCCGCTATCTGGAATGGCCTCCCATAAACCTTGCAACTTATGCCCAGGCTAAATTCACCTGCTTTTTATAAGTTGCTCAAATCCTATTTTTTTAACTGTGGCTGGGCTGGGAGCGCCTCTGAGTAAGTTTCTTGAAGAGGCGCTATATAAATTCTCGAAATGAATGAATGAATATCAACCACAATTAATTTTTATTAGAGCTTGCATCTAACGAGTGCCTGTAGTTATGTCGTGTTGGTTGATTGATTGACTCTGCATAAACTGGTTCTCAGACTCAATTCTTGATTGCTGCAGATTTACTGTTAGAATACAGTTCAAGTAAAAAATGATAATGTGACGCAATTAGGTACTGTGATGAAGGATTTTGTGGGTTTGCTTTACATATGCGTATACTAAAGTTTGCAATGTATGTTATACTTACAAAGAACATGTACTGACTGTGGTACCATTGCTCTGAATACTTTTCTAATACTATGTGATTGCATTTGAGTCATATAAAGTGCCGAATTGTGGTTATTATTAGTATTTAGACACTTCTAATGATGTAATTTTATGAATTCAATTTTAAAATGTGGCTGACGAGAATACAGTGAAGTTTTGTAAAAAGAAATGAGAAAGACAAGCAGTGGCGTAGCCAGGAATTTTTGATGGGGGGGGTTTATGGCCGGAAACCCTGTTTTTTGCTATTTTTTCTTACTTAAATGGAAAAATAACTTTTAAAAAACCTTTTTTCCGGAGCCAATGGGGGGGTTTTAACCCCCGAACCCCCCCCCTTGCCTACGCCACTGAAGACAAGAGAATCCAACAATCCTCAAATCTGGCATTATGAATTCCAAAGATGAGCACCAGCATAAGGTAGCAGTGAATAGGCATCAACAAACCAGGAAGTTGATCTTCAATTTTGTCATTTTGGGATGAAGTGCAGTTGGAATGCTTAAGTTAGAAGGGTTGTTTAGTGCTAGACACAAAGTACGCTGTATACAAGGACAACTGTAAACATGGACCCATGATTGAAGTGGAAGTGGTATCAGGTAAGTTTGAAGACATAAAGTCTGTAATTGAAGATCTTGGCGGAAACCGAGGCTAGCAGCGGCACGTTGCAATGACTGAACATTAGGAGTCGTAAAGCAATGAGGAAATAGAACCAAGCATTGAATTGCAATAGTCCAGCCATGATAAAGCAAGTGACCTGACAAGAGTTTGAACAGCATCATGTTATAGATATTGATGAATAGTTTGAAGTTGCCTCATGATAGGTTGCAAGATTGTATAAGGTTGTGATTCTAATAATTATAATCGACCTTGAATCTTCATTAGTCGGATCTAGATCCCGAACTTGAAGCACTGACCAGTAGAACCTATTTATCATCTAGCAATATAGAAATGCTAGGCATAATATGGGAGGACTGCTCCAGAGAACTATTGTTTCATTTTAATACATAGTCAGTTTTGAGATATGCTATCAGGAATACATTCAGACATTTGACACTTTAATCATGAGCTCCATTGGTTTCCCAGTAATGTATTGTACATGCTCACTGTCAAGGTGCAAAAGACCGGAATGTAGTTGAGTGAACTAGATAGAATGAAAATATTTGAAAGTTGTCAGTATATTTGTGATTATGATTGCATTTTATTGTAATTTGTGTTACATTCTGGTGCTAATTAATATTTTGGAGTTGTGCTACTGGCCATGTTGTACCCAAATGGTTTTGTACATTATGTGAAAAGTTAAAACTGGTTGAGTATAATCATCATGCAGTATTGTTATAATAATAATAAGTGGTATAGTGATAAGATACAAATGGTATACAGATGATACCAAGTTGTAAACACCAAGTTGTAAATTTGAGAACATTGTCGATGTCATCTGCTTATATGTTATTATATGTTCCATGTTTAGAACAACAAAGTCTTTTGAGTGCAATCTCTGCAAAGAAATCTATAATGGCATTTTTTGTGATGATTTGAGTTGAAACAATTGTTATAACCTCATCTGGGATATTACATAATAGATTAATATACATGCATATCGTGAATAGTTCCTATTGGTACATGTGCACTTGGAAAAACTGTACTTACTACATGTAACTTTTAATGCCGGTATTTGCATCAGTTGACATTGTGTGTAAAGCGTCCTAGAAGTAGCTTGCAACTGACAATGCAATAGAGAAATTGTCATAATTACTTGGGGAAAAATTGTAGTATAAAATAAACAATAATCATGATACTATGGGTAAATGGTAGACTAGAGACATGTTGGAAATATTGTAATGAAAGTTGTTATTGTAAATTAATACATACCTCAAGTGAAAAACCAGTTTTATTTGAAGGTGTTGAAATCTGCAAAACTCTAGATATATTGAATAAAAACTGTTCATATGAATTCTTGAAATTTCTGCTTTTAATGGCTGCTTATGTTTTCCCTGTCTGATTTTGATGAAGTGTTTTATTTGATATTAATAATGCGAAGTTTTCACTGTTCAGTAAAACACCATTAACAAGCGACCAATGGGAGACACGCCATCAGAACAACTTGTTACGTGCGAATAGTTTAATAAGTCTACTAGCAAGCTGTAGCAGTAATTTACACGTGTTGCCTACCTTTGCACAAATGTACATGTATAGTCGGCAAATCTCAAATCTTATTATTAGCTAAAAAAATTACCCTTTACATACAAAAAACATGCATTTTTGTAGAAGAAACGAGAAAAGAAACTATGATTATTCTACGGTGTAGGAAAGGTTTTCCATGGGTCTTAACTTGCACCTGCATCCCTTTCTATCATCATCTATGGCAATCATTATTGCAAGTGGTGAGGCAGTGCCGCAGTGCATCAAAGGCTTAAACATCCCTTGGAAGAGAGAAGAACAGCACGACTGAGCAGTAAATAAAGGTCACCACAGGCAAAGGAGAGAGAGCGAAGAGTGGCTGTATTTGATGAACTGTCACATAAGACTTTGTCCAGGTTTGGCAATGCAAGATAGTGAGAGTTGTGTTGTCATGTGTGTGTTGATGTTTGCCAAAGAATCCACATGTGTCAATGGAGGGGGTCAACAAAGGCTGTAGAAGGCTGGTTTCATCCTTTCTCCAGGTCTTACAGTGGTGCTTCATTCCCTTGTATCAGTGGCGGTTCTACCGGGGGGCTGGGGGGCTACAGCCCCCCCAGCTGAAAAGTTAGCCCCCCCTAGATTTTCCTAGCCCCCCCTATACAAATGTTAGCCCCCCCAGTTTAACGCTTAATCAGCTATATAATATTGCCTACAATGTCTGTTGGTACCAATTAAGGCCTTCTAATTCACTAATTCTTAGATGCTGTTCTGTGAAGCTTTGGTACTGTAACACAGCAATAATTATCACCTTTCACATACGGTTGCTTCAATGAGAATGCTCAGACACAAGCACATACATGTATCTATCTATACTAATAGCTGCCCTTCGACTACAGAGGACCCATGGGATGTTCAAGCCAAAGTGAAGAACTAATAACGGCTTCAGCGGCTGAGATTAAGCGATACGCCAGCACTTATAATTACCCTGTATGCCGTAGTGACATGCACCAGCTTCATCCTTAGCTCACGATGACAGCGGGGCGGCCACAAGCCCCAGCATCTGCAGCAGTACAGATGGTCAGAGGAGGCCAGGCCAGATAAGATTCCATGTGTACTATAATAGTGTATACTGTATGCTGTACAGGCCTAATTATAATTATGTGCATTTGCGTAAGCTGGACAGTGTGTACTAGAACCCGTTTGGAGCACTCACATGTGCACATCATTATAAATGGACAAATTCGACAAGTGAGAATTGAAAAGAGAAAAGTTGATGAGTTAAACGCCGAAGTTTTCGACAGAAATGTACTGTAGGTCTACTGTCTTTTTAGAAAAGCTAAAAATGTTGGTTTTGACAAAAGTTAGACATGATACGTTTTTCTTCGATGTGTTAATTGTAATCCTCAAAGATAGAATTGAGATACAAGTCTTTCTCAGAATCTGTTGCACTGTTCTTGATTCATCATTGTAGGCCTAACTGTGACTCATTGACACAAGTTTTGTTCAATGAAAACTTATTTATTCATTCGTTCATTCTTTTCATTCACTAAAATTTTTGTACTTTAAAAATCATTCTTTTTAGGCCAATGGAATGTCAGTCAGATAGCCTGATATCAATTTTTATGTGAACATATTGCTGAAACGGGCAACGTGGGGGCCAACACACTCAACTGCGTGAACATATACAATATACATCCATGGGAAGGGAGGGGCTAATGCAAATTTTAGCCCCCCCCAGTTTAAAAAGTCTAGAACCGCCACTGCCTTGTATGGTGTCCATGTGTGTGCATCAGTCATACTTGGATAATTTTTATGTACTTGGCATCTTGTTTCTTGAAATACAGGGTTGGCATATCTGGCTTGCATCTGCATGTGACAAATGGCACAAATTTCAACAGCAATTTCAACATAAGTCGTCATTTCATTAAACTACCACATGTTAATAAATCTCATGCATTAACCCTCAGGCTACCAAGCTTTTTTGTAACACTGACTACCAAGGGGGGGGTGGTTACCACCCCCTGGATTTTGGGTTTGGCTTGAGATATCATAACTTGTAATACACCATTGGATTCAGCATTCATTTCTGCACAAAATGATATATTTGGGTTTAGAAAATATGAATGCACCTCGAAATTATGAATTTTTTACCATGGGTACCCGTCGATTCCACAAAATGTATACTTTCGCATAGGGAATATATTAGAATCTGTGTGTTTTATACATGATTTATATATAAAAAGTAGTTTACATATAATAAAGTCCAATATTCAACTATAAAAACTAGTAATAAGTCTGTTTTATGTTCAATCAAAACAAAAAAATGTTGTAGCCGCTGAAAAACGTTTACGCAGACATATCGGCTTGCGTTGTAAAAAAACCCAACATTTTCACACATTTTAATTTATTTTGAGCACTTCCGGTCATCAAATGACAAATTATTTAGTATCAGAAAATAGCCCTAAATGCCCTCTACAGAACGGCATAATTTATTTCTATTAAAAAATAAATTATGGATAAGTTATAATAGAAAAAACATGACAATTTTATGAAAATAAAACACCTTTATATATATTTTAATTTATTTTGAGCACTTCCCGTTGTCAAAAGACAACTCAATGAGCATGGAAATGTAGCCCCATATTCCCTCTATAGAATGATATAATTTGTGTCTCTTAATATTAAAGGGCGGAAAAGTTACAGACGATATTCTAGGGGGTGGTATTCCCCCCCGTACCTTGGGTATATCGGGTGTAACGTTTGAACGGTAGGGGGCATCATCAAACATTTTAGCTCAAAATGTGTCCCAATGAACCCTCTACAGCTACCTATTTTTTCAAAATTTTATTCAGACGGAACGCGTTTGATTTGCGAAAAACCTAGGGGGATGGCAACCACCCCCCCTTGGTAGCCCGAGGGTTAATCTCTTGGTGCTGGCAATGGCAGGCCTGATGACACTATGTGTAAACCAAAATTGTGTGATAATGGTGCGCTCGTTAAATGTGTTTCACTATAATTTGTGACATCTTATGAGCTTGTGTGCCTTAGTATTCTTTGGCAGGCATGTTAAACAATGATCCATATATTATGTATTTGAGACATTGTAATATAATTGAGATGATATTGCGAATGTACTGCATGTATATAATTAACCAAAGACACTTGTAAGTTTTTATTTTGTGACAATTACCAACGTGGCTGTCGGTAAGTAAGTCAGGAGCATGGCACCAAACAATGTTAAGCACAGTTAATTGTATTTACGGTAAATGGGTGACCAATAATCTTCATCATCATCAAGACCAAGAGACCCGTGCTCGCTGCCATCCTCGTTATTCCTCGCCACTTTTCTCTTTCCAAGGCCGCCTGTGTCAGGTCTTCTATTGGCACTCTGCACCAGTCTGTTATGTTTTCCAGCCATTCCTTGTTTGGTCTACCCCTCCTGTTGACTCCTTCCATTCTTCCGAACATCACCCTCTTTATTTTTCTGTCATCACTCATTCTGCATATGTGAGCAAAAGCTCAGCTTCCTGGTTTCCAACAATACAATGCAGCTATATTCGATATTGCCATCCCTCTAAAGTTCAGAGGTGCACACACGACCAGACGACAAAATAAATGGTCCTTTACACACAATTATTATGTGTAAAGGATTTATACACAACTTCCTTGGATGAGAATCACAAAATGTGTATCACAAAAATGTATGTAAGTATATGAGCATATGAAATAAAAAAGTTTCCATTTGTTATCCAGTGCTGTTTCCAGTCTTGAAAGCAAGTTGCTACAACACATATATGCACACTGCGGTAACTTGCTTCCAGGAATACCTAGTATTATTAGACTGGTAGGAAGAATGAAGATGCGAGCAAAGCTAGGTCTATTTACACCAGGTTATGAAGTGTGATCACAGCCAGTCCTTGGCAACTTCATTGCTGATTAAAGAACTTACAATTTCAATTGCAGCATTGTTTTTATAAGTTGGTATAAGTGCAATGCATATGAGCTATCCTGCCCTACCTACTGTCAGGTGATCTCCTTAATATTAAGATTAAATTAACTGAAGTTTTGAAAGAAAATTTAAAATTGTGTGTGAAAGAAAACCACACACAAGCACAAAGTCCAGTTATGTGCTGTGATAATAAGTCAGTTCCAGCACTAGAATCATAATCAACAGAAGTTCTGGAGACTTCGTTTCCTCTGAGAAATATGTTTGCAGATGAGTATGAAGTGAAACATTGATTTTAAAGTTGCACTCTTCACTTCAGCAGCTGCTCTACTCTTGGTCCCAGTTCGACTTTCCCACATGATCAAATTCAACAGAGACTTGGATAGCTCCTCTTCTCGCATCAAATGAACATCTTCCAGCTCTATCCTAAGAACGGATGGTTTTGAATTCCATGCTGTGTTGCAGGCTTACTTTTGTTGCAGACGACGAATAAAAGTCACTTCACTTCTGTTGGTTATACCATAGCTACAAAAGATCGACATTTTGTAGGATTTTATCAAGTATCACGTTACTATATGCATGCATATAGCATAGCTCACAGAATAAAAATGTCATAAATATATCCTACATGGTAATGCATAAATAAATTAAATATTAATGTTCCACTGTCAGTTCATTTGCAAATCGAGTGCTAAAATGTAGTATATGAAGGACTATGTGTTGAAACAATCATTATTCGCTGTTTTAACTATCTAAATCAGTTTAAATCAATCTCCTAATTCTGTGAATTTGCAAGTGGCATACTCAAAGTTATTAGAAGCTGGTAAACATCAATAAAAATAGCATTTCATTACCTGAGGGCAAAAGATCAAATGAATAACCGCCTTGCAGAAAATGATTTGACTTTGATATTCATTTTGTATTAAAAACCAGTGAAGACAAAATGGCCTTCAAGACAATGTTCAATGATACGACATCATAGTAACATTTGTCATATTATTACGGTGACTCATGTAGTCAACTGGAGAAAAGCAAGACTGAAAAATTATGAAAAACTCACTCTTTTAACAACTTAGCATCTTCTGTCAGCTTCTGACCATCAAAATACAACCAGTATTTCTTCCATATGTAACGCCTGAAATACATTTGGTCATGAAATTTACGACAAAGTCATGATGTAACTCGCAAGTCACCATTAGAATGTCAGCAAAGGTTATTTTTAGACTGCACTTTGTCACGTTTAATCTCAGATTTCCACAGCATCCAAATAAGTCAGGTAACCACTTTGGTCACAGGTGTGCACTCGGTCAAAACAAAATTGACAGACAGGCAGGCACCCAGAAGGCTAAAGAGGGTGGTATTTAAAAAAAGTGGTGCTGCAAGAGAGGTAGGGTAAGAAAGAGGAGGAATCAGGATGTAATTTGTGGAACTGAGACATTTTAAGGAGGATGGTATACAAAGGTGATGCATTAATCTCCAGTGGAGCATAAAGCGTTCAAATGCATTTGGCATTGGAATCATCGAAGAGAAGCATGTACGGGTAAGTGTCAGTTGTGATTTGATTTAAGACAGAGAAGGGTGGATGACTTATCAGATATTAAATGGTGGTTTAGATGATTGGAGCCAAGTTTAAGTGAGAGCAGGAATATCATCTACCTTATTATCCAAGATAATGTAAATGAATATGTTATAGTTTTAAGGCCATGAGATCCCAGTTTAGCTCAATCTCACCAAACAAGCAGCAGCAAGCAAACTAACAACAAGAAATTATTATTTTTTAATCTTGCGTGTAAAAAACTTTCAATGAATATTTTAGATCAACAGTTCTCAACCTTTGTAGTGCTGTGACCCATTGATAATATTTCCAAAGTTGTTGAGACCTCAAAAATAAAACTCATTGGGCGACTCCCATTTACTGCATTTCTGCATTTTCTGATGCATTTCACTTCTCACCAGATGATAATCCATACCAATCATGCTTAGTAGCATAATCACTCATTAATCAACAAAACAACTTGTAAGTTTCTTGGTAAAAAGCTTAAAAATAAAATTAGCTGCTGCCATCTATCGAATGACAAGTAAAAAAATCAATAAAATTTCACTTTAAGCTGCTCTAGTGTAGCATAGTAATCATAATTACATAAAATTGAATATTAAGACACTACGACAGCTGACAAACTTTTCTACAAATTTCTTAAGGTTCCAGCTGAAACCTTGCAAATCCCTGAGGGGGAGGGGTTGTAACCCAGAGGCAGAGAACCACTGTTGCAAATGAATCAGAGAAGTAATGCATGTGTTACCAGCTGATGTGTTGAGTAAGATTTTCTCTTGCATGTCGCAAAATTATGTGACGTCGAATTGCTTTCTTCAGTTCCAAGACAGTTGCATTCTGAGTGACAACAACAGCTAAAAACAGACAATACTGTACACTAAAACGTTAGCATGAAGATATCAACAACAGCTAAAACAGCCAAAACTGTACACTAAAACATTAGCATGAAGATATCTTAGAAGTCATGCAATATACGGTACAGTTTCTTGAATATAATTAGGTAATTACAGGTTCTAACTTTCCAAATCCTCTCTCTCTTTAGGTTCTCTGCCCTTCGGCAGGTTCCAACCTCCAATGACGCCACTCCTCTCTGTGCTGTGCCTTTTCCTTCAGTTTGCTGTATCCACTGACCATAATCCCTCCGAGCATCATTTGCCGCGGTCTTCCTCTCCCTCTCTTTCCTTCCATTCTCCCTTCTATGATTTCTTTCAGGAGGGAGTCTCCTCTTAACACGTGCCCAACCCAGTTCTTTTGTCTTTCTCTTATTGTTGTTATTAACGATCGCTTTTCACCAACCATTTGTAGTACTTCCTCATTCGTTAAATGCTCCGTCCAGCTCACCCTCTCCATCCAGCTCACCCTCTCCATCCTTCTCCAAATCCACATCTCGAAAGCCTCTAATTTCTGCATATCCTCCTTCTTGATAGTCCAGGTCTCCGACCCATACAGTGCCACACTCCATACCAGTGTTTTGACCAGTCTTTTCTTTAAGCCTTTGTTTAATCCTCCTCTCAACAATTCTCCTCTTTTCGTGAATGCATCCTTTCCCATTGCTATTCTTCGTTTCATATCGCTTTGGCACCTTGCATCTGCTGTTATCATGCTTCCCAAGTAACAGAAGCTCTTGACCTGTTCCACCTCCTCGCCGTTGATTTTTATTTTTCAAATCCTAAAAAGGCATAATAATAAACTGCACACTTTGAACCAAAAAATATTTCAAACAGAACTAATTCAAAAGACAACAAAAACAACTAGCACTTTCATCATATCAGTAGCAGATGCTTACGCAGAATGACATCGTCCGCTCGCCTAACATTGACCGTCATTGCCTGTCCATGTTCAAGAGCAATGTAAGAGTTCACTTCTTCTAACGTAACAGCAGTGTGCAGGTCACAAAGGAATGGATCACCCTGCACAAAGGAGAAACATGACAAAGCAATAAAGTTAAAGGGTAAACATTTATTGATTACTGGTATGTGAAAGTGCTAATGTTGCCATTGCAAATTATATACCATTTTCGCTGGTGTCATTGCTTACATCCTGAAGTGTGACAAATAATCTGGCAGCTAAATTCCACTATCTGGGACACTGGTGTACAGTGCAGTCATTTATACTGTTACTTGATCCAAAAACCCATACCTAAACTGCAGATGCTGTACAAAGATATCAATCTGAAGAGTGCTCAGTCACTTGTGCAAAACCTGAGAAACAGTTCAAGATGTGAAGTGCTGGCAACTTCCTATTTGTAGGCTTGGAATAAAAGGCTGGCAGCCTTTTATTCTGTACCCTTCCCTATCTGTACCCTTCCCATCAACAGCATATTTCAGTGCATTCATGTTTTCATTCCATAGTTAGGTTCACTAGGAAGCACAAGAACAGTAGACATTTTAAAACATCTATGATCTTTCTACCCTGGCTTGAATTTCCAGCAAGCCACCTACAAGACTCTTTCATATACTAGATGTTCAGCACAGTTCAATACATTGCAATTTAAATCTTTGCAACTGTGTACAGGCATTGAATTAGTTTCACAGCCCATAGGGCCCTACTTTCGTAGAAATAGCTTAAAGCAAGGACTGCTTGGCATTCATAATGTGAAGGACTTTGTAAGTCAGATGGTCTAACTAGATGTTACTTACAACGATGATTTCAGCCAAAGCATCCTTGAACTGCTCCATTGCCTCCTGGTGTGACATTCCTTGACCATCTTCCTCCTCCTCGTCTGATTCTTTGCTGCAGCTACTGTCTGCTTTACCCTGACCATCATCTGCCTCATTAGATGGTCGTATAACAACCGACTCCAAGTTACCGTCTCTGTCCATCTACTTTAACCAAAAATTAAACTAATAATTTAAGAAGCATTTTACAATGACAAAATGTATATGGCATACAGTATCAGTTGCATCAAATGACTACAAGCTACAATGAGAAAATGAACTAATCGGCTAATCTCCGGAATAGCTCATTAGAAAAGGATAAATTGGAAAGGTTGCTATTGGTCATGTATGCCAAGCCTTGCCAAATGTTTCCCTCATGACATCTAAAACCACACTACTTCCCTTCTCATGCTGATGTTTCTCTGATTTCATATATAAAAAAAGAAAACCTGTAGAAAAACTCAATAAACACTTGCTCTCACCATATTTACAAGCATTATAATGATGTCATGCATGACATGAGAATAGGCATGTTAGAATTACTTCTAAGGGTATCATCAGCTAAAAATTGGTATGCTTTCGTGAACAAGACCAAATAAGGGTAATTGGGTAGTTTAGCGTCCCAAATTATTTTGACCATTTCTTTGCAATAATAACTGAAAGACATATACAATAACACATATTTAATTGAGGAAATCATAAAATGTGTGCTTGAAAACCTCAAGGAAGTCCCACACGGGGTAACTATCGCGTAGAAATGGAAGCTGTATGACGATTTCTTATGGTTAAAATGATGAAAAGAACGCTTCAAAGATGGAAGCTGGATCAAGGTTCTGTAATAGTAGTTGAAATAGAAGCTGGATACAAGTTTTCATCGATCTGAAATAGAAGCTGGATTCACGAATAGCACGATAAAGAAGTGGAAGCTGGATGAATGTTTTTATAGATCTAAAAAATAGAAGCTGGATTTATGAAAAGAACGATAAAGAAATGGAAGCTGGATGAAGGTTCCAGTTTTGATAAAGTAGAAGCTGGATTAACGAGAAATTCCAAGCCTCAGCAATAACCAATAAATGGCCGACGATTTGGCCTCTGAGTCGTTACGGCAGATTATGGTGTCTGTAGTGAAAGTCGCCGAGAAATTTGTGAATATTTGTTAGTCTTTTGAAGTCGTGATTGCTTCTCTGACTTTGTCGTCTCTGTTTTCATAATGTTTGGACGGGATTTTGTATCGCAAGTTCGTGTGGACCTAAGCAACGGGCGTTCGCCATTGGACGGGTCTACTTCGTCTTCCGCAGGGGATGCCAGGTTGGTCAGAATACCATCATATCCGCCAGCAATTTCTTGATGTGCGGACCTAAGGAAACCGGCGTTCACCAGTTAACGGATCTATTTCGTCCTCCGCAAGGGATGCCAGTTTTGATCATACCATCATATCCGCCAGCCTGCGATTCAATTACCGGACTTGCATATTACACGAATGAGACGATGAAACGAGAGAAGGATTTTATGCTTCATTTACTGTCTTTCAGCGAGGATTGTACCGTTGCGGTGCTACGTGTTTGCGATAGTTCTACTCGTTGCTGTTCTTTGCTTCGACCACCAAGCAGAGACTCAAATATTCCGATCCTAAACTCAACATCGTACGAGAAACTTTCCGGCTGGACTCTTATGTCTTCATCGGAGTTCATTCGATTGCGACTCGTGTTGTTGTTTTTTGGCTGCGTTATTACACTCAGATGACTTTGCTTGCTGTAGCGACTGTTAACATCATAGGCCGTGCGCTTTTGTGCAAGACGTGTCTTGTTAAAGCGCGTTAGAAATAATAAATTGTATTGTATTGTAACCTGAATAATTTGGGACGCTAAACTACCCAATTACCCAAATAAGTACCTGTGAAAATAATTGCTGTCTAAATAGCAGTGGGATTTATTAAACGAATTATTCCGAAGTTAGATATGCAGAAATAATTTTGGTTTCACTCACAAGTTACAAATATAGTC
This sequence comes from Lumbricus terrestris, assembly GCA_949752735.1. Lineage (NCBI taxonomy): Eukaryota > Metazoa > Annelida > Clitellata > Crassiclitellata > Lumbricidae > Lumbricus > Lumbricus terrestris. Next base: position 29,772,407 of record OX457041.1, on the reverse strand, counting down.
TGAAATAGATTTCGGGAATCCTGAGAAGTTCAATTCATGTATTGGAATTGGAGTTCGAAGATTCGCTGCTCACCGGGGATTTCCACTCTGGATTTGAAAAAAGGTCAGATCCGGTTGAAAAAAAGGCTAGAAAAGGCTAGATTGACGATTTCCCTGAAAACTACATAGATTTTTCCAATTTTCTGGCTTGAAATTTCTGACGACTTTTTTCAGTCGTCCGATGACTAAAATTTGCTCTCTTTTCCTTCCCCAAAAATATTTCTGATGACTTTCTTTTAGTCTTTCGCCCCAAAAGTTACAATTTTTGGTCCAAATTCACAACATTTTCGATTTTTTCACGTCTTTCGTGCATTTTCAGTTTCAAAAAAATTAAATTTGTATGTAAAAAATAAAAAATAAACTGCCGTGAGAAAGCTAGATCCTGACCAAAAAAACCTACAAACCTAGACAAGACCGGAAATACCTTGATCTAGGTGTAAAAAGCTATGAGTGGCATCCCTGCTGCTCACTGCTCACTTGCTGCATGTACTAACCATAGACACATGCATTATATATGATAACATACACCTCAATGGTACTAACGTGAACGATAAAATAGGATTTTTAGCACTGAAGTTTACGACAGTAAGCCGCAAAGATTTTAACAGTTTTTAATGTTAAAATCTTTGTTAAGCCGTATACTATATTCTTAAAAAGCTCGGACACGATGTGGCTGTAGCTGATTTTCCCGGTATAATTATAGATTCTGGGCCTTGCTCCAAAGTTTACCAAACTTCACATGGTGATACCTGGTACCATGTGCACTAAAACGCACCTATTCCCTAAGGTGCGTTTTAGTGCATATGGTACCAGGTATCACCATGTAAAGTTTGGTAAACTTTGGAGCAAGGCCCAGAATCTATAATTATACCATTTCCCCCCAATACTTATATACTATAAATTATAAATATTTTGCTTGTTCTTTCAGGTTGCCTGGTTCTTACAATTTCATTTCTCTAGCCGTAGCATGGGCGCAGACTTAGGGTGTGACGGAGGGGAGGTTCCCCTCCAAAGTTTGTGGTGAGGGGGACGGAGATGCTTAACCCCCCCCAATATTTCAGAAATATTATAAGTTTCTATAGTGGTGTTATCCACTGTTTATCCATAGTGAGCAATTTTATTAAGATGACAGCTTAAAATGTTTCCATTACAGTTTGCAAATTGAAAATATTTTAAACAATGGGAAACAACATTAATTGATGTCGTAAACAATGTCTCTGAGCACTGAATCATGAATAATTTTGTAAAGATGACAGTTTAAAAAGCTACAGTTACAGTGTAGAAATAAAAAAAATTTAGCAATTGGAATGCGGCGCTCTTAAGTCTTAAACCATGTGACTATCAGCCTTAAAAACTGAGCAATTTTATTAAGATGACAGCTTAAATTCCTACAATTGTAATGATGATGGTGCTCTGCCCGAAGGCAGATTCATTGGCTTTACGCCCCTGGGGATGAGATGAGTGAAGTGGTTTCCCGTTGCCTTCCCCACAGACAATGATGGGTAAGCAACTTGCCCAAGGTCGCTCCGCAGGAGCTTGCGCCCCTGCGTCCCACACGTGCTAGCCCGAGATATCTAAATCTCTGAATGTCAACTCCCAGCTCGGGGCTTGAACCGCAGTCCGTTGCAACCAACAGACGAATGCCGCTCTCGCTTACCAGTGTAGCTAACAAGGCCAGTTGTAATATGAAATTAAATAAATTTAGACAATGTGGAGGGACATTTATTGAATTCTTTCAGCAATGACTTTATCATAATTTTTTTTTGAGATCACACAGCCTAAAATGTTTCCTTTGCAGTGGAAAATAAAAAAATTTAACCAATGAATGGGAACTGTTGGAAGTCTTAAACTAGGACTATTGGCACTGAAATGATTAGCAATTTTGCTAAAATGACAGCCTAAAATGCTACCGTTTCAGTATGGAGATTAAAAAAATTTCTTTGTGGGAGGGACACTTTGAAGTGTTAGACCAGGACTATTAGCATTGAAATGATGAGCAATTTCGTTTAAATGACAGCCTAAAATGCTACCTACAATAGCAGTGTGGAAATTCAAAATTTTCTATATTTGTGGAGGGACGCATCCCCTGCCCAAACCCCTTCCCCTGCTCGGCGCTTCGTGCCTCAGCGATCGTCCTTCGGCCGCTGGTCCGTTCCCCTAAAGTTCGGACCAAGTCTCCGCCTATGAGCCGAAGAACTATTTACTATATATATATTAAATTATGGAAGCTTGCATAATTTAATATATATAGTAGTATATAGTTCCGTAGTGAGCATTCGTTTTCAAAACATGGACAACTTTTCGATAGCACGTACTATCAATTGGAGTATCTGTATTTTGTACCAAACAATACAGTGCAACAAAACCGTTTCATAGCAATTACTTGTTTGTTTGTATGTGCACTTGTTATAGCGCCCCCTTCAAGCTCCCTACTCTGAGGTGCTCTCGACTACAGAGCGGACACTGCATCGGAGTTTCACGCCGAAGCGCTGAGCAATTGCGAGTGAATGACTTGCCCAAGGTCTTTACGCGGTGACTTGAGGTGGATTCGAACCTGCAGCCATTTGGCTGCAAGGCGACGAACATACCCACTATACCACCACGCCCCTAACTTGTGGTTATCTGTTGTTTTAGCGCTCTAAATTATTTGTCCGATACAGTATTGTTATTTCTCATCAATCTGACTTCTACTTTGGCATGAATTCTTTTCATCAATCCAGCTTCATTTAGGCAAGAATTCGATTAATCAATCCAGCATCTAGGACCTACATCTGCAACATATTTTTAAATGAATGAATAAATGAACACTTGATAGGCCCATGAAGCATGTTACGTAGGGTTGACTTGTCAGTGTTTTACACGTTCCCTAAAACTTTTTTGTATCACCGTGGTTGGACTGGGAAGTGGCAACTCCTCTGAGTGGACTTCTTGAGGGGGCGCTATGCAAATTCGTGAAATGAATGAATGAACACTTGATAGGTTCATAAACCCTGTGTTCAATTTAACTGGGAATATTTTTTCGGCATCCCAATATTACATTCAGCAGTGAGATTATTCTAATGCAGCTGCTGTTCTATTGGCAGACTATTGCTGTGGGCAGATCTTCATGCTTGAAAAACCTATCGGCGGTTCTGCTTTCCTTGTTCATCCTCATATTCCTGGCACAATCTGGGTGTTACCTTGGACGAAAGATTGACTGCTAAAAACATGCTATGACGGTGTGTTGACAATGCTTTTACCATCTGCATCGGATTTGCACTAGGCCTATGCTGTTTGCATTCAACTCAAATAATGCATTTCAAATCTTCGACGTTGACTATGTAGTAATGCAGGATTTCTGCATCGTTCGGTTTGGGTGTATAGTCAAGTTCATGTGAGGGAATATGACTCACTGTGAGAGTTGTAGAAAATAACTGGGATCAGACTTTGATCCACATGGGGTCGGGGTGTGCGAAGAAGACTTTACCATGTGGTCCTAAGAAAGACTGGCGGTTGAACCCCTCAGCTCCCAGAATTCTCACCCTGACGTGACCTCGTTGCCTATGTTTCTACCAGAATGGACTTCATATGGTTAAGCATTGAATTTTTGCTGTGGTTGACAGTGGTCGTAGATTGAGTTGCCTAGCAACCTGCATTCCTCAACCTCTCTGAACGTGTTCTCCTCAGGCCCTTGAATAATGTTCTACTGTAGTTTCATTGTGTTGTTTCTGATGGTTATGTCTTTGAGTGACACTATATAAACATACAATTGCAATGGTACTGATATAATTGGAAAAAATCAAATTGCAGGTCATAGCTGCACTGGCCTTTTGCAGGATATGCTCTTGGTTAAAAGTTTATTTGGTTTTGTAAGTGCAGTTTGATTTATTTTCTGTGTTGAAGATCTGACGATTGAATTGATTTGATATCATCGCATTGACAATGAGTTCCCACTTTAGTATCGATGTACAAACCAATGTTGGAGAAAAGCCATACATGTGTAACCTCTGTGAGAAAGCATTTGCAAAGAAAATCAGTCTGGATTGTCATATAAGAACCCATACTGGAGAAAAGCCATACAAGTGCAATGTTTGTCTGAAATCATTCTCACAGAGAAGCAGTCTAGATCGCCATTCAAGAATCCATACTGGAGAAAAGCCATACGAGTGCAATATTTGTCAGAAAGTATTTACAAACAAAGGCTGTCTGAATAATCATGCATTTGCCCACACTGGAGAAAAGCCATACAAGTGTGATCATTGTGACAAATCATTCACAGAAAAGTGCAAGTTGGAATTCCATGTAAGAACCCACACTGGAGAAAAGCCATACAAGTGCAATCTATGTCAGAAAACATTTTCACAGAAAGTCGGTCTAGAATGCCATATGAGACTACATACTGGAGAAAAACCATACGAGTGCAATCTTTGTCACGAAGTATTTACAAACAGGGGTGGTCTGCAAAATCATGCAAAATACCACACTGAAGAAAAGTCGTTCAAGTGCCCTATTTGTAACAAGGCATTTGCACAGGTGCTCAAGTTGAAATGCCAAACAAGAACCCACACTGGAGAAAACTCATACACTTGTAATCATTGTCACGAAGTATTTGCAAACAAGAGCAGTCTGGAATTCCATGCAACAATCCATGATAAAGTTAAACCTTACAAGTGCAACATCTGCCTGAAGTTATTTGCACGCAAGGGGAGTCTGCAATCTCATTCAAAAATCCACACTGGACAAATGCCATACAAGTGCGATCTATGTGACAAAGCATTTTTACAGAAGAGCGGATTGCAATCCCATTGGAGAACCCACAGTGGAGAAAAGCCGTACCAGTGCAATGTCTGTCGGAAGACATTTTTAACAGCAACCAATCTAGATTGCCATTCAAGAATCCACAATGGTGAAAAGACTTACAAGTGCAATCTTTGGCAGAAATTATTTACAAACAAGAGCACTCTTGAAGATCATTTAAGAACCCACAGTGGAGAAAGGCCATACCAGTGCTACCTCTGTGGGAAAGCATTTGCACAGAAAACCACTCTGGAATGTCATGCAAGAATCCATACTGGAGAAAAGCCATATAAATGCCACCTCTGTGAGAAGGCATTTGCAAAGGAATTCAATCTGGTATGCCATCGAAGAACCCACACTGGAGAAAAGCCATACAAGTGCAATTATTGTCCCAAATTATTTGCACACAAGTGCAGCCTGAAATGTCATGAAAGGACCCACACTGGAGAAAAGCCATACAAATGCAATGTGTGTCAGAAAAAATTTCCACAGAAATGCCATCTGGATTGCCATACAGGAAGTCATATAGAAGAAAAGCCAGACAGGTTGCTTATACCTGAGATTATTTGCAAGCAAGGGCAACCTGCAATCTCATTCGAAACCCACACTGGAGAAAAGACATACAAGTGCAATCTGTGTCAGAAAACATTTTCACAGAAAGTCGGTCTAGAATGCCATATGAGACTACATACTGGAGAAAAGCCATACAAGTGCAATCTTTGTCACGAAGTATTTACAAACAGGGGTGGTCTTCAAAATCATGCAAAATCCCACACTGGAGAAAAGCCATTCAAGTGCCCTATTTGTAACAAGGCGTTTGCACATAAGCTCAAATTGAAATTCCATGCGAAAACCCACACTGGAGAGAAGCCATTTAAGTGCAATGTATGTAACAAAGCATTTACAAAGAACAGCCAGTTCGAAAGCCATACAAGAACTCACACTGGGGAGAAGCCATACAAGTGCAATCTTTGTCACAAAGCATTTACAGACAAAAGCGGTTTGCGATACCATATAAAAATGCACAGCGGAGAGATGCCATACAAGTGCAATATATGTGACAAGGCATTTAGGTTCAAGAGCATTTTGGAATCCCATATTAGAACCCATACTGGAGAAAAACCATACAAATGTTGCCTCTGTGATAAAGCATTTGCATGGAAATCAAATCTGGAATTCCATCGAAGAAGTCATACTGGAAAAAAGCCGTACAAGTGCAATCTGTGTGAGAAAACATTTTGGAAGAAATTCGGTCTTGAATGCCATATAAAAACGCACACTGGAGAAGAGTCATACACTTGTAATCATTGTCACGAAGTATTTGCAAACAAGAGCAGTCTGGAATTCCATGCAACAATCCATGATAAAGTTAAACCTTACAAGTGCAACATCTGCCTGAAGTTATTTGCATGCAAGGAGAGTCTGCAATCTCATTCAAAAACTCACACTGGACAAATGCCATACAAGTGCGATCTATGTGACAAAGCATTTTTACAGAAGAGCGGATTGCAATCCCATTGGAGAACCCACATTGGAGAAAAGCCGTACCAGCGCAATGTCTGTCAGAAGACATTTTTAACAGCAACCAATCTGGATTGCCATTCAAGAACCCACACTGGTGAAAAGACTCACAAGTGCAATCTTTGTCACAAAGCATTTACCCACAAGAGCACTCTAGGACATCATTTAAGAACCCACAGTGGAGAAAGGCCATACCAGTGCTACCTCTGTGGGAAAGCATTTGCACAGAAAACCACTCTGGAATGTCATGCAAGAATCCATACTGGAGAAAAGCCATATAAATGCCACCTCTGTGAGAAGGCATTTGCAAAGGAATTCAATCTGGGATGCCATCGAAGAACCCACACTGGAGAAAAGCCATACAAGTGCAATCTTTGTCACGAAGTATTTACAAACAGAGTCAGTCTGCAAAGACATGCAAAATACCACACTGGAGAAAAGTTGTTCAAGTGCCTTATATGTGACGAGGCATTTACACACAAGCTCAAATTGGAATGCCACACAAGAACCCACACTGGAGAAAAGTCATACACTTGTAATCATTGTCACGATGTATTTGCAAACAAGAGCAGTCTGGAATTCCATGCAGCAACCCATGACATAGTTAAGCCTTACAAGTGCAACATCTGCCTGAAGTTATTTGCACGCAAGGGGAGTCTGCAATCTCATTCAAAAATCCACACTGGACAAATGCCATACAAGTGCGATCTATGTGACAAAGCATTTTTACAGAAGAGTGGATTGCAATCCCATTGGAGAACCCACAGTGGAGAAAAGCCGTACCAGTGCAATGTCTGTCAGAAGACATTTTTAACAGCAACCAATCTGGATTGCCATTCAAGAACCCACACTGGTGAAAAGACTTACAAGTGCAATCTTTGTCAGAAATTATTTACACACAGGAGCACTCTTGGAGTTCATTTAAGAACACACAGTGGAGAAAGGCCATACCAGTGCTACCTCTGTGGGGAAAGCATTTGCAAAGAAAGCCGTTCTGGAATGTCATGCAAGAATCCATTCTGGAGAAAAGCCATATAAATGCCACCTCTGTGAGAAGGCATTTGCAAAGGAATTTAATCTGGTATGCCATCGAAGAACCCACACTGGAGAAAAGCCATACAAGTGCAATTATTGTCCCAAATTATTTGCACACAAGTGCAGCCTGAAATGTCATGAAAGGACCCACACTGGAGAAAAGCCATACAAATGCAATGTGTGTCAGAAAAAGTTTTCACAGAAATCCAGTCTGGATTGCCATACAGGAAGTCATATAGAAGAAAAGCCAGACAGGTTGCTTATCCCTGAGATTATCTGCAAGCAAGGGCAACCTGCAATCTTATTCAAAACCACACCAGTGGATAAATGCTATAATTAAGGCAATTTATGTCACAAAGCATTTTCACTGAAGAGCATGTTAGAATACCATACGTCATATGCTGGAGAATAGTCAACGCCGTTTAACCTTTGTCAGAAGGCATTGGGAATGAAAGCCAATCTAAAAAGCATGTAACAAAGCATTTGCGTTGAGCCTCAATCTCAAAATGAACATCAAATCCCACAGTAGAGGTAAATTGCGCAGGAGCAAAGTGTGATATGACAAATGACTATTGCCATTTAAGTAAGCTACTTCAGCTAAGGTAGTGAATGCGTGCAGTAAAGACGATCACTGTATGTATGGAAATGTGGAAGAAGAAAATTACGTCACATCATCAGGGCAATGTTTAAAATTTAATCCAAAATCCATTTGAAATGCTGTGTTCGAAATTCATTCGCTAATTTGTGTTGAGACTATGATTTCGTATTCTGCTTTTTGTGGCTGTGGATTGTGCGAAAAAGTGTATACCATACAAACCAGCTAGAGTGATGGTTTGCAGAAAGACAGCTTTTTCGATCTTGAGATGTTCTTTGTAACTCAGTCTAATAATATTATTGTTCTTAGACTTAAAGTTAGTTCTAAATGCGAATGACTACGTTGAAGGGCAGCAAGGTGGCATCTTGAACCAATATAGGCTATTGTCTAAATTTCCCGTAGTAAATTATTGAAAATGATTTTTTTTCGTCACGATGTTTTATTGCTAGAACATTTCACTTGAAATCAAAGGACAGATGATGAAAAGACGGAAGAGCTATGGAACATGAAGTGTATATAAAGTGATCGGTATAACTTATAAAGAATATTGTATTGAAGTTAATTGAACCTTTCTAGGGAACATAGAAAGACAACTTGTGAGGTGATGTGTAAATGCCAAATCTTATATTCTGCCTGCTCCTGCTGATATAATATTGCCCACGCACCGGTTTGTAATTTAAACCGTGTTGGAGCACGAGTGAAATGAGAGACTCTAGAAGTAACCGTTGGCAAAAATTGTTTTGCATGTTTGCAGGACCGGTAATAACTAATAAGGCATGTTCAACATGTTCGGCCAAACAGGGGCCCACACTTTAGGAGCCCCCACATATGCAAACAGAATATTTTTCATTAGGGGCCGTCCATAAAGTACGTCACGCTATTTTTGAACTCCCCCCTGTGACAAACTGTCACAAATCTCGGAGACTCGGACCCCCCCTAAAGTACGTCACACTTTCGAACAAATTTTTTTTAAACAACCATTTACCTAACCCTCTAAACCCTAGGATACTATCCCTAATCCCTCTTATAGTGACGTGTGTCCCTAAGCGCTTTGATAGTGACGGGAAATCAACTTTATCCCGCCAGGCCGCGGGTTTTAGACACGCCTGGCCGGGCTGGGTCGGATTTTAGGTACTAAGAACAAAAGAAATATAAAAGAATTAAAAAAATAAATGTGTGACGTCACACATGGCCTGACCCTCCCCCCTGTCACAAACTGTCACACTTTCCTACACCCCCTCCCCCTGGAGCGTGACGTACTTTATGGACGGCCCCTTACTGTTGGCAATTCTAATAATAAAAATGAGTACAAAATCTACGACATACTGTTCTATTATTCAGAAACTACTGATTTTTAGCATATACGACTTTTGTATGGCGCCCCTATTGGAGTTTCCATTTCCAGGCTGGTTGATCTTAACATCAACCAGCAAGGCTGTATAGTAAAAGCTATCTTTTTAATTGCTTTTTTAAACCTTTGCCCTGGTCGTTGCCCGAAGTTTGTCCCTCAAGACTATTTGGGCCATAAATTGCTTCCGCGCTACTCAGATTTAGATCTAACAGTAGACCTAACCAAGCTATTTAACCATAATATTATCAAAGACCTTGATATTATCTTTGATTTAACTATATATAATTTAGGCTAAGCTTATATGTAGCCTTTCTGGGTTTTTTCAGGAGGTCTCGCTATTTTCTTATTTTGTACTTTCATCGCATCGACGTATATTACCAGAGGCGCTATACTATCTCGTCTTTGGCGAGGTGTCGAATCAGAAAGTCTATTTATAGGTTATTTGCATAGAATGTGTAGGTATATTAATTTTATTAAGAGTATAGAATTTGATAATTATGTAGTATTGTTAGATTTTTAAGTGAAACTTACCGAAGTTTGACAGGTGAATTTGTACTCTTATTGATTTAAAATGAGGAGTAGATTGCAAATTGTAATGTTATAGATCGTTGCCTATAATATGAATGGGGTCAACCCGAATCCCCGAAATCCGATTCCCCGAAACGCTGAAAATGCATAAACACCCGATCTCCCGAAGGCTAATTAGACTAATGGTGCGGTTAGTGTTTTTGATGACAGTTTAGTGTCTTAAAAATCATTAGATTTTATGTGTGGGGCGAGCTACTAAAATCGATTTTGGGGTCGATATATTTGTTCCGGGGGATTCGGTCAGAACCCTCGGGTCTGAGTGTGGATACCAAGGTCGTCATTCCTGGGGATGGAAAGGAAGGAATTTCCTCCTCCGCAATTTTTCTGTGATGTGTCACAAATGTTAGGGTCGGCATCCTGTGGGACACAGTGAGTGACTTGACTGCACGTTACACGAACCGTGGATACTTGAAAATTTGCTCTGTGGAATTAAAAACCACAAAACTACAAGAGGTGTAAAAGTATCCATTGAAAGATAGAATTTCTTCTTCATTAATACAAGGCGGGAGGAATTTATGATGTAACAAATACATATATATTTCTGAGCTTTTCCATTTTGAGCTTATAATTATGTGTGCTATATTAGTATACATAATTATAAGCTCAAAATGGAGAAGCTCGGAAATATCTTTGTGGTTTGGTGCACCGTCCCCCTCTTCACAGTCTCTTCCCGCCCTCTCCGGTCTGATGATCGACTTGATCCTAGTCCCTCGGGCAAGGACTACCATGGCCCATCACCGAGCCTTTGCCATTGTAGAGTGTAGAATGTAGACCCTTCTATATGGAATTACCTAAGGGTGTGGACTGATCTTGGAATGACCTCCCTTTCCTCTATCATCTTATTAAGATCTTATTGGGGTGACATCTTCAGCCGTTTGCTGCTTGAAGTCTTTCTTATTTCCTTGGGGCTGTCATGCTGAGAGTGACTCTGAATAGCTAGTACTGTAAGAGGCGCGTTAGTAGCTGTTCTGCCCCTCTGATCCTATGGTAACTCGACCCGGACCACCACGGACTACTCTCACGGACAACCCTTCTAACTCAATGCAGTGCTCATGAATAAACTGGTTACTGGTGCCCCGCGCTTGGCTTTTGAGTGGCACTTTAGAAATTATTTGCCAAACTTGAAATCTGTTAGTAAAATCACTAGCAAAACTGCAATAGATAAAATATGAATGTTTTGTGTGCTATTAGATACTACTTGCTACTAGAACTTTAACTGTGTATATGCAAAGCCTTACCTAAACAATATACATGGAACAGTTTTGCTTGTTATAATATCTAGATGTACAGCATGTGATACAAATGAAATTACTAAGCCATTTAGAATGAAGCTAGCCTGCATAGTGTATAGTCATAACAGAACAGAATCTCCATAAGGTTTGGATAGATCTCCTACAGTCTTACTCAATGCTGCTGCTAGACTTAAAATAATTTGTTGTTTATTTCATGTATTTAAGAATTGCCAAGCCTGTCACCAGATGGTGCCCGTTCTAGGTGACACTTGCAAATTCCGAAGTGCCACTGGATGTCTTGATGATCACGTGCCCGAAGATTTCTTCAATCCAACATTGTTCAATGATGAGCCATTTGTCGAAGAGGTTTTCCAGTATGGAGAAATTGCCATCACTCTATATGGATATTCCTGGAATGCTGTCCAGTGCAGTGCAGGGACCAGTCATATTGGACACACCCTCTGGGCTGCTGGGCACTACCTTGCCGATTATCTCTACCACCATCCGGAGACTGTCAAAGAGAAGCGTATCTTAGAAGTAGGTAAGACTGAGCTTGAAAATGTGCTGTATAAAGTTGTGATTTATGTGTATTTCAGGTCAAACAAGCTTTGATGGATGTATTTCATATTTAAGTGTGCATTAATTAAATAAATTTGTACACCCATCTTGGTAGAAATCAGTTGGCATAGCATCTGAGCTTGAAATCATCTTGAGTTTGAATGCTTGAAAAGAATTAATTTGGTAGCGGTGTAGTTATTCATAACAATTGTTTTGTAGGATGTGGACTTGGTCTGACTGGCTTAGTCGTCAGCAAACTTGTAGACAATCCAGCCAACGTTGTCCTTACCGATGGTGACCGCAACATCCTTGATGCACTGCAGCTGAACGTTGACTGGAACTTTCCGATTGTTGATTCTAATGAGACGCAGTCTCAGTTGCGATGGCAACAGCCAATTTGTGCTGAACTATTTTGGGGTGAGCGCATTGATGATTTCAAGCAGATGCACGGACAATTCGATTTGATCATTGGTGCCGATATACTTTACAGCAAAAATTCTTTGGAACCATTGGTTTGCACAGCCTGTGCGCTGATGAAGGCTAGTGGCAATTCTCGAATTCTATTTGCGTTTCAGACCAAGTATGGTGGCCATTTGCTCGACAGTTTGCTCCTGATCGCCTCCAAGTATTGCTTGGTTAGTCGACGATTGGAGTGGACTTCCTTAGAGGTTAAACTTCTTCAGTCATCTCAGGATGAGAATTTGGCCTTGGAATTATGGGAGTTTTATATCCAATTACCATTTTGATAACATTTGACGTCTCTCAAATAGTAGTGCAGTGTAAGATGTTTTAAGATAATTACTAGACATTGGTGATGACTACATGCACATTGAGGACGCATTGGCCTGCTGCCAAAATGTGAATTACTTACAAACCTTTTATATTTGTCATGTATTTGTTTGACCGATTTAATTTTTGTTGTTGTTAAACATTGTTTTTCGATGTATGTATGTATGTATGTATGTATGCATATGTGGTCTTACTCTTTCTAAACTGGTGATCAATTATAACTTTTTTCTACAAACTTATATGTATGCTTTTATAATCAGTGTGATTATTAAATCCGTTGTTGATTGATATGTCTGCACAGTCTAGTAGTGTTCCTGTACTTATTGGTTTTTCGCATCGCAACAGCTGATAATATCATCAGCAAAACTGGGCTGGTCTTTGTAAAATGATTTGTGTTTTTCTACATAACCAAGACCTTGAAATATGAATGCCACAGCTGGTCCCTGGTTGTGCTGATGACAGGAATCACTGTTAATTGGTGGACTTATCTATAGGATGTATCTAAAATACGCAGATGAATCTACTATTCTGTATTTGTAATATGCCCCACACACCAGTAGTGATCAGCAGTGAATAACATTGTCAAATAGATAGATGAAAAGTTAGAGTTTTTACTAGCTCTTGGCTGATATAAGGCACTGTTCATAATATTCCAGCCAGCATAGAAATGCATTGTGCTCAATGGGAACAGGAACATCATAGATCCTATTATTCTTACCACTCTTCCTTTGCTTCCGGAAGCAGTAATATAGCATTAAGCTTGAACTTTTTGAAAGACAAGCTTGCTCATGTACAGTGAGTCACCACTGCTCGCAATAAAAGCCACAATGTCATTAGTAAAACTCAGTTTTCAGATTAGCTGTCCCCAACTGGGGAAGTATGGGAAATCAAATTCATGCAAACATTTTGCTGAAATGACTTCCGCAGGCATTCACACACCTTCTGTCTTGCACACATTGCTTTCTTAATTAGTCGTTCAACATGTCATCAGTTGACCTGCTGAATATAAGCACATGAAGTCATGACACTTCAAACCAAAATTTATACACAAAGATGTATCTTACTTGGCGTCAGCAAGTTGAAACCTGTACGCTCTTGGCGTGAACTTTATTGTTTCAGCAAGTACTCTTTTGAAATTTTTATCATAGTCTGACACAACATAAGGCAAGCTATTCAGAATCTTTTGTACTTATATGTCATCAATTAAAAGTGTTACAACTGGAAATTGGGAGACATTGACTGTCATTGAGGGACCTTTAAATATTTTTAAAATTGTACTACTAAAAGAAAACTACTTTTTGAGAGGTTTCGAATTTGGCAAGATTGGGCATTCTAGATATGCAATATATGCATATAGGTACCTGGTAGTTATACTGTATTAAATTCTTTACATTGTATACAGTAATCATATACACAAAGATATGTTTATATTTAATACCATTTTTGTTCATTTATGTTCTTGCATTTTGGTTGTTTTTTACACTGAATAAGTTTAAGAATGTTTTAATATGCACATTACGTACACTAAATGTTACTAAAACTTGCGGTTGACACTTCAGTACTTCATTTTGTAGTTTTCTGTAATTTATTTTATTTGTTGAATTTAAATGTTCAAGTCTCTTAGTGAGCTGTTAAGAAATGTTCCAAGAAAAGTGTTTTGTTTTTGTTTGTGTGAATAGGAAGTAGGCAAATGTATGTAGTGGGCATTGTACTTTCCCACCATCCCACCCTCCATTTTCATATGTTTGACTTTGGCTCACAGATAGCTCTACTTATAATAGCGAATGCTAAATAACTGAACACCGACTGACTCTGAAACTTCAAGTCTGATTTTGCAAAATGCTTTATCAAGCTCCTTGAGCACTCAAGCACTGAATACACTGTTGATAAACTGTAGTACTTGCCCTAACAGATTCGCCATCAACCCTGCATGTACATCACAGTACACGTATATTCGTATAATGGCCTAAAGTGTTAGCTAAGATTCGTCTTAATGCGTCTATTTTTGTTTATGACTTGGGCCTAAGACTAGTGGGTCTGGAAAGGCCACTGTGACGCGTACGAAAACAGACCGATGCAATCATGCCACTGACGAAATGAAGTGTTTGTCTGATTAAGCGCCTGTGAATAAGCTGGTTCCCGCGACTTCGCTTTTGTGGGCGTTGTAGAAATCTCGAGATTACGATTTATAATGTAACCCTCGGGTACAGCCCTGCATGCTACACAGTTAGTTCGCTAGATGGCAGACATGCGCTTGTTGACGAAAGCATTTTTCAGCCACAAAGGCTGTGCATAAGGATGTTTGCTACACCTAAACTCCCTATAAATCCCTATTGTCAATTGAGCCACTTAGGTGTAGCCTAACTCTGTACGGTATCATGACAGTGATGCCCGATCACCACACTGACACTAAGGGGTAAAATATTTTTACGACAATATGATAGTGTTATTTTGTACTGTATCGTATTTAAACATTAATTTTATAAAGCGCCTGTAGTAGGGTGAATTACCGTTCAGAGGCGCTCCCAGTGTGCAAGTTCCCGCGAGAAGAAGGCTTTGAGAAGAGATAATGTGGAAAAGAGACTGCCATCCATGCCAGGCAGAAGTGTAGAGCGAACAGAAGGAGAAAGCACATTCCAAAGAGAAGGACCAATTAATTGAGAAAGTTCTAGAGTGTGCATGGTTCTCTTGCCATGCATGCAAAACTTAAACACGTTTGTATTACGTGTGTTCTTCTTTAAGTACCGTATATTCGCCTATTAATTTGAAATCAGACAATTCCTGCATGGTGACACCGCACCCGGTTAGCCTATAGCCTTATACATGTCGAAAATGTAAAATAAAACACATAGGCCTAAATAATACCTCATGGCTCGAGCCAAGCTAACAAAATTTAGTTTTGTTAGCTTGGGGCCTGTCAGTAAAACTAAGTTAGTCAATGCAGCGTTATGGCCGATCGACTGTGTTCTGCAAACTCTAGAAGTTTCTCTTCCTTACCAAACGCTGTCAGTAAAACTAAGTTAGTCAGTGGAGTTTGTTTGACTCGGTATAATGGATCAGGCAAAATGCAGTTTTCATAGTTTCTCCATTCACCTAGGACTTAGGTTCAAAGGAAATCATTAAGGCAAAGACGGTACCAATATTATGTTGGCCTAGGATGGTCCCCTCGAGACATCTTCTGCTTCTTGGTTTTTATTTCTTCTAAACTAGATTTTAAAAAGATACTGGTGGGGAATTCATCTGCATCTCGTCGGTCGCTGCTTGAAGACCTTTCTTCTCTTGTAAAGCCTTTTATGGACCTATCTGTCACGCTGAGAGCGTTTCTGAATAGTGAGAAAATGAGAAGCACTTCACACATGTTCATGTTAATTTGATCTGAGTGGTTTTTTTCTCTTATCAGAACCAAGAGTGAGGTAGCGTTTTAACTCTGGAATCCCCGGTAATTTAGCCTACCGTCATGGGCAATGGTAGTTTATGCAGCATTTTATGTTGCTTTTTCACATGTCACCTTTAGTTCATGAAGTTACCGCTAGTATTGATAGTCTATTCCCAGTAGGCCTATGGAACTACAGTCAGAGATTATAGGATTAGTATTAGAGATTCGACAAACAGTTTATCAGAACTTTGGTTCCTTGCTACTTGCTCACCTAGGCTACTTCGATACATATAGGCCCTACTCGTGATGGCAGAGGCCACAGTGAAAGTTGAGAACAGTTAAAAAGAAGCGACAAAGAAAAGACAAATAGGCTAGGCCAACTGTTGCTTTATTACAAAGTCCATCGCCCCACACTGTTTTAATCGACTGCATCAGCATAAACTGTTTCATTTTCAAAATATTGAAAAGTTTTTGTGCCAGGTCGAATCAGTTCGGCCTCGCTGTCGGTTGAGTTAAAGCTGTCCTCTTGAAGCTGCGTTTATATGTTCCACTGCGATCGGGCTCCACGTCACTTGCAAGTCTCCACATCCACCATTCCCTCTAATCATCTCTTCCATTCAGCCCCCTTCTCATTCCTCGGCTCAACAACGCACAGTACATAAATAAAATAATAAATTTAAAATTAATAATAATGGGCTTGCGGGATTTTAAGCCATGGCGTCCGCGCCAGGGGCCCTCCTGCCTTTGCGAGGAGCTTACGGGGTTTTACACCACGCCAGAGGCCCGGCAGGTACTAATACAAATAAACTACAAACACACAACAACAACAACACAGAGCCACACAACCGTCACCTCTGACAATCCCCCCTCAGACCAATCCCCTCAGGCCAATCCTTTCAGACAGTCATATAACGGCTCCTAAAGCAACACAGAAAATCGACGAAGATAATAAAACATGTCATGTATGTGTAGGCCTATTATACTTGTCATAGTGCCCATTCAAGAACTACTCGGAAGCGCTTCCGATTACAGCGCGGACTCTGAGTCGGAGTTTCACGCCGAAGTGCATGAGCAATTGCGAGTGAAGGACTTGCTCAAGGACCCTACGAGGCGGTTTGAGGTGGATTCGAACCTGCAATCCTCCGGTTGCAAAGCAACGAACATACCCATGACACCACCGCACCCCACAAACGACACCTAAATGTAGTATAATTGTAGGAAGAAATAAAGTACGGTAGGCCGACAAGACTATCCTGCTTGGGCGTGCCTCGATTGTTGGCTAATTGATCCAACCGATAGCTGGATGGATGGATGAATAGATGAACAATTAAGCAGAGGAATTAATTGAACAATGGATGAATAAACGGATAAATGAATGAACAAATCGATTCTTGCCTTCACGTTCGCCATTCCTCCAACTCGGAATTTCCACTGCAGGTGACTCAGGTCCATCCCAACTTCTAGAGTCTAGACCAGCGTTTCCCAAAGTGGGTTCCGCGGAACCCAAGGGTTCCGCGGGCCGAGCACAAGGGTTCCGCGAGAAGTTGAGAAAAAAGAAATGTTTTAAGAAATTTTACTGCAATAGGCTTTAGCAGTTTTTGAAAATGCACTGGAATTTTTAAACTAGCGTCAGTCGTCTTTTGTGTTTTGTCCTCACACGACCTTTCAGTGATTATTAGCAATCAAATTACTATGTATACTGTATAGGCTAATTTTATAAGCTAGACATCACTGCTGAGTGTAACGTAGGTCAGAGCTTTAGGCCTAAGTCTCGACGAAACTTGCCTGAGCACCGTTAAACGCAAGTTTAGAAAGAATCGCCAAGTCTGATCTTGCAGCAGTAGTTACAAAATAATGATTTTTATCTGTTTGTGTAAAAATTTGCCAAAATTGAGTAACTTCTATGTAAGTTAACTAGGGTTCTAAACCTCTTTTATTTAATTTAGAAACGTGGAACGCTTTCCAAACTCACGATTTTTTAATGGACGATGTTCTTGAGGAAACCATCGTTTAGATTTTAGAAATTGCATATCATAATTATTCACGGCCTGAAAGCGAACTTGATTAAATGCTTTTGTCATGAATTGCGATAATAATAGGATACGAAACCACTCAATGAAGGTGAAAAGCAGATAACTCTTCGAATGAAGCAGAATTGCAACGAACCTTCACATTCTAACCTCGTGTAGGGCATAGGCATACTCTCAGTAGGATCCACAAGTCGTGGTTTTGAAAACAGTGCAATTTAATCTTTCATGATATTGTAAGAAAAATAAACTTTCTATAATTTAGTGTACTTAGGAATGTAGGCTTATAATTATTATTAGCCTTTGCTTTCCGTGCGTTCTGCATGATTCAACGTGTTTAGTTGAGATTGGGGTTCCGCCAGAAAACATTAGGACGCGAAGGGTTCCGTGGCCAAAAAAGTTTGGGAAACGCTGGTCTAGACCATGCATGGTTGCGCCTGGCTTCGGGTAGTTTTTGCTTGTTTCCGAATTGTTTCCATGTCTAAACAAAATAAGACAGAGCTTCATTATTTCCTTGTCCACAAAAATGACGTCATGGTCCCAAAATATAAATGACGTCAGATGGAAATCAGCATTATTACGTCATAATGCTCGAAGTGACGCGTATCTTTCGTCCATCGGTCACTGTTGCTATGGCAACAGTCACTGTTTGCGACACACAGAGGCAAAGGCAGACAAAATTATATATATACTATATACTGTATATATATATATATATATATATATATATATATATATATATATATATATATAGCCTACATACACTGAACTTCAAATTTTAGGTCCGTATTTTACAAGGAGGTCATTTGACACTTTTATGTAGAGCGGTTTTATGCGCGCTAGCTGAATATTTACAAGTAGATAACCAAAATTCGTGAACAGTTGAAAAGCCTACAGTAAATTAGTTTAAAAAACACTGGAACGCATTCCCTAAAATATTTTAAAAAGTTTTTACCTAGAAGGTCTACTTCTTTTCCTACTTTACTTTCATGTTCACTTCTTAGAGCTTGCATCAAGTTAATTTTTCATTTCATAATAATATTTCTTGTTTGACTAAGCTTATAGCAAAGACCTTATAGACTATAATATCTTTGCTTACAGGGGCTTCTATCCCCCCTAAGCAACCGGGCGCAATCCATCTTCTTCCCCCCCTTTTCTGAACCCGCCTTCCTCTATGTAGGCCTATGCAATATAATGTAATCTAGCGCATGCACTCCTCTAGTGTGGGAATGAAGGTTTGTTTGGAGGGGGACAAACGAGCATCCAGCAGAAGATCGCCGAAGCATGTGTAGCACCGAGAAGGGACCTGGTATGGGGAAGGAATGTGCCCCTCCCCATAAGAAATTTTTGCGATTTCCGCATTGCAATGTCAGCATTTTAAGCTGTCCTCTTAGCAAAAATTTAATTTCAGTGGAGGAATTGCTGCCAAAATTGGGCAGCCATAATTATGTTTTGCGCCTCTGATCAGTGTGCGCTCGAGAGGCGTTAGGCCTACATAAATTTTAGAGCACAATGCAATACAATAAAATACAATGTAGGTCCTACTTTGTAAGCCCATGTTGATGTTGCTTTACTAAGTGTTCAAGGACCAAATTTGACTGTCTGAAATTTGAAAGATAACATTGGAGAGAAGCCATTTAGTTGAGCAAAATAGTATTTGTATCAATATTATTTTTTCAATTTTAATATGATTGTATTATTTATTAAAAGAGTAAAAACAACTATAATCATGTAATAGGAAATTTTTGTTATGGTATATTATAGCTGTTATAGCATTTCATGTAATTCAAAAATGCAGATAGTAGCCTAACTAAAAACTCAAAGTGTATAAAGTGTAGGCCTATACATTCTGCTAAAAACTATTAGGCCTACCATTTTGTCCAAATTTATATGGAAGGGAAGTATTTTCTGGGGGGATCTTCCTCCTAGTGATGCCTAGATTGAACGCTGCCCTCCACGTCCGACCTTCCCCCCCCAACCGACGTGAATTTTGGCTGTCTTCTTATTCCCCCCCTATTTTTCACTGGGCGCAAGCTGCGCCCGCCATGTATAGGGATAGAAGCCCCTGTTTGCTTATAGGCTAGTTCTTTAGTTAGGCTAGGCCTAATGATCGAATATTTCCATCGAAAAAGTCTGTCACATACTTTACGAATAATTTCTTTTTTCACTTCGATGATCGACTTCCGCTCAGTTGGGAAAATCTTCGTCGTCGTTTTCTTCTATCTTCATCATCTCTCTGTCGCATTTTGTCGTCGTTTTAATCAGTTTCGTCGTCTTCTTCTTCTTTGACAGAAAATTTTAATGACAAACGACCAAAATGATCGCGAAACTGACGAGAATCATTTTGAGATGACGTCATATTTGAGAATTGTGACGTCAGTCGAGTATTATATAAAAATATAAATCTCAACGGGTGCAGTAAGTAAACTTTTGCGACAACTTCAATAATAATAATAGTAATAATAATAATAATAAATAATAATAATAATAATAATAATAATAATAATCTTTTCTTTAATTGAGCGCCTGCAAGACGCACTGCGCTTTACATTTACAAGTTATGCAGTAATCTTAATTAAACTTAACTACTAACTGAACAGACAGCTTTGCAATTACAACGGCACTAATAGCAGCCTACAAAGCATATCCGCCCAACGGGGGCTCGAACCTGCTACCTCTCGCACTCTTGGCCAGCTTGTTAACCATTACTCTACCGGGCGCCCCGTTTTATATAAGTCGCTGATATATTATTCTAATGATAGGCCTACTTACAATCTGCGTATTCCAAGTTACAGTTTAGCCCATCAAATATAATCTGCTTATTTGCAGAAGCTCTGCTGCTCCACTCTAAGCGTCCAACGCCGTGGCTCTCTCCGCTCTTCTAGCAGTAGTCCAGGCCATTTACAGTTTGACCTGGGCAAAATGATAAAAATAAGAGATTAGTTTAAAATTAATAAATAATGCAACTCTTGAACAATGTACAAACATTTTATTTTATTTTTATTTTTCATATATAACTATTTTTCTGTTCACCTTGTAACTGTGTTGCGGCTTTTCAACCTGATTTCTGATTAAACGAATATATATAAAATTGCTTCAGAAGGTTTGTAAACGGTTTCCTGCTCAGAATCGTTTGCTGAAGAACATATCCAAAATCGGACAAAATCGGACCATGGGGTGACCTCCAAAAATGGGGGGGGAATATAATGATTTTTCGTGTGCTTTATATGTATAGTCGGATTGCTGATGACTTCAACGTGCTAGAAAGTGATGTCTTCTAACAACAATTTTAAATAATTTCTTGGTTTCAGAACATTAATAAGTATACCTATATACCGACAGTGAACTTTGGGGGGCAATTGGGGCGCATGCCCCCTCCCCCCACATGGTGTCCTAAGCAAAAATGCAAAACGCAGATATATATGTGCATAAATGATGTAATGCAAATAAAAGATCTTTGAGTTTCCACACCAAGTGCTGTTCATTACAGTCATGGAATAGGGACAGAGACAGAGGGGAAATGCCCCCCACCAATTTTTTTTCGGACCTTTTCCTGTTATTCAGGCAAAAAGGCGCCAGGAAAAAGTTAAACAAACCATTAGAAGTTCAATGTTAATCAACTTCTTGGTATCAGAACATTAGTAAGTATACTTATGTACCCTAAGTAGACTCTGGGGGTAATTGTGGCACGTCCCCCAATAAATTGTAAGAAAATACAGAACGAAGATTTATTTGCTGTTATTGAGAGACACAACTGAGCATAGGCCTAGTGCGCGACGCCTATTGTTTTAAATTCATTTTTGTTCTTTGTTTTTGGACAGAAGTAAAATCTTGAACCCCCTACCATCGATATTCCCCCATGTCTTTGATTACAATAGCGTACTGATATTTGGGGCGCTGTGGTGTAGTGGGTATGTTTGTCGCCTTGCAGCCAAAGGGTTGCAGGCTCGAATCCACCTCGAGCCACTTCGATCGTAGGACCCTGGGCAAGTCCTTCACTTGCAATTGCTCAGCGCTTCGGCGTGAAACTCCGATGCAGTGTCCGCACTGTAGTCGGGAGTGCCTCTGAGTAGAGAGATTAAAGAGACGTTTTGAAAATAGTCGAAGATCGCGATTATACAAGTAATAAAATCGACAAAATGACGAAATCGGTGTTTCTTTTGTATCACTGCGAACGTAGGCCTATCAGCCTACGACCTCCCAAAAAATCTGGTGAAAACAGTCTATTTTTTCCACCACAAAAATTCCACCTAAAATTTTACCAGTTTAATATATAGGGCCTAGGCTAACAGCACTGAAGATAATTAATTTTATATCATCTGCTGTTGACGGTGGTGAATTTGCACTACGCATATCTATCGACATTGCTAAAGCTTTTGACACAGTCAATCATGATATAGGTCTACTCGCCAACAAATATCGGTATGCGTGTGTGTGTTCGTGTGTGTTAGTGTGTGTGTGCGTGTGTGCGTGTGTGCGTGCGTGCGTTATACATGCGCACCAGTCCATAATTTTATACCAGTAATAAGGCTGATTGTAACGCGCTACCGACTGCCCTGTATTAGATTCTCAAGACATCTAAGCATTCATCAATTAAATCTCATCGCATGAAAATAATATTTGTTGGGTCTGTTGATGTCATCTGTTTAGACCGCTGCGCCTAAACTACGGAAACCGGAGACGCCGCCTAAACAGCGTGTGTGTGATTCTGCTTTTATCGCTCATCGGGATCATCTTCCGCCCCATCTGCTTCTTCCTTCCGCCGACATTCGGAGCATTTGTCGACAGTGCATTAGTTTCTGCCACATTTTAATGTAAACACAATGACGACGACGATGATGCGGCTGACCGTCTGCCGTTCGCAGTTCAAAACTCAGCGCCGACTGTTTCAAAGGAGCGAACGAAAATGTAATCGGAGGGTTTTCTTTCCGATGCCAATTTCTATATCGTTTATTGCTTTCCTCTACCCTTCTGGCTGGGTTGGGGGAGGGGGGAGAGGGTGCTTTCGGGGAGGGAAATGATGTCGATTACATCTTCCCATCATCCCTTTATCGTCGCATCTTTCCGTTCTCAGATCACTTACCTGTGGTGTGTCCTTCCGTTTCCTTGTGTGTCGGTGTGCGTGTGTGTCGGTGTGCGTGTGTGTCGGTGTGCGTGTGTCGGTGTGTGTGTCGGTGTGCGTGTGTGTAGGTGTGCGTGTGTGTCGGTGTGCGTGTGTGTCGGTGTGTGTGTTTTTGTTTGTCTTCAGTTCGTCTGTCTTCCAATTTCTTAAGTAATGCGCTTGTGATTCAGTCTCTATCTTTTCGCCCTTCTGTCAGTGTGGCCTCATATACATGTGTGTCTAACTTTCTATATGATTGTGTGTTCAGTGTGTGTGTCTGTCTGTCTGTATGTCTGTGGGTCGGTCTGTCTGCCTCCCACCTCTCCGCCAGTTCGTTTGTCAGTCAGCGTGTCTGTCTGCTTATGGGTTAATGTAGCAACGCTGTGTCGGCGAACCTGTTGAATTGGATTTAGTTTCTCTGCTCCGTCTGCTAACTGGTAAAGAGAAATGGGATGCATGGGTGATGTAGAGAGGAAGGCAAGTGGAGAGTGGAAGAAAGAGGTCGAGAGAGGAGAGTGGAAGGAGGAGGGAGAAGGGAGGAGAAAGTGTTGTTTTTCTCGGTTTCTTTGTTCTTCCCGTCGACGGAAAGAGTCTTAGCAATTATAACGCTTTTAGGACGAACGGTGTTTAGACATTAATGCTCCTATGATACAGAAGAAGTCGAAACTGGTTCATGACTGCAGCAGTGGCCAATTAGCAGCTCAGGTCTCGGCTTATTTTATGTGGCCGCTCAATCGCCTAACAGGCCTCGAATGATATCCGCATACATTCCGAAGTATGGTGGAGAGGGGAGGGGCATCAGAATGCGATTGAGGAACGACGGGTGGAAACGAGATACGGAAAGAAAGAGAACAAGAAGACTATGAGACGTGAGCTGCATGGGAAGGCAGCGAGGGTATTATAGGCTTACTGCACAGCTATAGCTATTCGGATTTGAGCACTTATGTTGCGCTGTTTTTCTGCTGTGTTCTTTGCGTAATCCTGTGTCTTCCCGACTCCTGTCTGTCTGTCTGTCTGTCCGTCCGTCCGTCTGTCTGTCTGTCTGTCTGTCTGTATGTATGTATGTCTGTCTAGAGTCTCCAGACTGTCTGTATTTCGTGTCAGTTGACTTACTATGCGTCAGCCTATTGGCCAATGTCTTCAGACGTGTAGAGCATCGAGACGGTTCTGGGAATGTCCGACTATAATTTACGTGGTTGGTTGGCATGATAAAATATCCGATAAGCCTTCGCAGATAGGCCTAAACCTATCTAAAACGCATGGAGAATCACGGGGTATACGGCAGTCAAGTGTTAAAGGCTACGTTTTCCCTGTGAGAAGCTGTATTGTATAAAGTTAGAGAGCGGCTGCTAAGTAGGCCTATATGTCGATTATTCTTTTCGCTGATCTATTGATCTATAGTTAATGCGGAATTCTTACGATAGCAGGTTGAGGTTAGATTCATCTGTAAGCAAATGATGCACACACGCATTTCCACAAATAGCACACCTGTGACACCTCTACAGACAGACTTGAAAAACACAGATTCAACCAAATGAATTTCCACGCTGGATGTTTTTGTTGTTTTATTGTGCTTTCTCACGTAGAATTTTAGACGGTCCCGCGACACGCATTGCTCTCACTTGAGCATCTGCAGAAATCGAGAAAAGGGTGCGGACTGCAGATTGCAGACTTTGCCGTCAACCCATGACAGACTCATAACTTTCTGACTAAACTATTTATAATTAATCCCGGACACTTTGGGTCTTTGTTGACATGTGGCTTTGTGGTAAGCTTATGATTAAATACATGTAGATCTTTTCCCTTCTCATTTCACGCTTTTACTTTACAATTTGGGCAAGCAACCCAATCCGAAAGCGGTTGGGAAGTAGGCCTATATAGGCTAACACATTGGCCTGTCCCTATATACGTCGGTTGTGGACTTGTGGTCATGGATAAACTATATAGCAAAATTATATTATTTGCTCTGCCTTTGATCACAGGACATCATGTGTGCAGAAGCAGATACTATAAAGTTTACCCTGGACATAATGGACATGTGGACATAGCTATATTAATATTATAATAGTCTGTATAGCTGGTTTAGAATCCTGCTGTAGGCTATATAATAGCTATTATATATATTGTATTATATAGCCTATAATTCACATTTGATCGTGAAAAGACAGCATATTGCAATGGAGCAGGAATGTGTATACTGAAATTCGACTGAGGCACTGACGTGGTTGAGTGCGAGCACACAGACACAGTATATATATATATATGTATATATATACTGTGTCTATGTGTTATCTATATAAATAAAAATGTAAAAAGTTACCGTTTGTTACATCGGTTCTTGGAGAGTTCTGAACCGATTGCTTTCAAAATTTTCGCAAACCGTTCCATTCGAACACCTCCGGGTTTTTTTATGCCTTTTGGGAAAAAGCGCAATCTTTACGACCCAAAAAACACAACTTTTAATTCCATTCTATAGACGTCGATGGAGTCCAGCCATTTCGAGTTTGAACTGTCACGCATTAGTCCGCCCAATTCTTCGGGCGCGTTTCAAAACCATGCTTCGGGCGCGTTTCAAAACGTGTAGCCGGCCGTCTGCTATAGCGCAAATTTGTGTAACTGTCGGTTTTTACAAAATCGTCCATTTGCGGCCGTTTTCCGCGCGTCTTTCTAAGTTTTCACGCATCCGTCCCTCCATTTTCGGGCGCTTTTTAAAACGCTTATCCGGCGAAGGGGAGGGAGGGGAGGAAACGGGAGAGAGGGATGCATGGAGGGAGAGAGGGATGTAGGGAGGGACGGAGAGAGGGAGGGAGGGACGGAGGGTGAGAGAAGAGGGGAGGGGAGGGGCAAAGGGCGGGGAAGGGGAAGGAGAGGGGAAAGGGGAGGGGACGTGAGGGGAGGGGAGGGGCAAAGGGCGGGGAAGGGGGAAGGGGAGGGGAAGGGGAGGGGACGTAGGAAGGGAGGCTTGGGCAGTCTTTTCAGCCACAGCAACGCGTGGCCGGGTACAGCTAGTATTATATATATTGTATTATATAGCCTATAATTCACATTTGATCGTGAAAAGACAGCATATTGCAATGGAGCAGGAATGTGTCTCCAAACTTCTAAAGCGCCACTCGACAGCCAACCGCGGGGCACCAGCTTATTCACGAGCGCTGCCTTGAGCCAAAAGGGTTGAATTAACTTCAAAACAACGGAGACACAGTACTGCTGTGAGACTGATTTTAGACCTAAACACCATTTGCCAGTGACTCAAGTCCAGCTATAGTTCGATCACCATTTAACATGACAGATTATGTCTTTTATTCGAGACATCAAAGGTTGTTGATGTCAATACAAAATTATGTTAAAATAAGGAATTCATCGAGTCCGACAGACACTGTTTTAGTGCGTCAGACACTTTGCAGTGTCACTGATATTGTTTTATATGGTGGAATAATAATTATGTAATCCAATTATGTAATAACGATAGTAGTATAGTATTTTATATAATTTATAGACAAGCGATGGCAGATCGTGTCTGCATCATGACATGCAAAGATGCAGATGAGCAATAATTAATTCTTAACTGTATACATGAAGAATTAAGCGAATGCAGAGTATATATACGATGAGACTGCAATGGTCTGAAGAATTCAATGCAGAGTATATATACGATGAGACTGCAATGGTCTGAAGAATTCAATGCAGAGTATATATACGATGAGATGTCAACAGATGTCGTCGTGACATTTAAGGATTCCTGCAGTATATGTATACTCGTTCGTCGTCGTTCTTTGCGTAGGCCTATTGCAGATATAGGCGATAGGCGTGTATGTCATATCCCTGGGTCTATACGCAAGTTGTCGATAGCCTACCTGCAGCGGACGACGAAAGAGTATAGGTGTATATACACATCCCATCCAATGTCAACTCAGCTTGACAAAAAAAGTATTTTATGGCACCTCCAATATATTCTTGCGTGTTTTGTTCAACAGTTATTAGGCTATACTTGCACTATTCAGTTAGGCTTGCTGAACGGTATCATCATCATCATCGTCATCATCATCATCGTCGTCGTCGCCGTCGTCATCATCATCATCATCGCCAATTTTCATCATCATCCCCCTCGTCGTCGTCGTCATCATCATCATCGTCATCGTCGTCGTCGCCGTCGTCGTCATCATCATCATCATCGTCAATTTTCATCATCATCCCCCTCGTCGTCGTCATCATCGTCATCATCATCATCATATAATATATATGTGTGTATGCGTGTGTGTGTGCGTGGGGGAGCATAGGGTTTGGGGCTAAAGTGCTGGAGCGCTCGTGTCATTAAACTGTTGGATGGAATGTATGTTCTGCCCTTAACTTTAGAGTTTGGAAGCTCTTGAGATATTCTCAGTTTAAGATAACTTTTTTCGATTGCTGGATACCTAAGATGCTGACCTATGAAAGCGGCCTCCATAACTCATCGAGTACTTAAAATACTACTGATGGGTAGGCTATAGGCCTACGGTTATAGGCTTATAGGCCCACTACGTACGACAAAAGCAGCCGTTATACAGGGTGGGCAAAAAGACCCCTATACGGTTTTTTGTCAATATCTTGACCAAAAATACGAATTTCGAAATTAAAGTTTAGAGGCTTATAGACAATTCATATTTGCACATCATGGCCCGATTTCATCAAAATGTTTCAAACAGAACACAAAAGTTATAGCCTATCACTTTTAGTGAGGCCACCCACCGTTTTTTGACGATTCAAAAACGTAACGCAACAAAAAGTATCAAAAACACGATTTCGTAATAAGCGAAAACTATTGCTTTTTTTCTCACAGTTTTCATTCATGCCACTTCATTGTTTCAGGTCATACTTTTCACTAAACCTGCGACTTTTTTTAATATAAAACTCTACAGTTTTTCATTCGGTAACTTATAGACATATATTCTTCATTGTCTGACTTTTACACAGCTAGATATCGAGTAGGCCTTATACGCGCTCATTACAGTAGGTCTATAGCACATAGGCCTATGCTGCATGGAAGAAATCCTGATCGGAATATCCGGACTTGTAAGTGTTGAACACCCTCCCTCCCTACCCCGTCCAAGCCAAATTTGACAATAATTAAAACCCTGGTGCAGTCGCCGTTGGACAAATAGGATCTGTTTGAATCCACTTTCCGAGTCCCTTGATGCAGACAGTTGGATCCATTCATCCATCCAGCCCCTGCAGTCTGTATATACGCGTACATGGTGCTAATGACCCGTAGCTGCCGAATAGACGACGACGGCGACCACACAGGGTAGGGTGATAAGAAATACATCCCGGACACAATGGTCCTTTGTTTTCTCACGATGAAGATCAATGGATCAACGGTTCGACTAAACCTGGATTTCTAAAGGCGATGCTAAGTCGTTTCTACGATAGAATAATTATGTTGAATGAAATACACAGATCAACGCAGAATCTAGGCTGATGAGTGATGAGTGCAGCTACATCGATTATACTTATTAGCCTTACACAGACTTAAATTATTGCCATTGCCCTCAATTACTCTGCAGTGTTGTCTATAGAGCAACCGGATCATCATGCATAAGCGCACATAGCGTTCAATTGTCGGTTAAAAGCAAAAGCCCGATGTTGGGTTAATGAGGTTCGTAATCTACGTACAAATAGATCAAAGCGGTCAGCAGAACGAAGAGGGCGTGAAGATCTTGCAGAAAGATCATATCATTATAATCATATGAGAGTAAGTAATATCATTATAATTATATGAGAGTGAATAATATCACTATAATCATAATTATGAGAGTAAATAATATCATTATAATCATATGAGAGTAAATAATATCATGGCATGTTATAAAAGTAGGCCTAATACAATAATGTAAACAGCAATTAAAAACTGTAATCACTTTTCTGGCTGTAATGCAATTTCTGGGGAACTTCCCATTAAAGTTGCCTAGATGAATATATATATATATAGATATATATATATACACAATATGTATATATATATATGCGTGTGGATGAAGAGCATTCGTCTAAACGTCTGCCCAATTCATAACTTAGTCAGAAATCTCTGAATGACTACGAGATCCTCTTCCCTGAATGACCACAAACCTCATTGAATTGGTTCATTAAATCCTCTCGGAAATCAAATTCGCGCCTACATATTAATACGCGTACACAAATACCACACAAAGTAGGTCTATACATTATGCGACTCATGCAAGTATACACCCGCTCAGACTTATAATTGTGACTATGAAGTTCCACACTTAGAAGCCACTTATCCGTTTGAATGGTCGATCAGTTGTAGGCCTACGTTTATCTGTAAACGATTAGACGTTTGCTTTAAAGTTTAAACCCGCTAATCTCAGCTTCTGCGTATATGATATGAATATGTGTGCGTGTTGTGTGTGCGTGTGTGTGCGTGTACTACTTAGGAATGTCAAGCAGTCAATACAATAGGACAATAGGATACTGAAGGAATTCGTTTGAACTTTGAAGACAGCTGTGTTTAGACCTAATTCATATTTGTAGTTGTAGACCTAATTTAGTGACTGAAGTCTTTAGACTTTGCCTATATGCTTGAATTTCGTTATTATGGATGAGAGGATTGTATGACTGAATAATTATGATATCCTTCGCTCTTGTGAAACCAAAACTTCCCTTAGGTTCTCGCATATACATCTGGATATACATTGGCTCATTGTATACCTGGAAATCCATGGTTCTCGTTTCTTGAGACAGATGTTAAGCTGTGAGGACACCGCTGGTTGACACACAAGGACACACATGAACAGACACGGACACACATGAACAGACACGAACACACATGAACAGACACGAACACACATGAACAGACACGAACACACATGAGCAGACACGGACACACATGAACAGACACGGACACACCTTGAACAGACGACGACGATGGTGCACGGTGGTGTGACGATGATGATGGATGATGATGATAATGACGACAAAGACGCTGACACTGATGATGACGACGACGACGACTACGACTGTGCCTCGAGTTCAGCTGTTCATTGTTCAGACATGTAACAGACGACGACGATGATGACAGCTAATTCGTTTATCCTCCTCTGTCTCTGATTTTACTTGGAAGGAAACGAGACAGACATTGCCGACCCCCTGTCAGGGTCCCACTGCGCCCCCTTCCACCCTCTCTAATTACCCTCTCGCGATCTGTAATCCTGCACCGTTTCTTCGGAAGGAAAAGGGTTCAATCTGAGGACGACCCATATGGGGGGGAGGGGTCGCACGGCGGGTGTGGTGGCGATGACTCATCCTTTCTTAGGCCTAAATGACACTTGACCAGCCACGACTAATCGTCTCAATTGTGCAATGACTCATAGGTCTTTTTAGTAAAGAATTTATTAATGTTGGTTCTACGTATACGCATTCGGTGACTGTATGCATTCGGTGACTGTAGAATACCTAAATGCCTACATCCATAATTTGACCGGAATATGGAGAAGTGTTTGTTTATTCTGTTGTGTAGTCATTGGGTCTCGAGTTAATACCATATCTAGTCCTCCTTCACTTTTGTTGATCTGAGGTGTCCGCTATACAGAACTTTGTTCATTGCATAAGTATGTGTGTCTAGTAGCATAAGTAATTAAGTATGCGTAGGTATAACTTTTGAGTCAGTATGTTTGATAAGTCACCGATATAGTTGCCCATCAATTATTTACATCAGTCGTCAATTATAATATTATGTAACAATGAAATGTAACAGCAACTGTTTTTCATCATATGATATCAATTTCATATAAAAAGAAGTCAGAGCAAACCTTAGGAATCCGTCTCTTTCGTTCTTCCTGCACAGAGGCATAAGCAATTAAGCTTGGACTGGTAACTTATGCTTCTCGTTGTTCTCAACCGGCAGCACGTATACCGTCCCCCGAATCGACAGACTATTTCAGAATCTTTTACAACGATAATAACTATATATTTTTATGAATTTGTCCTTTGATTTAAAACCAAGAGTTTCGTCATCCAACCACTTCTCCCTGTATTTTAAATATATTTTAAATATATTTTAAATATATTTTAAATATATTTTAAATATATTTTAAATATATTTTAAATATATTTTAAATATATTTTAAATATATTTTAAATATATTTTAAATATATTTTAAATATATTTTAAAGCGCATTCGGGATCGTAATCATGAAAATCTCAAATTTCTTCATTTCGGTTAAACTTACAACTCGGTGCTATGGAGTAGGGATATAGTTACAGGCAACTTACTGCGAAGCTAGAAATGCTGGGTGAAAGGGTATTAGCGGTCAGAAGTTAAAACGTCCACTCAGACTCCTGAAACATTCTGTGGCAAGGGTGCATGACGTGGCTCTTTTAGACCTTCAAATTCAATAAGCCACACAATTCTGCTGAGGGAGGGGTGTCAATAAATGTGTCGCTTGGTCACCCGATCCCCACACCAATTAATCTCCCATCAGCCCAGGCTTCGTTCGCGTCTCTCTTTCCACCCGCTTCCTAGGTCGTTCACACCCAATTGCGAGATACCGCTGCGCCACTTACCACTCTGTAGTTACCTCTCTAATGTCGGATCGGAGGAGGACTGGTGCATCCAGGTGACTCTTTGATCTCGGCCCGATTGAAATGTTTGTCGGACCTTTGTTACGAAAGCAAGAAGCAGAGAGAGACAGATAGACAGACAGAACAACTAGAGACAGACAGAGACAGATACATATCCAATAATCAGACCGGATTGCATCAAGTGAAAGATGCCGTCCGTTTTGTCTTTCGTCTTTGTGAGTAGCTGTGATCGTGTTCCCGGAAGGAGTGGGAGTTTCTCTCTCCCATTCCTATCGTCCTCTGTCCATCTGTCCATCCTTCCGTCCTCTCTGTCTGTCTGTCTGTCTGTCTGTCTGTCTCTCTCTCTCTCTCGGGTCGCATCATAGGGTCGAAATGGTTTGTTCATTCGTAGCCCGCACTGTAATTAGGCGTCCTAGATTAGACGGTTATTCTATAACTCGTCCTTTGGTCTTTTCGAAGTATACTGTAGCGTATACGATACCCTCGAGGATCTTTGTGCATCTGAGGACACCCTGTATAACAATAGGACAACACCTGTCTTTAGCCTGACGTCTGCAGCTGCATTATCTGCTAATGCTCATGCTAATGCATCATCTTATATCCCACGAGAAGCTTTCTAGACATGGCGCAATACAAATTCGCCAGTCGCAATAATACATGGCTTATTATATAGGCGATTCTTTATTGTAACCTTAATCAGTTGATTTATGATTAATGGGCAATGATTAATGTGTGACCCTATTAGCGGGATTGTCCATCCCTTCTGGGTCTCCCCTTCTTAACCAAATTATGTTAAAGTAGGCTGTTATGTTCACTGCGATAACTGTAGCCTATTATGTTTGTTTCGTTCAGGAAAAAATAAAAATTAAATAAATAAGCTCTGTTATAGATCGGAGTAAACCGCTATTCCATTTTTCAAGAGACTATTTTACACTTATATATTCAATCATTTAAAGCACTAGAATTATTTGCAGAAATTCATCGACCTAAATTCGCTGCGATATTTTGACGATCGTTTATGATTGTTGGCGTTTGTTATAAATGACCATTCTCATAATGGACATTAATGTCTAAAGTCGTTGACGCCACCTTCCGTATAAAATTGTATCTGTTTGCAGCCATCTTCCTTTCTGAAAAGACATGTTGTTGATCTGTGTCTGTGCATGTGTATGGGTCTGTGTCTGTGTCTGTATGTTTCTGTCCGTTCAAGTCTCTCTGTCCCTATAATGAGCAACGCAAAGGTACACACACACCTATCGAGAATGTATACCTTCGACTATTTGTTTGTCTTTCTGCTTTTCTGTCTCTAATTCCTCTCATGTTATTCTCTGTCTGTCTGTCGTCTGTCTGTCTGTTTGTCTGTCTGCCTGTCGGTCTGTCTGTCTGTCGTCTGTCTGTCTGTTTGTCTGTCTGCCTGTCGGTCTGTCTGTCTGTCTGTCTGTCTGTCTGTCTGTCTGTCTGTCTGTCTGTCTGTCTGTCTCATTAGCAATTTATAATAAGCGTCTGCATTTCATGCGTATCAACAAATTTGGCGCACATGCATCTGAATCAATGGACCATCTAATTATTTCTAATGCATGGTGACAATAGACACTGCGTATACAATACATGTATGTACACTGTTGTGTTGATTCGCTGTACGAGCATAAGAAGGTAATAATTTCAATTGTGGTTGAATTTGACAGTAATTGCGTTCTTTGCGTTGCACGAGCAGAAGCATCTGCATATATCTGTCTCAAGTCTCGACAAAATTGAGCAATTTATTGCTTGCTTGCTTGCTAGTTAAGTTGCTAGACAATGAACGCTCATTTGGCACTGGAGTGACTGGACCAGAGTACAGAGTCGTGAGGTCTCAGCGGGACATCGCGAATGCTGGCCACATTATATAGGCTGTATGTAACGGCATGGCTGTGTTACGGCGCCATAGAAATCGTCATTGTTATTATTATGGAAGCTGCAGACTATAGCAAATCAGAGTCAAACGGATCTCTATTCGAAAATCAATGCACAGCAGTAAAGTAATATAATTAATATGTGTGTGGATATCCAACCAATTAAATATCCATATTATGGCGTCAATGCTCACGACAGAAATCCCATTAGGACGTATCCCTGCAAAACTGAGCTATTAATAATAATTGTATTGCTATATGTATTGACTCTTCTTCTTACAGTTGCATATGCCAAACTATAGGCATATAGTCATCTCATTCTCTCATTATACAGTATATATCTTGTAGTTTACTTATATTCACATTGCAAGAGTTGGGAACTGACCGACGGAGCTAATGCAAGTGGGTGACAGGTCAATGCCCCCCCCCCGACAACCAAACTATAACTGTAGGCCTATACATACGCCATATAATACACGCTTCCATTTGACAATCCGTTGCTGTCTATAACATCCTAATCGTGCGACCAATTTATATACTCTTCGACATGCGTTTCGTTCCTATAGATGATTCCCAGTAGATAGGATGAATCTATATAGGCTACAGCAGTGGTTCCCAACCAACCCGTGACCCGCGGGCCAAATGTGGCCCGCCAAGCCTAAAAATGGCCCACATCTCTCAAAGAATTAACAACAAAATATATGAAAAAATTGACAATTTGGACAGGATAAAACACATAATTATTTTATATTTTTATATTTTATACTTTCACTGGCTTCCTTTGACTGCCCGGATTCAATATAAAATTCTTTTTCTTACCTATAAGATGTTTTTGGGTCAAGCGCCTCGCTACCTTTGTGATCTTATTAGGAAGCCTTTCTCTGCTACCGTTGGACGACCTCTCCGCTCTTTAGACCGTCACGATCTTCTTGTACCACGATCTCGGACTGCCACAGCCCAACATCGCGCCTTTGCTTCTGTCTGCCCTTTACTGTGGAATGGCGTTCCTCCTATTATTCGTTCCCAGATTTTATCTGGGGGCTTTACTTTTTCTGCCCGTTGTCTTAAGACTTTTCTTTTTCCAGGAGTTCTTCGCACTGGGAGCGCCTCTGATTAGGTTGTACTGTGAGAGGCGCTTTATAAATCCCAAAATGGAATAGAATAGA
This sequence comes from Lumbricus terrestris, assembly GCA_949752735.1. NCBI lineage: Eukaryota > Metazoa > Annelida > Clitellata > Crassiclitellata > Lumbricidae > Lumbricus > Lumbricus terrestris. The sequence continues at coordinate 29,737,786 of OX457041.1, read as the reverse complement.
ATTAAAGATTATTTTAATCTGATGTCTATAAATAACACAAAACATTCTATTTTGAATAAATTACAACAATTTTACATGCATTTAGTTAATGAAATTTTAGCCTTGTGGCCTCTAATGTCCGTCAGCTAAGAATAAGTGACCTTTGTGTCCTCCAACCTAGAAAAAGCGGTCTTAAAGTTTAAAAAAGGTTGGGACCACTGCTCTACACTGCAGTCTTTTTTAACGTGTCCTAACATTAAAATAACAAACTTAACCCTTTTATCGCCCACGTTAAACGCCAATCGTCCATTACCATTGACATTAACACTTTTGACAGTATACTAGACCTGTAGGTTCAAGTGCTAAGTGCTGGATCGAAGTGTTTTAGGTTATCAGTTATCACGGTTATGTAACGACAGTAACGCTATTTGGATGCCTATGCCAGCTCGCAGGTTTAGGCCTATACACTGGTGTAAAATGGAATGTTTTCTTCAAGGGAATTCCCTCATTGATCCTATATAGCATTAAACTCACGTCGAGTGACTTCTGACTTGCAGCTGGTGAAGGATAATTGTTGACGGCGAGTCACAAAGAGGCAGAGGCAGAGGGCCTTTTGTGATAAATCTCACCTTCGCATTCACACCCTATACAATGACCAATTGTTGGTGCTAATGCCTGCCAACCGTGCTTCCTCTGCATATATTGTGATCTATCGTGTCTACTGCCTGCATGTGCTGCTGTTCTGCATGTCTCGATCACGCAAGAATTCTACGGATCGTCTTTCATTGTAGAAACCGCGACGTTTGTTCTAGACGTTTAGCAGGTTTTTGGTAGACCCACAGGACATTTATTTGCACAGAAGACAATAGAAGTTGACAGTGGACGACGATAGGGAACGATAGAAGCATAGGCGTAGGGGACATTTCAGAAGTGGGGGGGCAAAAATTTTACTTTTGCCCGAAAAATTAAACCCGCAATAATTGACGTCGTGCACACAAAGCCATCTTTGTTCTTGCACCCACACCCGGGGACAAGGGGCAAATACACCGGGACACGGCCATATTATAGGGACCAGGCTGGGCAATTTTAGGCATATATGCAAATTTATTATGTAGCCTATATGTATATATTCTTGACGGAAGTTGACGCTTAACCAGTTCAAACTTCACACGAGCAACTGACTAAATTCATAATTGTAGATTGTTTTGTATATCTAATCATCTATAAAGCGCCTCAGTAGGGTGAACCGTTCAGAGGCGCTAATAGTGCGCAAAACCGCGCTCGAAGAGGCAGGTTTTAAGATGAGAGAATGAAGAAGAGAGACTGACACAGAAAGTGTATAGAGTAAACGCAAGGAGAAAGCTCATTTCAAAGAGAAAGACCAATTGAGGCAAATGATCGAGACTGAGCCGTAGCAGTTTTAGAAGGCGGAAGCAAACGTCAAGTCTGTTGGATGAACGAAGTGGACGGTTGGAGGAAGCTGAGTGAGGCTTTAGTATAACGTCGGTCAGATATTTGGGGCAAACCCCGCTGAGCCTTGAAGATCAGAGTGAGGCATTTAGATTGAATGTGAGCACGGAGAGGAAGCTAATGGGTGGGGACAGAACATCTAGAGATCCTGAGACACCTTAAATGAAATTAAGTCAAGTGGAACGTGTGCTTTTGGAAATGTGCTCAGTTAAGGTATTATCCTTCCCGTAATATAAGTGAGCTATCAAGTGCAACACCCTGATCCCGCATACTTGACAAGTAGGAAAATGTTGTAAATTTTCAGAGAACAGACCAGGATCTGCACGTTCAATGTTGATGATCGCAAGATTATCGTGTCTATTTTGCCTCATGACCAGTAGAAATTTCGATGTCATTCAGGGAGTGAATTCCGTGTTTTGTTCCACCTAGCTTGCATGCTGTGAATTTCCCCAAATGCCGCGAATAGTCGCAATTTTCGGTTAAATTTCGGCTCTTGAATTGGCTGCGACTCTATACTAGCCATTATTTACCGTGAATTCAGAACTTTTTCGGGAATTTCTGCCATCCATAGTCTTATGAGCTAATATCTAACTCGATTCGGGCAAGATTTTCGGGCAAATTTCAGCTCTTGAATTTGTTTCGATTCTAGCCATTATTTACAAAATGCTGCTGTGAATTCAGAATTTTTCGGAAATTTCTGCTATCAATGGTTGTGAGTTAATATCTAACTCGATTCGGGCAAGATTTTCGGGCAAATTTTGGCTCTTGAATTTGCTGCGATTCTCGCCATGAAGCTTATTTATAAAATGTTACCGCGAATTCAGAACTTTTTCGGGAATTTCTGCTAACCATGGTTGTTGTGAGCTAATCTAACTCGATTCGGGCAAGATGGAACTGGGAGATAATGTGGTATACTAATGGACGTTGAACTTCAAGAAGTTTGGTTAATATTTTCCCGGGTCTACTTGCCCGAAAAAACAGACTTGCCCGAAATTTGGGGGGGCATTTGCCCCCCCTGGACCCCCGTCTCCTACGCCTATGGATAGAAGTATGCGGCGAGTTTAGAATATATGGGTAAGGTCTTATTTGCTAGACTGTCAACGGTAAAATAGACGGTTGGTGTTTAACGTGGGCGATAAAAGGGGTTTGTTAAGCGTGTTATTTCAATGTTAGGACACGTTTAATCAGCGTTTATAAAGCGTATACATATCTATAGGCTATATATATCTATATATACACGTATAGTGTCGGACACGTACAGTGTTGGACATTCATGTTCCGCGGCTTCCTCCAAATATGACTGTATACACAGTCCAGACTTTCATCCGTCTGCATTGCTTGAATGGACGAACGATGGTCAAATAGACATTGCTTACTCAGAGTATAGGTTATACATGTGGAGGTATGTATAGGTTATACATGTGGGGGTACATGTATGTATACAGAGGTTATACATGTGGAGGTAGCCTATAGCCTATGTCTATGTCTACAGTATAGGCTTAAGTGCTTTTCGACGTATCACAGGTATAGGCCGACAGCACACGTCTCTTATATACAGTGGTCCGTGCACATGTGTTCTTCATCGAAGTATTTCGGCTACAGACTCGACTCAGTATATATGGTCTTCAACTATCTGTCGGTGCAATGAAAGCAACTCACACTTTTGAAAGTAAATTAATAAATTAAAGATAATAATAATAATAATAATAATAATAATAATAATAATAATATTATTATTATTATTATTCGCTTTTAGTTTCAAACTCACACAACGCAGAATGATAACAATAATTCATAGCATAATTATGACGGAGGATCACAATAATTAAGTTACATATCCTACATGAGTCGAATTTTATTGTCGGCAACCGTGCAAGGCACCCATCGCGTCCTACGTATACTCATTTTACCAACGCCATCTGCCGAATGGAAGGTTGAGTGAACCTTTGGGAGGGTGGCGGGAATCTATCCCGCGATCGTGCGCTCTTCGTCCCAGTCTTAACCATTAATCGTAATCGTAATCGTAAACTCGACATTTCTAAAGCGCCACTCGAAAGCCAAGCGCGGGGCACCAGCTTATTCACGAGCGCTGCGATGAGTTAGAAGGGTTGTCCGTGAGAGTAGTCCGTGGTGGTCCGGGTCGAGTTACCAAAGGATCAGATGATTAGACCTATATAATACTGTACCTCCATATTGTCTTGTCTGTATTGTCAGTTAAAATTAATTAGGCCTTGGATCAAGCACGTGCACCGCCTGTATTGTTCTAAAGGTGATCGCATATGTGTGTGTGTGTGTGTGCGTGCGTGTGTGTGTGTGTGTGTGCGCGTGCGTGTGCGTGTCTACGTGTGTGTGTGTGTGTGCGTGCGTGTGTGTGCACATGGCGCCCCATACTGCTGCTACAATAACAGTTACTAGGCATATGTCTTTATTGATCGAAATTACTGGCTAAACGGTTTGTAATTATCGCCTTGCGAGAGTTCGCATGCAGCCATTTTATGCGAACCAGACGTTGTGCTGTCTCGGCGTCTGCTGCTGCTGCTGCTTCTGCTGCTGCTGCTGCTGCTGCTGCTGCTGCTGCTGCTGCTGCTTGTACTACTGGAGCTGTATAGGCCTATAATAGTAGGTCTGCACATTCATGTGTATATAGTCTATTAAGCACTGCAGCGAAATGTTTAGCATTCGTTTCGAGGAGCTTTCCTCGGCTCATTCCGCTCCTCCGTCTGCGAGTAGACTAATCAGTTCCGTCTACACTGTCTCTTAAACACTGTGAATCTTCATCGAATAATATATCTACTCTACTGTATTATCAATTAAATATATTGTGCTATATAAGTTGATGCCAAATATATAACCGATGAATGGGTTGAAGATCTAATGCGTCGTCGTCGGTGATGGCTTTCAGGCGCACATGCATGCACGTCCAAAGCACAACAGAAATCGATCACGTGATCTTAATTGTTGCTGTTTACAATGATAACGACAATGCATGTGTCATATCAATGTTGATTAGTGCCGCCCTCCTCTTTTCTCCAGGCTTGAAACTGGCACTACTAAAGTACGAAACTAAAATCCTGGAAAGCTAAAAAAATAGTCTTAAGTCGTTGAAATCCGGCAAAATGAAAACCGAGAAACATTCCTGTCTTGTCCCAACTGCAAAATCTTCACATTGCATTGAACCAACTTAGTAGTAGGACCTACGACACTCATCATTAGGCCTATGCCGCCTATCACAGTTTAGTTAGGAAGAGAAACTAGCAAAGGCGTAGGCCTATACGCACGCCATAAAAACACCACCATCACCCCTTGGTCAATCTATTTCTAAGTTATACTTTCCATATCAGTCCATGTGAATAGGCTTATATAAGAAATAGCCAAAGGGCTTTGTGGCGACTGATGACAAATTATCCTGAAACCGTTAATGATTTCGCGCACGATATTGGGAAAATTTCCCGTTAATCTCGTTTAGCGTGTTGGAAGAAGCAGAAGACATTTATCTTCATAACTGAGCTGCTACTCGTCTGAATGAGTGGCGCCCGACATCGCCCGTTGCTGGCGAACTGCTATTAATATGGACGAGTTCAACTGTTAGAGGAGTCAAAGGTTGTTCAATATATGATGTCTTCGTCTTCTACTTCATTTTAAAACTGAATCTCGATGTGATTTAGACTCTAAAAATTGCTCATCGAAGTAAGGCCCACACACGTGTATTTCCTATTGAACCTTTCTTGTTTATCTGTATTGTTCATTTAAACTTACCAGCCATCACCTCTTTTCGTGAAAATGGTCTCGTCTAAGGTGTGGCCTATGCGATGCAGTCGGTCTACCGTTGACTAGCGTCGTGCTAGCTTCGCGGTGGGCAATCAAACGGAGTCGTTCGATTCTGTCTATAGTTTCGCATCGTTAATGCAAAAAGCGAAGTCTATAACCCGGCGTGATTGTATTGGGCGCCGATCAAACTAGAACCTCTGCTATACTTACTAACACGTGTTGGACAAGTTGCTGATAGCTGAAGCCGACCAATCCGTTTTCAGTTTGCGCGCGTCTAGTAGGCCTACGAACGCTTTTCAGACGAAGAAGAAGACGACGACGACGACGACGAGGACAGACGAGGAGGACGACGACGAGGAGGGTCGACGATTGGAAAAGGATTGAAAGTAAATCGAGTAATAAGGACTCTTAAGGAGGATTGAGAGATGCGCAACTGTTGTGAACTGAAATTTACTCTGATTGAGGCGACAGTTACTGGTGTTCTTTAAGAAATCGGAATTTATGCTGTTTGCGATTTTCGGTGATATTAACTTTACACGCATCTTACAAGGTAAGAGTTGATTTCATCGAAAGTTTGTAATACGATCTGTTACATCTGTAAACGGTCCTGTGTTTGTAGGCCTATAGCCTATATAGCCTAGTCTATAGGATCTTTATCAGAGACGGCGCCAGACATTATAATCTGTAATAACCAGGTCACACACAGTCATACGAGTAGACACCCTAACCAGTGCAAGGAGAGATTTATGCCCCAGATGAATTATTCTCAACAAGGCAAGAATGTTGACAGAGAAACGACGAAGGCAACAGTTTGTCTCACCAGGGCAGCAGTTGCCCTGGCTTCCTCTGCTGTATATTATAGCGCCGCTACTGAAATGCTTTACATCATCGGCAGATATCTAGTCTGCAGACGAAGCAGGACCTACTATCCCCCCCCTGCAAGCTGGAAGCAGTCCCCCCCTAACAGAAACTTTTTGCCTACATTGCAAGCGCCGAAGGCGCGAAGCTGCGCGTGCCGAAGGCACGAGACCCATACATAGCGACTGGGGGAGCGTCGTAAGCTCCCCCAGCGGGGTTTGGGACAGAGCCCCAGAAACCAACGCATTTTTTAGCTGTTGTCATCGACTAGAGCGCATGTTTTAGGCTCTTGTTTGCTCGCTGTTTATGAACGATAAAGTCAAGAAAATTTCACTTTTTTGGATTTACACCCTGTAATTATACCTTTTTAGGCTGTCGTTTTTACAAAATTGCTCGTGAATTCAATGCTCAGAAACGTGGTTTAGGATATCATAAAATGTAGCCTCCTCCTTGTTATATATTTTTTGTTGTTTGCACAATATAATGGTAGGCTAACGTTCAAAAAAATTCATTATGGGTAACAGTGCAACACAATAGGCTACTTATTATAGTTCTGTGAAGTTTGGAAAGGTTCGGGATTCAGTAAAATATCAACTTCTTTTGGTACGGTATATCAAATTGAATAGTCTATCTACTGTCAGTTGTACAATACTCAGCAACATCCATTTTGGGATCCAAACAAATCCCATGGACATTTCCCTGGACCACTACCCGTAATTTCCTCTCTGGATTCCACCAGAGCGTTTCAATAGAACAATTCCCTCGAATATTTCCCTCAAATGTAGGCTACAAAAGTGTAAGCAATTTACTTCAATATAAACCATTTGCTTTACTTGCTTTTGAACTTCAATTGTTGACCAACCAAGCTTTTATTGCTTGATTAATGTTTACTTAAACAGACTAAAATCCTTTAGGCCTAATATAAACAATAGTAGGCCTACTAATTTACTGTTGCTTCTTTGCCTCATATCACTAAAATTCATTGTGAAAATATCTTTTATTTTATTTGAAACCTATTTTATAAAACAAGTGCAGTGTCAGTAGATATAAAATATGCTTAATTTTTTTTAACAATTAATGTAATTAATTAGGAGTTGTGAGAGCGAGCGCCATAATTATACATGCAGGGACAAATGTAAGTGAATAAAGCAAAGGTCATACTAAATGAATATCTACCCTTGAGATGGCGGGATGAACGTTCAATAGGAATTTACCGTGGGTGTGCAGGGAGGAATGGTACAGAGGGAGTTGCCGGGAGATATGTCCAGAAGGAAATGTCTTATGCCCATCTATTATTAGGGGGGATTTCCCTCTGGCGCAAGTTGGATCAGGCTACCTACTCCCCCCACGTGGCAAGCCCTGATGGGCGCGAATGTGATGGAAGTGCAAGGACAAATTTATGTGAGTGTTAAGCAAAAGTCAAATTAAATGAAAATTTACCCTGTGCTATGATGGAAAGAGAATTGTTCGGGGGATTTACCAGATAGAAGTCAATGGCAGATACTGGGAAATATCGGGGGGAAAATGTTCTGGAGGAAATCTTCTATACTCAACTTCATCATCAGGGGGGGAAACCTTTCCCCCCCTAGCCCAAATTGGAAGCAGTCTGCTTCCATCCCCCCATGGCGTGGTAGGCCCTGAGACGAAGCGCAATATTTTTACGTCTGCTCTAATTTCGTATCAAATATAGTTTCTTACTCGAGATTCTATGGGTGTTAGGCCTAATTTCATTGACTGTCTTGAGAAGATGTGAATAAATCTCTAGTCCTTGATAAAGATTCCAATGTGTATTAGCTGGCTCAGTTGGTCATAGCCTACATGTAGTTGTAAAAAAGTTTTTCCGGTTTTTATTCTCTCCCGAAAACGTGGTTTTTTCGTTTTTTATTTTTCGCATCGTTTTTTTTTATCGTTTTTTATTTTGTATATAACTTTATTTATTTATTTACTGTCTATTGTTATTCTGCTTAATTTAATTTTTTGTCTGATATTCCATACGTTTTCACTGTACTCTCAAGGATTCATCTAACTATAGGCTAGTGTCATTATGTAATTGTTCAAGTCATCATTTGAGAAATACATGTAGTATATGTCCCTGCAAGAAATGAAATTTGTAAGAGTTATTTTAAAATTCTTGGGCCTATAATTAACATTTATAAGTAGCAATTTTAGGTACAAATGTACAATATATAATTTATCTATGGCCTTTGCTTCTGATTAGATTTGAATTGCCTTATGTTGATCAGCAATTCAGCATGAAGTTATGTGGACTTAAGTTGTGTTATTTGCAGATTACTTAGATAAAATTGCATAAGCAAGGTTTTTAATCTTAAAATGAAGTTTCAGAAGTAACAAAGCAAATTGTTTTCCGTTTCTGTTTTTTTTCATTTTTCCTGTCGTTTTTCATTTAAAAAACGAAGTTTTTCCCGTTTTTTAATTTTTTTTTTTTACATCTATGGTAGAAGTGAAGGCAGGAGATTAATTAATTAAATAATTAAATAAATCAAATAAATAACTAATAAAAAATCATGTTCAATGAACAAATTAATCCACTGTACATTTTAAAACTACTTTTTACTCTATCTTGTAACTGTGTTGCAACTTGTCAACCTGATTTTTGATTAAACGAATATATATATATATAGTTTTTTTTGGACATAATAGAAGTTGAAAGCATAAATGAAATTAATGAATTATTTAAGATACCAAGTCAGTTAGATCTAGTATGTGAAAGCATTTGACTAGAGAGACCATTTATGTTTGCCTTTATCCCAGATCAGGGTCTACAAGGTGAGGACCTCAAACCACGCAAGTGAGGGTAAAAGCTGCTATTGCATTGCTGCCAAAGTTAAATTTAATTTGGTCATTGTCTTCAAGACCTAAGAATGGTTTTCGTCTGTTAGAAGCTATATGCAGTGAACACATGCAAACATGTATGAAGGTGACGTGTATGGGAGGATACGTGAACCAGCGATTAGACGTCTATGTGACTGCTTGAGAAGGTCTTCTAACACTTCTCTTATACGAAGTCGAGCACCACCTCTGCTTATAAGCAGACATCTGCCACCATGCATTTCACATGCACAGCAAACAGACAACCTGATTCTGGCAGTAGATGAAAAGTGGATTGTGTGTGAAAGAGGAGGAGAATATATGTATGTCCAGCCACAGTGGAAGTGAACGGCTTTAGGAAAGCGTGTTTGTCACTGCATGTGCTTATGCTCCTCAGTTGAACAACCGCGTGTGTGTGTGTGTGCATACTCGTTTACTTTGTCAGCTTGTTGTTGAAGTCATGCAAAGTACACACGTTCTGTGGATCAGCCAAATCCAATCCGCAAACATCAGTCTTTTGAATGCCCCGACATCCGCACTGGTAGAACCATCAGCACCCTTTTCTTTTCGAACATTGTGGTTGGTGGTTTTTTCCATTCCAGCTATAGCTGGATTTTTGTGCAGTTGACTTATGGTTTACTGTCTATTCTGTCAGACTGTTGGACTGACAGTGTTTTGATAGGATTAGTTGAGCTGTTTATCCTGTTAATTGGGCTTGATAATTGTTTTATGGCATCAGATGCAGACTACAAAGGGACGATTATGTTCCGAGAACACATGCTCTGCAGACCTTCCAGATAAATATATTTCGGTTTTGCTTAGAAGCAGCCACCATCAAGTGGGGCCTTAGAAATGCATAGCAGTCGTATGCAGAGAGCTCTGAAAGATGCCCAAATGGCTCTATGCAATACTTCAGATATATGAACTGGCTCCCTGTTGAGGATAAATCAGAGAACTCTGTGTTGCAATCTCGACTCAACTAAGTCAGCGTTCTGTGAGCTTAATCAGATCATAGACGCAGGCTAATCGCCTCAGACCTTCTCATGTCCTGAACTTCATTCTTCATGGAGCAGTCTTGGGCGGCTCCATATGCAGCACTGTTGCATGTAATTCTCTTCAGCAAACAGTTTCAAGATGTGTGAATAACATTTATTTGGATCAGTTAGATTAGTTAATCATTAATTGACATTGTAATCATAATTTGCAACATTTCTGGAGCAGCATCTTTAGATGCACAAGGCATCAAGTGTTTTGAAATGTTCATAGACTGGTTCATATATTTATAAAAACATAAATATGCACAATTGCACGTGTACCACATACATGATGTAACATAACACATTTACATCACCCAAGCGTGTAACATGTTTGCAGACTTTGTATACATAATGATCAAACGAAATGGTCATAGAAAGAAGCAAAAGATATATAGGCTAAGAGGCTCAAGTCACATTTTGCCAGGCTACTGATTACAGCAGAATATAGCCGAGATCTTTGTGAGCTCTACAGTCTACAACTGCAGCTAAATTTCTCGGCTGTTGGGCGATGGGAATGCACAGAAATGCTGTCCGCCAGACCTGATGATTAATGGCTGCGAACACAGAAGTTGTCATTCAAGCACTGAAACGCATATACGCATATCGTATACATTCAAATATGCATGATGTGTATATTTGTAGATTCTCTGTACATGCAAAAAAGTTTCTAGGTTATCTATTTGCATGTTGAGTGAACAAAATGTAAAATGCTGTAAGTGCAATACATTGAGCAAGTTAGGTAGTATGAAGTAATAGCTAAGTAAGAGTTAATGAATTATATACAAAATATAAAGTTTTGTTAGTCTTTATCAGGAAGGTAAAGTTTTGAGGTTTGTCGCTGAGGAAATATTGGGTGAATGTTGGTTGGAGAAAAATCATCTGAGCAACTGGTTCTCATTAATGTAGTCTTTTGTCGCATGTCAACTTGGTCACATGAAGCTGTTACTTCCATCTCCTTCTGCAGTTGCATGATCTGTCCTGTGGTTCCTCTCCCATGATATACTGCTCTGGTGCTTCTCCATGACTTCGTCAGTCACCAGCAGAGCTGTTGATTGCTGCTCAGTGGTTCTTGCTGGTCACCATGCATCTGGCTTAATAGGGCTTCTTGAACACCCCGTGCTTCATTCTGCCTCTCAGCTTATATTCAGATCATATTCCAAAATATGGTTTCTGCAATGCGTCTCCTACAGAATGGCAGTGCAGTTGTCTGGCGGTGTCTCATTGGTATTGCTCCGTCCTACTTATCTGATCTCTGTTTCTCTGTCTCCCACTTGGCCTCCAGTCCAGCTTTGCACTCTTTGACTAAGGGGGCTCCTGGTCCTTTGGGCCCGGTCCTCTGTCAGACAGCCTTCTTGGTTGTTTGACCCTCTAATTATGGTTCTGCAGGGAATATCCATTCAACTATAAAATGCCTTGTTAGAAACGTTTGACCCGTCTCACCCTGCTGACCCTTACTTGTGGTTCTGTTGTCTTGTCAGTTGAGGGTTTGGGTAAGGAGTCTCCAGAAGAGGTGGAGGAACTGATAGGTAGGTAGGTAGGTAGGTAGGTAGGCAGGCAGGCAGGCAGACAGACAGACACACAGAGAGCCACTGTAATCTTAGGAAGATGCTGTCTTCCATATCTCGCCAGAGGTTATAGTGTCTAGTGTCCATTCCATCCGCTGTTTTTAGGACATTAGATACTCCTCCTCCTCCTTCTTCTTCTTCTCTTCATCCTCCTCCTTCTCCTCAGTTGCCGCCTCCTTCCCAATGTCACTCAACGCCTGGTTGTCTGTGCCTCACCCTCCACCTCATCCTTCAGTCCTGTTTTATGGCCTCTATCTTATGAATTCCGTGTAGTCTTGTCAGCAGCGCCAGCAGTAGCAGCAGCAGCATCAGCAGCATCATCATCAGCATCATCATGAGCTGACAAGTAAACGGGAATTGCAGCTGTTACTCCTCCTTCTTTGCATTCCCCCCTTTGCACAGCAGTTCCATCTTTTGGGTTGCATTGTGCCAGTGTCCACCTGTGCATCTGTCTGTCTGTCTGTCTGTCTGTCTCTGCATTTCTGTCTGTCGGTCTGTCTGTCTGTGTCTGTCTGTCTGTCTGTCTGTCTGTCTGTATTGCTCACTGCATCTATCTATCTCAGTGGTGTTCATTGTCTTAGACCTGTTTCCTGTTGTCAGTCTGTCCCTCCACTTCTCCTTTTCCTCCTCCCATCCTGTACTTCTTCTGCCACCTTGACCATTCCCACTTCCGTTCCAATACCATCTGTCTATGGTTTCATTCTGACTGACCTTTCTAGATCAGCTTTATGCCTCACGGTCTGATTCTCATGTCATTCTATGTCTGTTTGCATATCTGTCTTGTTGTTTGTGTCTTTTTATCTTCCTATATGTCTGCTCTTCCTCTTTATTTTGTCCACCTATGATGAGTTTGTATCTTTATGTGCATTTTGTGCATCTTTATCACAGTCATATATGTATTAGGCCTATAGGTATAACTCTATATATGCATGTATGTGTATGTATATGTATATACATCATATGTATATATACATATCTGTCCTTATCTGGCTCTGTCTGCATTTATGATTGCACATTTGCTTATCACTCTATCTATGTTTGTATGCATGTTTGTGTGCATGTTCTTATCTTATGCATGCATCTCTTTCTGTCTGTCTATATTTCTACATGGATGTCTGTATGTCTTGTTGTTTGTTGTCTGCTGTGTCTGTCTGTCTGCCAGTGATCATTGCTTTCAGATATAATTACTTGGCCAAAGTTCTTTCATTTTCTTAAGAATCTCACAGAGAGTAGCCCGAGGAGAGTCTCAAGCATTTACCAAAACCATTGGACATACTATAACTGTCAATCACACAATTATTCACTCCCTATCTATCAGTGGGAATAGGAAGACGTGGTTAAGGGAGGAAGGCAAGAGGAAGGTCTTCCACTCCTCCTATGGCCTACCTATGATGTCAGTTGCTGAAAGTTGAAAGCCAACTGGGGTCCTTGGCAAACCTTTCTGTGCCATAATAATACTTTGCTGGTTTTGGGATGTATAATTAGCAACATACGAATGATTGAAGACATTCTGCAAGTTTAATTTGTCCTTGCCTTGGGGTGTTCCACCCATAACTCTGTTAGTCAAGGAAAGCAAATGGTTTTAAAAGCATTGAATTATCTGAATTGTTCTTTCTGATGAGCCAAACAAACAATTTTGAGATCAATGCTCTCAGGGTTATTTATTACATATAACAGGGGATATGATGTGTGATATCATCAGTTTCATGTCGAGATATACTGCTACAATTTTGTAGCTCCTGTTCTGTCTGTAAGCCTTGGAGGCAGAGCAGTTTTATGTGCAGTATGATATGCGCCTCATGGCCACTGCTTTCTGCCTTGTGATAACGATATCACCAACATTTATCATCCTTCTCCTCCTCTTCGTCCTCCTCATCATCTTCATCATCGTTGGGTTCAGATGAGACGGTTGGTGGCCGTGAGTACTCGCGAGTGACCTAGTTTACCGAGTACAACATCTGTGATGCTTAGTATTAGCTTTGAGGTCTGTTTATTGTCATTTTTTGTGCTGTTTATTTTGTTAGAATTGTTTGTTGATGTGATTTGGGCGTTTTGTTGTGTTTTGGTTCGTCGTCTATTCATTGGGAACAATCCAGGGCTGATTATGTTATAAAAAGGTTTTGCTATAAACACATTTTGTTATAAACACTGTCCTCATTCTGTTAGGCAGAACCAGTGAAGTTTAACTTTGTCAATGTTTTAAATAAAATCATTTATTTGTGTTGTATTCGGAAATTGCTTTTAAATGGTAAATAATCATGTGATAAATTATACATCATGATACTGCAAATATTTATTGGTCAGTTTAGAAGATCAATGACTTTAATTATCTAAATGGTTTAGTTTCAAACTCCATTAGAACTGAGAGATCCATTGGAATTTCTGTCTAACCCTTTGCTGACTCAGTGATTAATATCAGAGTATAATTGGGTAGATTGCATTGTGACCTGGAAGGTGAAGTGGCCAAACGCTTAGTGTTCATCACCCGCCCTGATTTTGGGTCAATGCTGAAGCTTATCTCTTGTCTTAATAAGGGGTATGAATATATATATATATTTATAATATATTCATACCCCTTATTATCAATATATATATATTCATATGCCTTATTATCAATATATATATATATATATATATATATATATATAAATCCTGATCTGACCTACTTTCCCAGTTGTCTTAGTCATTTTTCTTGTCTCATGGATTTCAAGCGGTTTGTCCTCATAACTATGCAAACTGTTCTCTCTTTTATGTACCAGTGCAATGATTCCAACAGAAATTGATGTAGGAATGCTACACTTCATGGATCTCATGCTCTCCTCAACTCTACCAAACACTGTTTGACAAAAGCTGACCTTTCATGGTGACCACTGACCACCAACGTCAGGCCCAGGGGCCGTCTAAGTAGGATTCAGAGGTTGCTGATGTGTGGCCCAGGGCCGCCGACGTCTGGCCCAGGGGCCGTCTATGTAGGATTCAGAGGTTGCTGATGTGTGGCCCAGGGTCGCCGATGTTCATAAGACATTGTGATAATGTGCAGTTTGTAGGCTGATGTGCAAGTAAATTGTGTCACTAGTCAGTTTATGTCCGAATGCTGTCTGGCTATGGAGATGACTGCAGACATTTAAAGATATATTAAGATATTAGTTTAAAGAGCAAAGTGAAACTTCAGTGAAGCAATGTGCCTGCTTTCTAGTGTGTGTCTTTTGCAGCAGATGGATGTTGGGACTGATGGTGATAGGTTGAGGCCTTGAAGTCGAACAATAGACACCCTTTGCTGGCATGTAGACATCCCATTTGTTCTATTAACCCATTGTCTTGCCTTGTGGCCTTTGTTCGACCTGGGATGACCAACGCTGCTGCTGCTGTTGCCCTGTCTGGATCTTCAACGGCCATGTGTGTGATCAACTGCTGGTCAACTCCCATGGGTGGACATCTCTAATGGGCATACACGTCTTCGTCTTCCTCAATGGTTACTATGGCTACAAACTTGACAGCTCCCAGGCATTGTGATCCTCCAGACAACAATGTTGTGAGTCTACCCCTAACATTTCTTTGTCCAGATCTTTACTCTCCACCTCTGCTGACAGGGTTGCAATGTTTTATAGTGCACCAGCCTCTCCTCTCTCCTCCCTTTCAAGGGGGGGGGGGTTGACCAACGTCTCCTTTGTTGCAGACTGATTTGTCTGAAACCTGAAACCACTTTGTTGCAGGGTGTGTTCATAGGACATAAATTCAGCCTTTGTTAATTACCTAAATTGGCTTTTAATTGTATGATGCAGTAAGTCAGCATGATGCCTACCTATCAGGAAGTGGCGAAAGTAAGCAAGTGAGCTGGTTATTACTGAGCAATTAAATCCATATTAGTTTGTACAGATGACATGTGGAGGGATATGACCATTTTCTGCCTACGAAGAATAGACAGATCTTTTTATATCTAGATTTTTTCTCAATTTCGTCTCATTTGTTGGCCAAGTTGACGAAGTTTCACTGATCCCTGCTGAACTGTATTGAAACTTATCTGTTGGATCAAATTTCCATTCCATTTACACTTTCTCCAGAGTGCTTATGTTCTTCCCAGTAGTGCTTTCATTTTCCCAATGTTATACATATCTGAAGCCCATGCTATAATAGGTCACATAATTATAGGCTTTGTCACAAGGGATCATGTGATTTCGGATGTAAGACATGATGAAACCTATAATTTGGGAATAGTGTCACGTGGACGTCACTATGCGCTGTGTGACTTACGGTCTTTGAAGAAAAACGAAAGATTTTTCCAGAACTGTAAAAAGATAATTTTTTGGACAACATTATTACTCAGAATGTGTGCCACCTAATGTGCCATGGGATTCTTTGGTTGCCAGGTAGGCACTTGAATGTCAGATGAGGAAAGTTGGAAACACAGGTGGCGGAAGCAGAGGTGGTGGGGTTGATATTGTTTGTCAGTGCCAACTGGAAGACATTAAGATGGAGGTGGCTGGAAAGCGCTGTTCTTCTAATCATCGGTATGCCTTCCATAGAATGGAGTTTCTTGTCTTTTTCACCAGTCAGGAAGATTACAGATCTGTCTACGAAAACTTATCTTCTTAAATGAATTATGTTCACCAACTGATTCTCTTGATTTTAGCAGCAACACAGCAGTGTTGTTTCCTACTGCATGGTTGGTCCATGTTGTGCTCTCTGGGGCTGTTCCGTTGTCTGCTTAGAGTGTGCAGGAGGCACAATGAGGTTAGCTGAAATACATGCGTTTCATGTTCCTTGGTTGTCTGCAGTGGCCTCTGAGGAAATTCTGTGCATACTCTGAGCAGAACATGGAACTCGCAGATGTGAAGGTAGCAGTTGCTTAGGGATGGCATGAATGATGTGGAAGAAAGTTGGAAGGAAAGATGGAAAGAGGCCTCAACCATGCACACCTACCTATCACCTGGATGAGGTGAAAGACTGGCAAAGGAGGCCTTAACCAGCTGTAAATCTACTCATCAGGGGATGATGGGGTTGGGAGGGATGGGGTTGGGAGTTAGGGTGATGACAGGTAGGATGGGACTGTGAAACCAGATTAAAAGACTAGAAGGTAAGTAAGGCAATTTGCTGATAAGAGTCTGAATCTGCTTTGGCTGAGTTTCTCAGATGTGACTGACATGAACTGAATCTGAGGATGAATGGATTCTTTAGACTATCGTTAGTCTGTCCAATGTCTTTAACGAAAGCATTTTATTAGATATATTGCTGTCTCTATTAGTGCTATTATTAACAATTAACCACAATGTATCACGGATACATTGGCTAACAGGAAACATTAAAAAATAATAAAAGTAATAAAATAGTAATTATTATTTTAAATATTATGACTATCGCATGTATGAAATTATTATGAATGATGAACGGTTGGATTCGGCATAATGGAACAGAGCAGCGGTTGCGTGCATTATTATTGTTGTCATCATAATTGTCATTATTATGACATAATTGTATTCATAATAAACATTGTGTGATGATGAATGTGGTCATTCCGAAAGTTACTCTGAGGATTGACTGTTCCTATTAGGACCATTTCTCACTTTTCTGAAAACTTATCAACCTTATTGTTAAGGTAGTGCCTTCAAATGTGCTAATTAGTTCAGATTGAATCAGCTTATTGTATTCATTATGACTGTGATAAAATGACAACAGCATGGTCTTTGGGGGTTTCTCCACTGGTCAGGAGGGATGCAAATGAGGAATTAATTGTATGAAACTACATGCTTATCACAGACGAAGTGCCTCTTATGAGGGGCCACCCTTCTTAGCAGGGGCTCTAATTATATGGTTGGGTGGTTGGGGCCTTGGGCCCTGAGGACATCCTCTGCAACAGGTTTTTCTGTTAAATATGGGGAGGCAGCAGTTAGGGGAGTGGCATTTGTAGTCAGGCTAATTTTGGCAGCCTTGCTGGAATTTTCTGAAATCCGGTCTTTTAGAGATGATGAAACAGTTTACTTTTGTATGAAATTGCTACCAGAGCCTGTTTCTGTTTGAGAAGACTGAGGCTATATACAGTATTGAATATGCCCATAGTTTGGCCACTGGTGGCATGCTAATAGTTCTTGGGTGATGATGATGAGGACAACGATGTGGCCTGGATTGGAGATTATGCCAGCATCCATTTACAACTGTTAAGCAGCCATTATTACTCCAGCCAGATTTATCCCATTATGACAAACGATCAGACTGTTAACTTCATATACTGGGAAATTGTGGGTATCACCACGTTTAACATGATTGACGTATTTAGAGGGGAAAGGCTTCCAACCCACCCACCTTCCTCAGTCAATCTCTGCAGTGAATGTTTTTGAGGCTATGATTCAAGGGATAAAATTTGGCTTTGAATGCATTGGAAAAGCTTGCGATTTACACAGAGCTGTGCCAGGACTGCATGCATATTTTAGCAGCAGTTAAGCGGCTTTGCCAATGAAACTATTACCGTTAGGGGTGGTAGGAAGCATAGCAACGATGCACTTAATTGTATTATGTGCAATTGTGCATACACACTTTGCATGGTTTATGTATATTTTAGGTGTGTATAAGTGGATATATTTTCAGAAAGTTTGTGCAGCAACATATTGGGTTTCGTACAAAATGATATAATGTATGGAAAGATATATACATATAGCTAGGGCTGTATATGCACGTATAATATGCTACAAGTCGGTATAGATGTATACATAATATATGTTCTGCAGTGGCTTGTACTGTCTGATAATATTACATGTCAGTGGGTTCACACGCAGTCACACACTCTCCAACATGAACAGGAAATGCACACCTTATATCCTATACATATATATATATATATATATATATATATAATGTGTGTATATATATATATATATATATATACATAATATGATACAGACCTCATATGATGTTATGATCACAAATTACACTGTCATATATATATATATATATATATATATATTATATATATAAAATATTATATAAATTATATATATGTCATATATATATATATATAACAGTGTAATTTGTGATCGTATGTGGTTTGTATTTTGGAAAACTGTTGGGCTGATTGGCTTGTAATAGAATTCAGATATTGGCTGCCACTGAGGTGGATTTTCCGAGTGGAGGATATATTCCATTGGATGCAGATATATGTCAGTCACCATTTAATCGTTAATAGGAAGCTGCTGTTGCTGTTCTGCCATGTGACGTCATCCAGTTCAAGCTTGTGCAGTTTGTCACATTGCGTGGTTGTGACTTTTCCTGTCCGTTGGGTAACTTTTTCCTGTGGGGTTATCACCCTTCCCCCCCCCCCCCCCCGACTCTGATGATAGCCAATAATTGTGTTTATCTCACAGAGTTGAAAGCCACAACAAATGAAATCAGACAATGTGTCATTCAAACTTAATAGGAGACGCATTGCGGATGCAAACTTTTGAGATGCCAAGAATGTTGGTTGGTGTTAAATATGATGGATAAAGTTTGCTTGGGTTGCCTACCATTGTTAGGATCAGGCAGTGTTCTCTTGAAAAGGTAAACTGCAGAATTTCGTGTCAAAGTTTCCTTTAGCTCCATTCCAACCTAAGGACCTACTTATCCAGCAGACCTCAGGTTAACCTGCCCTAAATATTTATGACCTTTACAGTCTGGATGTAATTTGGTTTGCCACTGTTTTAGCCCTGTTCTACCCATACCACAGAGGCAGGGGCAAACCCTCGGGGGGGGGGGGGGGGGGTGGGGGGGCGGCCGCAGGGTAAGCCATCTGTGACTGTTGAGTTGGTTTTTGGATGTTTAGATTTGCCTTCTGCCTGCTCTGGTTGCCCTGGCAAGTCCTGCCAACACTTTCTGCTGAGATAACCCCTACCCTGACCTTTTGAGGGACATGTCCATAGATAGGAAGGAAACGTGTCATCCAATCAGAGGCAGCCAACCAAACGCTGTCCTCTAATTTGTCATATTGCTCACAAACTGTGATTATTATTATTATTATTGATGACCATCTGGATGTCGGTCTTCTCCTCTTCTTTGTCTTTGTCTCTCTGCCTCGATGTCTCTGTCCTTCTCTTTCATTTATGTCTGTGTATTTACCCTTAAATGCAGTTTGGCCTGAATTCAATGAGCTGGTCTATCACTCTCTGTCTGTGCATAACTCCGGTTGATTGTCTCTGTCAGTCTGCTCATCTGTATATGTATATATATATATATTCATATGTGTATATATCACTATATATATGTATATATATATACACTCCTGTCTGTGAGACCGTTTGTGTCATGCAGTGCATCTGTTTATGTCATTTAGTTCAGTCTGTCACCATGTGCCACACATCTCTCGTTGTCTACTGCCAACTCGATTAAATTACGTTTTCTTTCAGTCTATATTTTAATAAAGCTTCTAAGTGGACATTCAGTTCGCGGTTTTAGAAACTTACTTTCTAAACCTTAACAGCATTAGCTGAACTTTTTACTGTGACCATCGGATGATGATATTCGGCCTCTTAGACGTCATCAGCACTGTCAGGTTTTTCCAGCAGAGGGGCTTCATTCAGTGACAAACTGACTGGACTCTGTGGCCTCTTGAGAGGAGTTTTGCAGGAAGGGTCCGGGAATGGTGCACAATGCTGTAGGTACATGGGATTGTAGGGAGATCAAAGCCTTTTTACCCCTTATTAATTTTCCATTTAGCAGTTCAACTGTAAAGGTATTTATGCTTGGCTGAACAGGAATAAGTGGTTCTCATCTACTGCAGGAAATAGCCTGTTAGCAGATAAACGAATGAATGAAATGAATGTAGTTCTTACACAAGTCTAATTCTGTGAAAGTTTTTTTTATTCTTCAGATTGTTTAATCAGTGATGTAACTGAGAGTCACTGTTTTCATGTTAGATGATAATTAATCGAAATTAAGTTAAATCTAATTATGAAAACAAGTCTAAAAACTTTTGTTGTTTTAAAAATGAGTTGAACATGAAGGGAATGCTCATAATGTAAAATATTCCTTAAATACACCCAAATGTATATCAATAGCCGGTAAAAAATATTGTTCAGCAATAGAAGAGTAAACATGAACCACACAAAATAGATGGATATATGAAAACAGGAATAATTCTGGTTAACTCCGTCTAGCATAAGGAAGAAAAAGATATTGCCATTCTACTTCTTTAGGTATTTTCTCATTGGCATTGCAGCTGTTCCATCAATCCTTCATTTCTTGCTGCCTTCCCACTGTTGCTGCTGCCATTGCTGCTGCTGCTGCTGCTGCCACTGCTGCTGCTGCTGCCATTGCTGCTGCTGCTGCTGCCATTGCTGCTGCCACTGCTGCTGCTGCTTGTAGTCACATGTGTAGTGCATAGCTGTGGTTTGCTTCTTGCTTGCATCCTTATTTATACAGGTTGCATAGGCAGATATCCATGATCCATAGGGTATAACATAAATAAACAATACTCAGAGAAATTAGCAGAATTACTTGCAGTGTGAACCAGCATGGGATGATCCTTGTGGGAGCCATTTGCCGTTTGCTGGTTGAGTTGACATTGGCTCAGTTGTATCCCTGTCAATTATTTACTATGCTTGTCAGCTGATCTGTTTATCTGTCTGTCCTTTTCACCCTCACCATAACCCTGATCTCAGGGTTGCCACCCTTCAGCCCCCCCTGTGGTTCTTTGCCCTTCTTAGTTTTCTGTCATCCACATCACCCTGTCTGTGCCTGTATTTCATGAGTATTGTATTGCCTGTCTTGTCTGTCTGTCTTGTCTGTCTGTCTGTCTGTGTCTTTCTATCTGTGTCTGTGGCTGTGACTTCTGATTTTACTTGAGTGATGCACTATTGTCTGTCAGTGTTTATTATTTCAGTATTCTGCATATTTATTTGTCTTTGTTTCAATGTTGGTGGTGCCATTAGAAAGACGACGGTGCTGTTCGTGTCATATACTACTGACATCGTATATTATTATCTGCTTAAGCCATGGAACTGTGTTGCTCCATATAACACCATACTTTACAGGTGATCAGCCATTTTGTTTGAGTCTTTTCCTTGGGTTCATCACTTCCCACAGACCAATAGCGTGCGATGGTCTTGAGCAGCGCTCAAATAACTCAACTGCCTTTGTCATTAGATGGTGAATGTATATATATTGTAAGAGTAATTACCCACCCCAACTTTATCATAACTTTAAAATATCTACTGTAAGTACTGGGATATATTGTAATTTCCCCATCTGTCTAAACCAGCGGTTCTCAACCTGTGGGTCGCGACCCCCACGGGGGTCGCCTGACGATTTGCCAGGGGTCGCCTGGACATTCAGAAATTTGTAAAATATGCATTAGTAATTTCAGCTGTAGTTAATACACTACAGCAATTTAAAATTATAAACTTTTATTATCTTTTTATATGATTCATTCGGTAGCTAGGAAATAAAAGTTTTGCCATCTTAGTTTTTAAATGTAGGCTAAAGTCCACTCTTACCATCTTCTAAAAAACAAGTGTGGTGTAAGTCTTAAACCACCTCTCTGAGCACTGAAATCATGAGTCATTTTGTTAAGATGAAAGCTTAAAATTTTACAGTGACAGTGCACAAATCCAAAAAATTTAAACAATTGGGCCGACGCTCTGAAGTCTTAAGCCATGACTACCAGAATTGGAAATTAGCAATTTCATTGAGATGACATTTTTTTAACTGCAGCCATTAGGCCTACAGTGTGGAAATTCAAAGAATTTAAACAATGGGGAGGGGACATTTATAGAAGTCTTAACCACGTCTGTGAGCACTGAAACCATGAGTTATTTTGCTAAGATAGCAAGTTAAGCTGTTATATAGTTACAGTGTGCAAATCCAAAATTTGAAACAATGGGGCCAAAACTCCGAAGTCTTATACCATGACTATCAGCATTGAAAAACTGAGCAATTTCATTAAGATGACAGCTAAAAATGCAGCCATTACAGCGTGAAAATTCAAAATTGTAACAATGGAGGGGGAAATTTATTGAAGTCTTAAACCATGTCTTTCAGCACTGAAATTTTGAGAATTGTTTTAGATCAAAATAGCAAAACTAGGGATGGAACGCTTTTTAAGTCTTAAACCACGACTATCAACACTGAAAATAATGATGAACAATTTCGCTAACATTACAGCCCAAAATGCTACCGTTGCAGTGTGTGGAAATCCAAAATATTCTGACAATTGGGAGAGACACATTCCCTCCTCAAACCCTTATGATTCTTATGACCCTTATGAAACCCCTCTCCATGTTCGGCGCATTGATAAAGAACACACGTAGGCATATGGCCCAAGTTCATTAAATTGGTTGCCAACCAAAACGAATCAGCAACGGTGAAATGAGTGTTAGGAAATGAAGAACTATTGACCAATTTTTAGAATACGGTAGCCAATTGTTTAATAGTTGTTAGGTTTCACAAACCGATAAACTTATGACATTTCAGCTTCAAATTACCGAATGGGTAAGGATTAGCTCTCAGAATCGCAAGAGCCAGGAAGCCTGAAACAGTTTTCGAGCTATGAGGGTGAATATGCATGACAATGGACAATGGTAACAAAATGCAGTGAAGGGGGGGGGGATACAATCCATTTTTCCGTTTGGGTCGTCATCACTTTCGAAATGTTGCCAAGGGGTCGCCGCACTAAAAAGGTTGAGAACCGCTGGTCTAAACAAAGTAGTTCTGGACAACTATCTTGAAGTGGCTCTATATAAACTGCGCCAATCTGCGTTACATCAAGGCATCAGAATGAAAGCACATATGGTTGATGATGGTTCTGTCAATGTGGATTTTATTTTACATTACATGTTGTGCAGCAAGCAATACTTGGAAGTGATCTTTTGGTGGGTGGTGCTATATAAATTGTCATGTCTTACTGTTCTTCTAATGGTCATCATACCATTGTCACTGTTACTGTAATAATCAATTAATGTTTGATTCTAGCAGAAGATGGATTGTGGATTGTGCTTTTAATAATTATAGATTTGGTCTGATATGAATGATTGAATGTGCTGCTAATTAAAGTGAGAACTTTCAAGGATTTCTGACTGCTATTCTGATCGCAATCATCCGTTTAACTTGGGATTCAACAGAAATAAACACTGCCTGATTTTCCTTCCAACCAACCCTTATTTCCCCAGGGTCTTGTTGCAGGCATTTCATTTCAGGCATTCCTTATATTGGGAACAGCATCATGTCAGACACACATGCCTGTGTCCAGTCCCCCTACCCCCCTCTGGGGATCTTGTTAAGTGTAGTGACATGGGCACCTAATTCTTGGCCATCAAATCACCCAATTCCTTTCATTGCTTGCCACCTTCCATGGGTCACTTCGCCCCTCCTTCCTCCCTCCCTCCCTCTCCCTCTCTTCCTTCCTCCGGTCTTCCTACTCCCTCTTCCCTCCTACTTCCCTCCTCTGCTCTGTTTCATTGCTTTGCCATGTGCTAACCAGATTGTGTTTGGTGAAATTTCAGAAGGACTTCCACACGAATGGTTAAACATTTGCCCAGCTCAGCTCACTGAAGAGGACGGATCACTGCCACTTCTGTCACTCGCTGGCTCCCTACTCCTTCGTGTCATTGGAGTGGACGTCCTCTCCTCATCCTGGCCACCGGAACCCAACTGGGAACTGGATTCTTCTGAAGGAAGAGAAGGAGAATTTCTCAAAGTGTTGCCAGGATCTTGCTCCAACGGGAAAGTGTTGGAGTGATTTTTATATGCATTGATCTTCATGTAACATTCTGGATTTCGATTGACAGTTGCTCAAATGTCTCTGTACGTGAAGCCAGTCAGAATAATGTTCTGCATCCTGTTACTATGGATACTCGATATACAGGCCGATGAAGTTTCAGGTAAGAAGCTAAAGAGTGCATTATGTGGTTTCTTTGTTTTGTTTTACAGTTACACTGAAGTTGCCTTAAAGCAGATCACAGATTACAAAAGCTGATATGAAGTGAATCTTAGCCTCTGAAGATATGGCTGTGGTGAGATGTAGTTGATGTTGCAGTTTTAGTAGGAAAGCTGTAGAGTACCACTTCAGAACTTTCCATCATTAGCCATTCCTGCATGTCTTTGGGAGGTTCAATGTACATTTCAAGGAGTCTTCACTAAGATGGTAAAATGTAGACTTTGGTGTCGAATCTATTTTGAAAATTGTCATAAATACGAAACAATATATTATATACTTTTGTGAACAATATACATAATATTTGATATGTAATTGTAACCGGTACGTCTGTTGACACGTTAAATACCTTGGAAAATTAACGCGATTAAAATATTTAATTGCAATTAAATTTTAATCGCAGGTACAGTTTTTAGGTAGAAAGTTACCGAACACCGCAATGCTTGAGGTGATGTTAGGATGAGATTGAACTTAATTCACTCAGTTGTGTTGAGCGAGCTCATCAGCGACAAAAAGAATTTTTGATTAATGGTTTTGTAGTCTAATGTTTTAGTTCTTTGTGTGTTGATTGTTTTTCACGCATATTATGTTTTCATATTATTGTAATCTAGAAATCATATGTTGGAGGAAAACAGTAAAAAAAGAAGTTAAGCAATCTATAGTGAATGATTGGTTTATTTTAAAAATGGCAGATACCATAGCGTGCATGCATGTGAGAAGGAATTTTAATATTAGCACAGCTCATCAACTCTGTACTCTGCATTCTTATTTTTCTTATGATTTAATTAAGGTTTATTGTGATTAAAATTTTAATCTCAAGATTAATTGCGATTGAAATTTTTAATCATTATTCATTAAGCAGTCAGTAACCAGCACATATGGGTTATCATATACTTAGCTTTGGCATGTATACATAGGCTATTTATATTTTAAATAATTCGTTATCAAAATTGGCAAGAAAGGTGACAATTTCAAGAGAAATTTTATCCCAAAATTCTCTTTTCCTAATATTCAAGTTGGCTGAGATGGGGAGATGACTTGGAGAAGGGATTCTCTGAGGAATTACTTTACTGAGACAAAGAAGATTTAGGTTGATATGTTGCTGTAAATCAGACATCTTGACCTTTTGACCTCAGAAATGTTAGAGGATCTGCCGTAGCACAACTAGTAATGGCTTTTAATGTAGGGGAGACAAAAGGAGGCCAGGGTGGGGCGGGGCTGCAGCCAGCTTGTAATGAAATGCTGTTAGAAACTGGAGCACTTTGAAATCTAATATGAAAACTTATATAATGCATGCTAAATAGGAACGCCTTTACACCAGCACCATTCCTTCTTCTCCTTCTCCTCTTCCTTCTCCACGTCTGAGATTCTAAAAGCGGTATATAAATGATGAGACATTTCTTCATCTGTCTTCATTATATGTTAGTCACCATCTTATTGAGTTTGTCAAACACAAAATTCCACGGATTGGTCGAGTTTTTTAGAGCCATACTGTGTGAGTTATGTGAGATGGTTAGGTGATTTTGGAGGTTGTTCTGTCTGTCTCTGTTTGAGTATGTGTCTGTTCTTCTCCTCAGTCTGTCTGTTAAGATTTCCTTTCTGTGTAATTCATATTATGACATTTTTATGCCATAAGTTTTTTTCTTCTGTTTTCTCCATGATTTGTTTTACTGTGCTTCTCTTTGTTTTATTATTTGATGAAAATGCTTCTCAACAGATTTCGATTGTTGTCTGCCTTACTTAGTTTTCTACTCTGTCTGATACCTGTCATTACTTCATAGACTGTCTGTCTGTCTGACCACTTCTCTGGCTGCTGGTCTGCATAGTTCGTCTGTCTCTCTGCCTTTGTATGTCTGCTTGTGTCTGTTTTGTTGAGTTACATGATCATTCCCGGATCATACGTTTTTCTGGTATGGTTGTCTTTGCATGTGTAAGTATGCAATAGTGAACTTTGCTTGCTAGCAGTTTGTCAATTAGGATTGTGTGTGTGTCTGCTTATGTCTGCATGTTTGTTTTTGTCTGTCTGTCTTTTATGTCTGTGCCACCTGAGTTTGTCAGAAAAATGCCTGCAGAAATGCCTGCTGTCTTCAGCAGTTAGTCTAACTGTCAATCTGTGTCTCTTTTTATACTTTATTTTTATGTACATAGACTGCAGTCTGTATACACAGCAGTCTGTCTTCCTGCTTTTCTGTCATTTCACTTCAGTGTCTACCTCTGATTGCAGTCCTACATTTAACAGCCCTTCCATACCTTCTGTTGCTTTGTATGTCTGGCTGCCTACCCTTGTCTGTTTCGGTTTGTCTTTCTCTTGTCTTTTGTTTTGTCTCTGTCTATTATTACAATGCATGTGCCAATCTGTGCAGATGTAGCTCCATCTGTTCATGCCATGAAAGGCGATTTCTTGGCTGATTGGCTGAATTATAATAATTACTGGAAGTGAGTTGACTGAACCCCCCCCCCACAATTTCTCTGTTATCTGTCTTAACGGTAGGGGGGTTAGGCCACATCCCAATAATAGACTAGCTCCATTGTTCTCAGTTCCATGGTCCTGCTGCTGCTGCTACTGTTGGTGATGATGGTGGTCTCGGAAGTCCAGTGTGGTTGAGATGATGCCTGGGTGGCTTTTGAAGCCTTGACTGAGATTTATCAATAACTGACCATTTTTTTAAAATGCTGAGGCGTTGAGTCATTGATGTCTTGGGGTGGCTTTATAAAAATGCAAAGAGTTTCTCAATGCTTGATTCTTAATCATCATCATCGTAGTCGTCATCATCATATCATCATCATCACATCATAAATGTCGCTGTCATCATCATAACCACCATAATTATCATCATCATCATCATCATCATCATCATCATCATAACCACCGCAATCATCATTATCAACGTCATTGTCATCGTCATCATCAACGTCATCATCATCAATTTTTTTCTTGAGGTACAGCCTGGTACATATGATTTCTGTATCAATTGCAAGAATTGGGTTTTGTTCGACCAACTAGTCAGCCAACCCATCCATTGACCAATCCATGGAAGGACACAATGACCGACCCTTCAGACTGACCCACTGACCGATTGACCTATCCACTGAAAAAGTGGTGAAGGGATATGACTTTGAAGGCCTTTTGGATTGTCATTTGAAGCAACATTGTTAAATCCACTTTCCTTGATATATTATTTGTATATCATGTGTTGATACAATATGCAATTTATGCATGGACTGTTTGTTCTATGGAAACGATTTAATGACACACCATATTTGTGATTCCCAACTGCAGGTTCTATGTGCAGTCATGACCCGTTCACAGTGTAATGTAAGCAGTGATTAAGGCGATGAGCATGATCTTAATCATGATCAAGATGTTAATCATGATAGGAGAATGAACTTTAATAGATTACTTTGAACTTTATGATTAATATGATGATCATAAGGATGATCGTGATGAGCATCTAGGAGATTAAGAGCTTCATAATCACTGGAATCATTATGATGTTCATGAAGATTACATTATATGTGTGGCGCTTCTTAAAGATCAAATTCTTTATGATGACACTGAACATGATCAAATGAATGTAGTGATGATCATGATCTGAAGATAGTCTAAACAAGAGTCGTGATGCGTTAATATGGTTTGAAATGATGAAATCATACAAGTCTCTTCTACTTGCCCAACACTGATGGACCCTATTCATACTTTTTAAAGATGTTACTGATTAGTGGTCACTGTTCCTCGCTTCCTGATAAGGCTGTCCATGGAGGTCTAGATAAATAATAATTGGAGCCCTTGGGCTGCTGTTCAAAGCCTCAATGATCAAAGGATGATCCTAGCTTCAGCATTCAGCCACCCATTAAAAGACATATATCATACATTGCATCACCATGACATCCTCAAAAACTATTGACAGTCTATGACTCTAATAGGATGTTCACATAAGGCTATTGAGAGAGCTGTGGAGCATTGACCAAAGGACGGACGGACGGACACACAGGTAGACAGACAGACAGACAGACAGGCAGACAGATAGACAGCAACTGTTGGTCTATTACCAGGAGACACACAACACATTGCTGCAGCTACATTCTAAGACTCTGAGAAAGGCTATGTTGTAAAAGAAGTGAACGTTTTCAAATGTGTTTTATGCTTACAAGTGATAGATAACGCGTATACCAATCCTTTGGCTCAATTTCCAATCTCTGGTCATGATGTTGAGGAGTGATAATGATGACTTTCATTCCATCAGTTTTATGATCGTTGTCAATTATGATCTTGATCATGACATGCTTATGATCATGAGTGGGAATCGTGATCTTCTTGATGTACTGTTGGTAAAGTGATGTGGCACTGGATTATGATTAATGTGATAACTTGGGTGGAGTGGCATGGGGTGGGGGTGCGGTGGAGTGGCATGGGGTGGGTTCGGTGCAGTGGCATGGGGGTGGGGGTTCGGTGGAGTGATGATCTGTGAACCTGCCCTCCAATTCGTCATGGCATTTGGAAACAGTGTGGGCTTTGTTGTTGGCTCAGGTTTTATCTTGTTGAGTCTTTTTGTTGTCATTTCAAAGGCTTTGCTGTTGAATAATTCTGTAACCGATCCTTATCTTGTGCAGGTTTCTGCTTTCTCTTCCTCCTCCTCTTCATTCTTATTCTTTTCCTCCTCTGCTTCATCCATGTCATCCGATTCCACCACCTCTTACCATCTTTCTCCTTTCCTCATCCTAGTCATCCAGCCCCTACCTCCTCTTCACTTCCTATTCATCTCCTCTGCTTTTCCTCCCCCTTGCTCTCCATTTCCCCTCTTCCCATCTCTCTCTCTATCTCTTATCTCCCTTTCTCTGTCTTGGCACCTTCCTCCCTTTCCACTCTTTCCTTTCTCCAGTTCTTTTCCTCATCTCTATCCTTCTCTTCTCCATCCTCTCCATCTCTTCCTCTCATCCTTGCTCATCTTCTTCTTCCTCTTCTTCTTGTTTCCCATCCATCTTCAGACCAGGTATGTTGGGCACCTGGAAGAGTCGTTATCATTGCCTCCACCAGGCATCAGGTCAGATCATTGGATGGTAGATGTTTATTTTTCCAGGTGAGGCTTTGTTCCATCATCGTCTGCCTTTTGGCCGTTGGTCCTCCGTCAATTAGACTCCTCTGCTTGCCTGGCACCATCCACTCCTCCACTCCTGCTGGCCATCCATTCCATCCCATCCCACATCTGGCTCAGCAATCAGGGATTACTGTAGCCTGGGTCACTTGAGGGGGGAGGGGTGTTGAGATCCTTCTGAGGTGGCCGAGGGCGATCAAGGTGCGCCAACTACTTACCCTCAGGTGTGGTTGACCTGTTGTTTGTTGGTTGCCATGGAGACTGTTTATATTGCAGTTTTGATATGCCTGATTCGGCTGGCATGGCGATTCTCTGGGGTCATGACCTTTCAAGTGACGTAGATCAAAGAGATTGGAGCCAAAGAGATTAGTCCCCTTAGTCCTCTTGTAAGGGATGTGAGCCGGAGGTCTTAAGTTGGCTTGTCGCTCAGAGGGAGCACAAGTCCGGCCTCCGTTGTCTTTCTTGTCTTTCGAAGGGCTTGTTCTGTTTCCCCTGTCCGTCAACCAGGAAGAATCAACTCGAAGACACGAATTCTTTTCAAACACGAAATAATTATTGAAATAATTATTGTATCAATACGATCAAAAAACACATCAACGGCCACTAATCGTCTGTTAGCTCTTGTCTGTGTCTGCTCCATCTGTCCTCACCAACAGCAAATCAGTGACTGTCCTACGGCTGTCCTACGTGTGTCCTTCTGAGAGCGTGTGAAGTGATGGTTTCAGGTTCTGGGACTCAAAAGTTGAGTTTGACTGGATGAGGATAATCTAGAAGAATACTTGGCTGGTTCTCTTTCCACTGCTGTAGACATTGGTTGTCTTCAATAAACAGTTTCACAATTTTTGTCTGCCTATCTGTCTGTTTGTCTGCATGTCTGTGTGTCTGTCTTTCTGTCTGTTTGTCTGCCTGTCTGTCTGAAACACAGCATGGCTTCTGGTCAGCACATGGATTTATGGAAGTTATAGATAAATGTATCAAATCAAATCAAATCATTTTATTTGTAACCAACCTATCACTTTTTACAGTCCAAAAAATTACAAATCACATATTCAGATGGGAGTGGCCACAAGGATGGGCCCTGAAGGGATCACTGACCCCGCTAATAGGGACACCCACGTACTTGTGAAATAAACAGATGGAACGGCCCACAACTGCTATTAATTAAGAGGTGAATTATTACAATGATTACAGCTATACTTCAGATATCTTAACTAAATAAGAAAAAAATGTAAACTCTTAACTAAATAAGAAAGAGTAAAGATTAGTAAGTGCAAAACAAGTATGCGTGAGTAACTTAAATAAACCATCATTATGATACTTCATAACACATTGTTGCCATTACCGACTAGGTGAGAGTGTAACTTTTTCTTAAATTATGATAATGATGGAGATTGCCTGACTTCTAGAAGGATTTTATTATAGTATGGATAGATAGATGGGCGGACAGACCAAGGCCGTAGCTAGGGGGTATTTTGGGTGTTTGAATACCCCCCCGAAATGGAAAATAGAAAAAAATAAAAGAATGCATTTACTAGCACATGATGTAAAAACCATGAATAAAGCCATGAAAACATCCCGAAATGAAAAAAGGGAAAATAATTGAATGAATTGGTGACATTGTCTGAAGATTTCAGCGGGATGACTAAAATATGGTCATCAGTTTTTTCCAACGGGAAACTGAAGAACCACCTGTCGAAATCGAATCCTGGCTACGCCCTTGGGACAGACAAATGGATGGATGAGTGAGTTGATTGTGGATGGATGTAAAATTTGCCTGTAGCCCTGGATTCTTCATATCCTAAAATAATGTTCTGTTCTGGTCGGTGTTTATGTGATTCTCTTCATGTGAACAACTATATGTGTGTGTGTCCTGTGATTGAATAGGGTTGACATGAGTCATGTTGTTTGGAATTGAGGAGAAAGGGGTGTAGCAGGATGGAGGAGGATGGGTCTCATAGGAGGAGGACGAAGAAGAGGAGGAGGAGGAGGAGAAGAAGAGGAGGATGCTAAAGTGGAATAGGTGACAGGTGAGTCATTGGATGTAATAATGAAGGATGACAGACTCTGGATGGATGGACTTTTAGTGTGGTTTGATTTTTCAGGCACTGATGACTTTTGTGAATGAAGATCTAAAGGCCAACGCATGTTGATGATGATGATGATTGTGATGATGATGATGATGATGATGATGATGATGATGATGATGATGATGATGATGATGATGATGATGATGATGACGATGATGATGATGATGATGATGATGATGATGATGATGATGATGATGATGATGATGATGATGATGATGATGATGATGATGATTAGGCTGCATAACAGTTGACAATTTCCCAGTCTATCAAAAATCCATTTATCATTCTCCGAATTATTTTGCTGAGCACTAGGTCAGTGAGAGTTTGGGGCATCTGTTGGTGCATTTATATAGCGCTCTGCCCTGTCAGTCTCCCTAAGTACATGCATATTGTATGCAATTATATGTAGCATTGTCTTCGTATATATATACATATATAACGTTATATACACATGCTGTATATATATATGACTGTGATTTAATGACATTTTGGAGTGATTGTGAAATGCTGAAATGCCTAATTTGCCTTAGTCATTAATTTGTGCTCTCCACTTTGACTTGGGTGGCATGTAAACAGGAAACCCCTCCCACACGCTTTACCATGAACTTCAGCAATTCATATTTGGCGTGATGGAGAGAGCCTGGTCCATTCTTCCCATCCAGGGCTGTGTTTAGTTAATGAGTCAGTTGACTTTTCTCCAGCAGTGATTTCATTTTAAATCGTTCTGAACTGTGTGCATACGCCGCCGCTCATTAAGCTAATGCCTGATAAACATCAGGCACTGGTGTGCCAACAATACTTATTTTTATCTGAGCCACAGTCACTGTGCTTTATTATGAGACAGCTCTGATGGCTCGTTGTTTCTCTGGCTGCAATGATTACAATGTTTCCAGACATTACTTTTTAAGCAACGCCATTGTCGTCGTCATAATCTTAATCATCATCACCATCATCATTGTCACCTTCATCATCATCATTGTCCTCTGTGCCTCATCATCATTTTCAGTTCCTGACACAAAGTTTCTGGTTTTCTGGTTATTTGTCAGACTGTGTTAAGTTTTTAAAGATGTTTTTGTTGTGCGTCATGTTAATAATAATCAAATTCTTTATTATTTCAAAGAAACAGGCATGCGATGATTAGAATCAGTTACGAATGGATGATCACAAGTTGTTACAGGAGTCAATTTGACTACATATACGACAGCCATGCAAGGCGCTCATCATGTCTTTCTATTCATTTTAGTGGAGCTTAGGTAGGAGGGTAGCAGCATATAGATCTTTTTCCTACTCAATGTTCTGCTCTTCATGC